>RXID01009486.1:0-26948 GCA_005019695.1 Trichopus zeylanicus subsp. travancoricus
AGAAGAAGAAGAAGAAGAAGTAAAAGAAGAAGAAGAGGAAGGAGAAGACAGAGTGGAAGAGGGAGAAGAAGAAGAAGAAGGAGAAGAAGAAGGAGAAGAAGGGGGAGAAGAAGAGGGAGAAGAAGATGAAGAAGGGGGAGTCGAAGGAGAAGCAGAAGGAGAAGGGGGAGCCGAAGAAGAAGGAGGAGGAGGAGGAGGAGGAGAAGAAGAAGAAGAAGAAGAAGAAGAAGAAGAAGAAGAAGAAGAAGAAGAAGAAGAAGGGGGAGTCTAAGGAGAAGAAGAAGGAGAAGGGGGAGCCGAAGGAGGAGGAGGAGGAGGAGGAGGAGGAGGAGGAGAAGAAGAAGAAGAAGAAGAAGAAGAAGGAGAAGAGATAGGAAGAGGGAGAAGAAGAAGAAGACGGAGAAGAAGAAGGAGAAGAAGAAGAGGGAGAGGAAGAAGAAGAGTGAAAAGGAGAAACAGACGAAGCTAAAGAAGGAGAAGGAGAAGTAGACGGAGAAGGAGATGCATAAGGAGTAGGAGAAGAGAAAGAAGAAGTAGAAGAAGATAGAGAAGCATAAGGAGAAGGATCGCAGGAGGAGATAGAGAGGGAGAAGGAAAAGGAGATGAAGAAGGAGACAGAGAAGGTGAAGCAAAAGGAGAAGAAGAAGAAGAAGGAGAAGGAGAAGGAGAAGGGGAAAAAGAAGGAGGTGGAGAAGGAGAAGAAGAAGAAGGAGAAGGAGAAGGAGAAGGAGAAGGAGAAGTGGAAGAAGATGAAGAAGTGTTTGTATAAGAGAAGAAGAAGTCAAGTAGAAGCGGAAGAAGAAGCAGAAGCCAGACGAAGAAGACGAAGAACGAAGGAGAGGCGACGGGAAAAAAAGAAGAAGCAAGAGCAGCGGCAGAGCGAAGATGGAGACGATGAAAAGAAGGAAGAAGAAGTAGAAGAAGAAGAAGAAGAAAAGGAAGAAGAAGAAGAAGAAGAAGAAGAAGAAGAAAAAGAAGCAGAAGATGAAGAAGAAGTGGAAGAAGAAGAGGAAGAGGAAGAAGAAGAAGGGGTAGAAGAAGAAAAAGAAGAAGAAGAAGAAGAGGAGGAGGAGGTAGAAGAAGAAGTCGAAGAAGAAGATGATGAAGAAGAAGAAGGAGAAGGAAAAGCAGAAGAAGAAGCAAAAGCAGAAGGAGAAGGAGGAGTACAAAGAGTAGGAGAAGGAGAAGGAGAAGCAGAAGGAGAAGGAGGAGCAGAAAGAGAAGGAGAAGGAGAAGCAAAAGGAGAAGAAGAAGGAGAAGGAGAAGCAGAAGGAGAAGGAGAAGCTGAAGGTGAAAGAAAAGGAGAAGGAGAAGAATAATTAGAAGACGAAGGAAAAGGAGAAAAAGATGGAGAAGCAGAAGGAGAAGTACAAGGAGAAGTAGAAGGAGAAGTAGAAGTAGAAGTAGAAGGAGAAGCAGAAGAAGAACAACAAGGAGAAGAAGAAGAAGAAGAAGCTGAAGGAGAAGGAGAAGGAGAAGAAGAAGAAGAACCAGAAGGGGGAGAAAAAGGATAAGAAGTGATGTAGGACACTCAAGGAAGTTCAAGAATATCAAAAGAAGCTAATTCAGAAGTCAAGGGGTCATGACAAATGATTTGATTCACTCTTTTATTTAAACTTAGGATTTACCTTACTTAGTACCTTTCTTTGTTGAAATTCTCTTCATTATGATGTCTTAGGTCTTATTCTCGAATTCCACCAACCCAAGACTAATTTTGGGCTGAATCCTATTCAGTTTAGGACTTGGGAAGGATGAATTTTTATTTAGGATTTTATTTTTGTAGGTTAACTTATTTACAACATCTACCAACCCAATTAATGGGTTCAAATCGAGTTATATTCATTTTAGGACTTGGGAAACCAAAAACTAACTCAAATTGGATTTCTGGTATTTGTATAAATAGGCCTTCAGTCCTATGGACGGGGGAACAACTTTTATTCTCAATAAAGTTCTACTTACGTGAAATTTCTCTCTTTCTTGTGGATTCAAGGAGTTCTTAACAGAGGCAACGGTGTTTTTCTCGTCTACCACGCTTGTTGCTATGTCAAGTGGTATCAGAGCAAGGCTCTCCTTACTTAATGTCTAACGACGACGCAACCAGCAACAACCCTATGGACGGTGCTCCTGTGGGTAATCATATCAGCCGTGAGTATTTTGATTCGACCATGGATGCAAATCCAAAACTCACTTGCAAGGTTGATGCTGAGGATGGATCACTTGAAGGCCTGAATCAACCACGTCGACGGATCGATGAAGTGACTCGCAATCCAATTGGTCGAGGAAAGCCTTCGCAAGTGAATCCAAAGGGTTTACAAATCCTTGAAAACTCCAGTGATGAAGAAATTGAAGACATCCTTCATCGACCAATTTCTGAGCATAATAGACATCATGATTTTCGCTTGAAGATTGATCTCCCATCTTTCAATGGCCAACTTCAGATCGAAGATTTTCTCGATTGGCTTGCTGAAGTGGAATGGTTCTTTGACTACATGGAGATTCCATATTCGAAGAAAGTGAAGCTTGTTGCTTACCGACTCAAGGGGGGTGCATCAGCATGGTGGGAACGCATCCAGTTGGAAAGGACATGCCAAAATAAAGTTCCAATTTGAGCATGACCACGGATGAAGATTCTTCTCGAAAAGCAATTCCTTCCCATAGATTATGATCAGGTACTCTTTCAGCAATATCGAAAATGTCGACAGGGTAATCGCAGTGTGAAGGCATATGCTAAGGAGTTCTATCGCCTATCAGCATGTAATAATATAGTAGAGATGAATCTCATCAAGTGGCAAGATTCATCGGTGGGCTACGCACAACCATCCAAGATAGGATTTTCTTGCAACCTATTTGAATGGTTAATGAGGCTGTGAGGAGTGCAACTCATGTGAAGTCCCAATTGGAGCGACCTGTCATCAGAAATCTGGTGGGGAGAACCATTGGTGAGAATTCAAAAGGAGCACAATCTATTCCTAATAGAGGTGCAGCTACACAACCTCCTCGACCTCCCACACAAGTGAGTCTTGAAGCTAGACCTACAAGGCCATCAGGAAATGCCACATCAACAAAGAACCCAAGTTCAAATTCTGATCTAAAGTGCTATCACTGTGGAAAATTTGGACATCGTTCTAATGTTTGTCCAGCACGACAACTTGTGAACCTGGCTATTGAAGATAATTTTATGGCTGACAATTTACATGACTCAAAATATGATGACCTTACTTGCGATCAAGAAAATTATGAAGATGAAATATTCGAGGAGCCTGATGGTGAAAGGTCATCTTTAGTAGTTCGGAATCTGATGTACATCCCAAAGTAAGAGGAAGACCTACAATATCACAATATCTTCCGCACTCGATGCACAGTAAATGGCAAGATTTGTAACATGATTATTGATGGGGGAAGCAGTGAAAACATCATCTCCAAGACTATGGTCAACAAGCTTCAATTGAAAATAGAATCACATCCCTCTCCCTACAAGATTGGCTGGATTAAAAAGGTTGGTGAAACCAAGGTAACTGAACGGTGTCAAATTTGTTTTTCCATTGGAAAATTCTACAAGGATGAGATAACCTGTGATGTTGTGGAGATGGATGCATGTCATATTCTTCTTGGCAGACCTTGGCAATTTGATAGAGATTCTACACATCGTGGGTGAGACAATTGCTATATCTTCTTCAAAGATGGAAAGAAAATTATCCTTACCCCTATTGGCGAAGAGCGTCGACCCAAAATTTTATAAGAGGAGGGTCACTCCTTCCTGATTGTGCAAAATTTTATAAACGAGGCTAAAGAGACAGCTCAAATATTTCTTATGATTGAGAAAGGAATGGAGACAATGCCCACTAAAGCTCCAAAAGGCTTGCAACCCTTCCTAGATGAATTCAAGGAAATCATGCCGGATGATCTTCCTGATGAACTACCCCCAATGAGAGATATTCAGCACTACATTGACCTTGTTCTTGGAGCTAGTTTACCAAATCTGCCCCACTATAGAATGAGTCCAAAAGAGTCACAAATTTTACAAGACAAGGTTGAAGAGTTGATCAGAAAAGGAATGGTCAGAGTTAGCATGAGCCCATGTGCAATTCTAGCCTTATTGACACCTAAGAAAGATGGAAGTTGGCGGATGTCTGTAGATAGTCGAGCCATCAACCGAATCACAGTAAAGTATAGGTTCCCAATTCCTCACTTAGAGGACATGCTGGACATGTTGGAAGGATCAAAGGTGTTCTCTAAGATAGATTTGAGGAGTGGATACCATCAAATCAGAATTAGACTCGGTGATGAATGGAAAACTGCTTTCAAAATAAAAGAAGGACTTTATGAGTGACTTGTTATGCCTTTTGGACTCTCAAATGCACCAAGTACCTTCATGCGATTGATGAACCAACTACTCAAACCTTTCATTGGTCATTTTGTTATTGTTTACTTTGATGATATCCTGGTGTACAGTCATAATGAAGAAGAACATAAAAGGCATCTAACAGAAGTACTTACTATGCTAAAGAAGAAGAAGTTGTACATCAACTCAAAGAAATGACATTTTATGACTGACCACTTGGTGTTCTTGGGTTTCGTTGTAAGTGCGGAAGGCATTCATGTTGATGAAGAAAAGGTAAAAGTTATTAAGGAATTGGCCGATACCCAGAAGTGTATCAGAAGTTAGAAGCTTCCATGGTCTGGCAACATTCTATCGGAGGTTTGTCAAAAACTTTAGTTCCATTATGGCACCAATAACGGAGTGTTTGAAGCAACGCAAGTTCTCCTGGACTCAAGAAGCTAATAGATGCTTTGAGTTGATCTAGGAGAAGTTATCTACTGCACCTATTTTGGCATTGCCTAGCTTCGAGAAGTTATTCGAGGTAGACTATGATGCTTTGTACATAGGCATTGGAGCCGTTCTATCCCAGGAAGGAAGACCAGTAGCTTTCTATAGCGAAAAGTTGAGTGAAGCTCGAAAGAAGTGATCAACATATGAGCTAGAATTTTATGCGGTTGTACAGGCAGTTCGTCATTGGAAGCAATATCTAATTCAACGAGAGTTCATTCTATATACTGACCACCAAGCTTTGAAATTCATTGTTAACCAGAAGAACTTGAATCGCATGCATGGTCGATGGTCGTCATTCTTACAGCAATACAACTATGTTTTGAAACACAAATCTAGACAAAAAAAATAAGGTGGCAGATGCTTTGAGCTGCAGGGCAGCCTTGATGGTAACTATAAGCAACTCTTGATGGTAACTATAAGCAACAAAGTTGAAGGGTTTAATTATTTGAAGAAATTGTATGCTGAAGATGAAGATTTCAAAGAAGGGTTTAGAAAGTGCCAAGCAGGACAAAGAAGTGATTTATATCTCCATGAAGGCTTTCTCTTTAAGGGTTCTTGTCTTTGCGTTCCAAGGTGCTCTTTGAGAGAAAAGGTGGTGAAAGAGTTGCATAGCAGTGGCCTAGCAGGACATCTTGGGCATGACAAGAGCATTGCACTAGTTGAAGAGCACTACTACTGACCACAACTTAAGAGGGATGTCGGTCGCTTTGTACAAAGGTGCTATGTATGCCAAACAGCCAAAGGAAGCTCTCAAAACACTGGCCTTTATACCCCATTGCCTGTGCCGAATGCCATGGGAGGATCTATCGATGGATTTTATTTTGGGCCTCCCCAGGACTCAACAAGGCTAAGATTCAGTATTTATTGTTGTCGACAGATTTTCCAAGATGGCGCACTTCATTCCATGTAAGAAAATAGCAGATGCAACAAGGAAGAAGAAGTAGGAGAATAAGAAGAAGAAGAAGAAGAAGCAGAGGAAGAAGAAGAAGAAGAAGAAGAAGAAGAAGAAGAAGAAGGCGAAGAAGAAGAAGAAGAAGAGGAAGAAGAGGAAGAAGAAGAAGAAGAAGGGTGGCGGGTGGGAGGAGCAAGTCCTATTGGATGCAGAAGAGAGAGGAGTAGGAAGCCAGGGCTCCCATAGAGTTAGATCCGTAGGATCACAAAGTCACAAAGGCCTTTTTCTCAATTTTTCTGGATTGGAAGAACTCTGTCTCTTGAGAACTTGAATAACTTAGTTTTTCTGGTTTGAAAAATATTGTCTTTGCTCTTCATCACAATTAACCTGCATATTTGAAAAGTGTCCGAATCACAAGCACTTCATCAGTCAATGTTTGGTTCATTCTCTCGTTCGTCAAGAATTTCTTCTTTATGGTCAGAATTTTCATTAACAAATTCTTGTATGGTCATCACCTTTCAGTTGGAGCATTCTGAAGAAATGAGGCCATGACCGAGACATTTGAAGCACTTGATTTGGTTGTTCTTCTTTAGAAGTTGAGAGGCACCCTCCTGCTCCTTTTATTTCTTTGACTTAGAGTTAGCTTCAGCTTTAGAGGACTCACTCTTTGAAGGACTTCCCTTGTTAGGAATAGAGCCTTTGTCACGAATTCTAAAAGAGGATCTTTTAGACACCTTTGATTTGTTTATCCAACTTGGTAGCCAGCTTAATGACATCTTCAAGGGAAGAGAAGTGCTACAACTCTACCACATTGGCAATTTCTTTTTTCAGTCTCCCAAGAAACCGTGCAACAGTCTGCTCTTGTGGTTCCTTCAAATTGCACCTCAGCATTAGAGTCTCAATTTCTTGAATATAATCTTCCGCACTTAGTATATTGCTTCATCCTTAATTGCTTGAAATATAGATCTTTCTTGTAGCTTTCTGGAATGAAACATTTTTACATCAATGCTTCATTTTGACCCAGCTCTTTATGCCATGCTTGCCATCACATTTCTTTGAGCTTGCAAGTTTTTCCACCATAGACTAGCATACTCTGTCAGTTCACAATGCAGCCATCTTGTATCTTTTTTTATCTGAGTAGCCTTTGTAATAAAAAAATTCTGTCTACACATTGCACCTAATCAATGGATTCTTCTGGAGGTGATCTACCTTTTAAATGTGGGAATTTCCACCTTCAAATCATCTTTTGGTTGCCTCTACTGTCTTCACAACATAGGATTTTGTTTTTCCTCAGGTTCATAATCACTTGATGATTCACCATTAGAAGAAAGATTCAGTTGTTGTAGAGGTGGCAGTGTTCTTCTCCTTGTCCCATGTGGTTGCTGCATTTTTGTCATCAATTGAGCAAGTTGTTCCTTCAATTCCTCAAAGCCACATTGAAGACCTAGAATCCGAGCATGCTCCAAACTCAAGCCTTGTGGTACTTGTCTGTCCTCCATGGAAACAAATAAGGATTTCACAGTTTCCTCTCCACTCAAGACAACCCAAACTTTGATACTAATATGATTGATATGCTTAGATAAGATGACAAGAAAACTCAAAGAAAAAAAAGCAAATGGAGAGTATCTTGCCACCAAGGTGATAATGTAAAACAACTGCACCTTAGATAAGAGATAGATGACAAGTAAACTCCCCACCAAGATGAGAATGCAAGCAACCAGACCTCAGATAAAGAACTAGGAATAACTCACCACACTTGGAGGAATTCAAGTGATAAGAATTGATAAGCCTTGAAATTTAATTCAAGAACCAACTTCAAAGCAGTTTGATTAAACTCAAAAAATAAAAATACTCTAATTATATCAAAATTCTCTTATTTATAGGGATAACTTACAAATACTAGATAAGGTATAATAAAATAGTACTTGGGAATACTAAAGGTTTACATTCAAAAAATATTACAAGACCCTTGGAATTCCAGAAGGCTCCTAGAAAGTAACATTAAATTCTAGTAGGTTGAATTAGGACTTCGCAAGGTCTGGCCCACATGTTCATGAAGGAAAAACGATTTGACCCAGCTTGGCCTTTGACCTGATAATTGGCCCAATGTTCACATGAATTTGGTTGTCACCAGCGATACATCACTCCTTCGTCTTCTTCTTCTTCCTCTTGATGCATTAGCTAGTGACAACCAGATTCAAGAGAACATTGGGCCAATTACCAGGTCAAAGGCCAAATTGGGTGAAACCCTTTTCTTTCATAAACAAGTGGGCTAGCCCATGTGGAGTCTTAATTCGGCCTACCAGAATTGTCTTAAGCCGAGCATTACCCCATTGGACTAAATTTAATGTTTCTTTGAATTCTGGGAGCCTTTTGGAATTTCTAAGGGTTCTTTTAACGAGGTTTCATCATAAACCCTTTGTATTCCTAAGTACTATATTTATCATATACCTTATCTCTTCTCCTTCTCCTTCTCATTCTACTTCTTCTCATCTTCCCCATCTTCACCCTTTCCCTCTTCTTCTCCTTCAAATTCTCCTTATCATTCTCCTTCCACTTCTTCTTCTTCTTCTTCTTCTCCTTCTCCTACTTTCTTGTTCTTCACCTTCTCCTACTCCTTCTCCTACTTTCTTGTTCTTCACCTTCTCCTACTCCTTCTCCTTCTCCTTTGACTTCCTCCTCCTTCTGCTTCTCCATCTTCTTTTTCTTCACATTCTACTTCTCATATTTTTCCCTCCTTCCTTCCTCTTCTTCCTCTTCTTCTTCTTCTTCTTCTTCTCCTTCTTCTTCCTTGTCTTTTTCTTCTTTTCCTACTTTTTTTACTTCTCCTTCTTCTTCTTCTTCTTCTTCTTCTTCTTCTTTCATTCATCTCATTCTCCTTCTCCTTCTCCTGCTTCATCTTTCACGTTTGCTTCTTCTTCTTCTTCTTCTGCTCCTTTTTCTTATTGTCCTTCTCCATATCCTTCTTCTTATTATTATTATTATTCTTCTTCTTCTCTTCTTCTTCTCCTTTTTCTTCTTATCCATCTCCATATCCTTCTTCTTCTACTACTTTTCCTTCTACTACTTCCTCTTCTTCTGCTTCTTCTTCTTTTTCCTCTTTTCCTTAAATATAATAACACTTGAAATTCTAAAAGGTTTACATTGGAAACTAGTTAAAAGATACTTAGAATTTCAAAAGGCTCCTAGAATTTCAAGTAATATTAAATTTAGTCAAATTGGGCTAGGATTCCACATGGGTCACCCCACTTGTTCTTGAAGGAAAATGACTTGACTCAGCTTGAACTTTTACTTTGTAACTGGCCCAATGTTCTCTTGAATTTGGTTATCACTAGCTGATGCATTAATATCTGCTTGTTGGGAAGGATTTGTCCTCAAATCCAGCAGGTCTACATTTGTGGGATAGGGCAAAAGATCATGAACATTAAAAGTAGCTGAAACATTGTAGTCTCCAGGTAAGTCTATGTTATAAGTATTTTTCCCAACTTTTTTTGCAATACCTCGAATAGGCCTTCAGCTTGTGGCTTCAACTTTGACTTCCTCTTGCTTGGAAACCTTTCTTTTCGTAATTGAATCCTCAAACAAACTGAACTTTCTTCTTCTCAATTTGTCTCTGAATCTGCTCATGTAGCATCTTCATTGTTTTTCATTACCATCAAAACAAACTCTTTCCAGCTCAGAAAGTCGAGTGAGATTAATTTGGTTGATAGGATTGAGGCCATAAATAATCTCAAATGGAGTACTCCCTGTAGTGCGATGAGTGCTCCTGTTGTAAGCAAACTCTGCATGTGCTAGATGTTCATCCCAACTTTTCAAGTTCTTGTTCATCAAGGTTCT
The DNA here is from genome assembly GCA_005019695.1 of Trichopus zeylanicus subsp. travancoricus. NCBI lineage: Eukaryota > Viridiplantae > Streptophyta > Magnoliopsida > Dioscoreales > Dioscoreaceae > Trichopus > Trichopus zeylanicus. The sequence continues at coordinate 9,561 of RXID01009486.1, forward strand.
CAACAAGGTTGATAGAGTTTGATTTATCACCTCAGTTTGCCCATCAGTTCGAGACATGTGGTGCTAAACAACATTTTGGTTCCTAACTTTCTCCACAGTGTCTTCCAGAAATAACTAAGGAACTTTAAATTACGATCTAAAACAATACTTTTGGGAAGTCCATGAAGCTTAATAATCTCTTTGAAGAATAAATATGCAATGTGAGAGGCATCATCTGTCTTGTGACAGGGAATAAAATGAGCCATTTTCAAAAATCGGTCTGCTACCACCATAATAGAATCCTTTCCTCTTTGTGTTCTTGGCAGCCCAAGTACAAAGTCCATGCTTACATCAGTTCATGGGATTTTTGAAACTGGGAGAGGTGTGTGCATGCTAAGGTCTTATGACAAGCAATACATCCATCCACAATTGATTTCACATTCTTTATAAAAAATGTTCCAGTAGCATTGCCACAGATTTTGTTAATCCCAAAGTGACCAGCAAGACAACCACTATGAGCTTCTCGAATTAAAAGCTCGCTTAATGAACTTTGAGGAATGCGTAATTTCTCATACTTGAACAGAAAGCCATCATGTTTGAAATATTTGTCCACGACATTCTTACCGCGGGAAGAATATATGGAAGAGAAATTTGGGTCTGTTTGGTACAACTCCTTTACCATTTCAAATGCAAGAAATTTCACATGGAGCATAGAGAGCAATGCATGTCTTCTGGATAGTGCATCCGCAACTACATTTGAACTGCCAGATTTGTGCTTGATAATAGATGAAAATGATTGTAAGATCTCAACCTACTGAGCATGCGTCCTTCTGAGTTTACATTGCTCTTTTAAATGCTTTAGCCACTCATGATCAGTGTGGATGACAAACTCCTTTGGAAGAAGATAATGCTGTCTTGTCTCAAGTGCAGGAATAATAGTTTAAAACTCTTTATCATAAGTAGAATAGTTTAATAAAGAACCTGACACTTCTCTCACTGAAATAGGCAATAGGGCAACCCTCTTGATATAGCACAGCTCCAATTCCAACTCCAGAAGCATCACACTCAATTTCAAAAAGTTTTGGAGGTCTGGTAGTGCTAAAATTGGAGCTGAACAAAGCTGATGCATCAATCTCTGCTGGTTGCAGAGGATTTGTCCTCAAATCCAGCAGGTCTACATTTTTGAGATAGGGAAAAAGATCACGAATATTGGAAGTAGCTGAAACATTGTAGTCTCTGAGTAGGTCTATCTTATAAAGTATATTCTCCAACTTTTTGCAATACCTTAAATGGACCTTCAGATTGTGGCATCAACTTTGACTTCCTCTTACTTGGAGACTTTTCTTTTCTCAAGTGAATCCCCATCAAGTTTCCTGGAGCAAACTGAACTTTTTTCCTATGCTTATCAGCTGCTTGTTTGTAGGCTTCATTCTTCTTCTCAAGAAAATCATCAGGTCTTGGAATAGGATAGCGGTGCTTCACCATAATTTTGTTGATTGCACCACTGTCAATAGATATGTGCATAGTTCCATTCTTTTTGGCAACAAGAAGTGCTGGTACAGAACATGGGCTCATGGACCCTCGAACATACCCCTTTGCAATAAGCTCTTCCACTTGCCTTTTCTGCTCCTAATTGATTCTGTAAGATGGGTTATTTGGAAGGGCGGCACCTTGAATAAGATCAATCTAGTGCTCAATTCCTTTTATAGGAGGGAGTCCATGTGGCATTCTACAGGAAAGATGTCCTTGAATGCATTAAGAACAGATTTTTCTAGTAGAGGAATGGAACAGTCCACATTCTTGCCATCTTCAACTATCAACAAAATGAGCACTGATTCATGGTTGGAAATAGCTTCCTCAATCAGTGATTTTCTCCTTCAAACTCACCTCTAGGGATTTGATGTAGGCTAAGAGGAGCCAAAATAATGATCTTGCCATACTTTGAGAAAGAGTAATTGTTCTTAAAACCATCGTGCACTGATTTTTATCAAACTGTCATGGTCTTCAGAGAATGATGTGGCTCTAGCACTCATAGGAACAATATCTCAAAGCACATTATCTTGGCAAGTCTTGACAATAGAGAATGAAATCAGAGCTTGTTTAGAGACTTTTACCTCACTATCTTTGTTTAGCCATTTTTTAAGGTTAAGGATGACAACAAACTGCAAAAAGAGCTGATGCTAGTACATAAATTATTCAGGATTGGGAGCAGGCTTCGGGGACTACGCTCAGAGGTGCATCAGAATGGTAGTCCAATATTTTTGTACTGTGCTTTTGTCCCTTTGCAACTCGTCTCCACTCTAACTGTTTGAATGCCAGTCTTCCTGACAGTTGTTTACCTGACACTTGGACTCAGGAGGAAGCCAATCCAATAATACTGAGCTTTCCTAAAGTGGAAAAAGCTCTATTCACTTATCCTTTCTTTTCCTTTCCCCATGATTGCTCTTTTTCGAGTTCTCTAGGACTTTGCCCATTCAATCTCTTTCCACCGTCTATCATCAGACTCTATCTCTAATGGATTTCCTTTTTTCCAGACCCACTGGTTTCTCTTTTCTTTAACTTTCTATGCTATCTAGCTAGCGTGCTCCACCCACCCCTACTGATTGGTGTTGAAGCAACAAGAGTCTCTCCTCTTTGAGTTGGTGGATCATAAACTACTACATTGTTGTTTTTCATCTACGTGGGAATTGTCGGCTCTCCATCCTCATTTTAGGGAATGATGTTAACATAATCCTCAGCCCCAAGGAAGGTTTGACCCCCGTTTGCTAATTTCTTATTCTTCAAAAGATGATTTTGATAAATTACATAGGTGCTTTATCTCTTCTTCTTCCTTCTTATCTAAGGATCTCAATGCTGGAATTCCCGATAATTTTTGTTTCTACATCAGTCCCAAAGATGAACACATTCCACTGGCTCTCAGAAGCCAGACAGTAATGGAACCCAAACCCTTGCTTATGGACCAGCTGCAGGGCTAACTAAGCTTTGTTCTATTGGTTAGGTGATTGCTACCAAGATGATTTCTTTATGCCTATCAAAGGACTTTGAGATGCTAATCCATAAATCAGTGAATCCAGGGACAGAGACTAGCCACTGCTTTCAGTATTGAGATTATTAGCCAATGCCAGGCACTTGGAAGGAATCATGGTAGGTGACAGCATGGTTGTCTGCAGAAGTTTAGCTGTGAGAGGGAGTTGTGTTGATTTGAGGAGAGAGCTAGTGTTACCTGTGTTGAGATTCTGGAGAATTTGAGAAAGCAACTGCTAAGACTGTTCCCACTCATATACCAGCCAAAGTTTTTTATTTATGATGTCCTTATTCTTTTATTCTTCTCCCCTATAGGAAGTTACAACTCATACTCAGTATAGATTATGGACCCTTTGCATGCTGGAGTTGGCTACTGGCACAACAAGGTGGTGCCTTATTGCACTGCAGGCGCATACTATCAGGGTATACTCCACTTTTGACTGCCATTTCTGGCTGCTTAAGCCCTAACCCTCAGCTTTCGTGAGACTAAACGATGTCCCCTGGGTGAAAGGGGCCACCATTTTCTTTCTTTCCTGAATCATTCTGATCATTTCTCTTTTTTGATCCCCGGGTTGGTTCATTTCTGTTGGCTTTATGGTGTCTCGAATCCGGATTTTTCGGATAGTCTTAATTATATTAATGGGCCTAATCCTTATCTAGATTTATCTTCTAAAAGTCTTAAATTAGTAGAAGTCTTATTTGAGTCAGTCTTCTATTTTGACTCAAACATCATTAGGCCACATCTATAAATACACCATTGATGTAAGGGTCTCAAAAGAGATAGAAAATAGAGAGTGAGAGTTGGTGATATTGGAGTTTCGTCTCCGTCGTTGTAATCTTCTCTTTTCTCTTCCTCATCAATACAATATTCTCTGGATCGTCTTCCCACATATATCTCTTGTGTGCTATCTTTTCCTCTTTTTGTTCTTCCTTCTTATATTGTGAATTGTGTGGACATCGATATTTTCCTCAACAAGTGGCATCAGAGTCTTGGTTCAATATGTCTACTACGAAGTTCGATATAGATAAATTCAATGGAAAGCAAGGATTTCCTATTTGGCAAGCAAGAGTTCGTGCAATTCTTATCAACAAGGGTTGAGACACACATTGGAGGACGTCAAGCCTGAAGATGTCACCGAAAGTGTCTGGGAAAACCAAAAGGCCAGCGCACATAGCACAATCATCCTCAGTCTTACCGATGAGGTACTCTATCCGTTTCTTGATGAAACATCACCTTCAGAGTTATGGAAAAAGCTGGAGAAACAGTATATGAGTAAGTCTATCTCAAATCGAGTTTATTTAAAGCAGAAGCTTTTCAATTTTCGAATGACAGAAGGTACGAATATAGTTGATCATCTTAATGCTTTCAATAAACTTGTCTCTCAATTGTTAAGCATTGATGTTAAAATTGAAGATGAAGACAAGACAATTATTTTATTATCGTCCTTACCTCCTTCTCTTGAGAATCTTAAAACTACTCTCATGTATGGAAAGGATTTGAAATTTGACGATATTTCTGCTGCCCTTCTATCTAATGAATATTTGAAAAAGATTGGAGGGGATGTGTCACACTCAGAAGCATTAATTGTCAGAGGTCGTACCAAAGAAAGATCAAGAACAGGTCGTTCTAGATCCAAATCCAAAGAAATAAACTGCAGATATTGTAAGAAGATGGGACATGCAATTAAAGATTGTTGGAAGCTCAAAGCAAAGAAAGAAAGAGAATCTCAATCTAAAGAGCAAGCCAAAGAACAAGTTTCAGTTGTTAAAGAGAGTTCTGATGATAATTTGGGTAACGTTCTCTCTATTAGTTTTAATTTTGATCGTTACCATGATATTTGGATTCTTGATTCTGGTTGTTCTTATCACATGTGTCCTAATAAGGATTGGTTTGAAAACTACACGCCTTATGATGGTGGTTTAGTTTTGATGGGTAATAATAATCCATGCAAAACTGTTGGAATTGGAACAATCAAAATTAAGATGTTTGATAATATTATTAGAACTCTTACTGATGTCAGACATGTTCCTGATTTGAAAAAGAATTTGATCTCTTTGGGTGCTATGGATTCTGCTGGTTATAAGTATTCTGCTGAAGGTGGAGTTCTTAAGGTTGCTAAAGGCTCATTGATAGTAATGAAGGGCCTAAAGCATGGAAATTTATATGAGTTAGTAGGAAAAACCGTTGCAGGTGGAGCAGCAATTTCTCAGTCTTCTTCTTCTTCTTCTTCTTCTGATATGACTCAATTATGGCATATGCGTCTCGGTCATATGAGTGAGCAAGGTTTAAATGAGCTCAACAAAAGAAAATTCCTGAAAGGTCTCAACTCATGCAAATTGGATTTCTGCGAGCATTGTCTCTATGGTAAACAGTCCAAGGTAAAGTTTAACACTGGTATTCATTGCACTAAAGGCTTAATTGATTATATTCATTCTGATGTGTGGTGCTCTCCTATTCCATCAAAATCTGGTGCTTGTTATTTTGTCAGTTTATTGATGATTTTTCCAGAAAAGTGTGGATTTATTTTTTGCATCACAAAGCCGAGGTGTTTTCTGTTTTCAAACGGTGGAAAACTTTAGTTGAAAAAAGGACTGACAGAAAAATCAAATATCTCAGAAGTGATAATGGCGGAGAGTACAAATCAACAGAGTTTCTCAAATTCTGTGAAGATGAAGGCATCAAGCGTCACTTTACCATCCCATGAAAACCTCAACAAAACGGTTTTGCTTTGTGTCTTGGTGGCGCAAGATGAAAAGGGAACTTGTTGGACGAAAGCACGAGTATGCTCAGTACAGCTAATCTTGATAAAGATTTTTGGGCAGAAGCAGTCAATACAGCATGCTTTATTGTGAATCGCTCTCCTCAAACAGCCATTAATTGCAAGACTCCTGAAGAGGTATGGACTGGTCAACCTGCAAATTATTCTTCTTTAAAGATTTTTGGTTGCTCTGCTTATGTGCATGTTGTCAAGGATAAGTTAGATGCACGTTCCAAAAAGTGTATTTTCCTGGGTTATGCCAAAGACGTCAAAGGCTATCGTTTGTGGGATTCTACTATTTCAAATGTAATTATTGAGAGAGACATAGTATTTGATGAAAGTGGTATGCTAAAATCTCTCAAGAAAGATCCCAATGATATAATACAAGTGGAGGTGGAGCATGTAATTCCTTCAGAAGAAGATATTCAGGGTATGCCCAACTCTCAAGAAAATCTTAAGAATCAAATTTCTGAAAAGACTCCACTTCGAAGATCTCAAAGAAAAATAAAGCCACCTGAAAGGTATGGTTTTGAAGATATGGTAGCTTTTGCTTTAGTTACTGACAATGGTGATCCTTCCTCCTATAAAGAAGCAGTGCAGGATAAGAATTCTTCTCAGTGGCAAGTTGCTATGAATGAAGAGATGGATTCTCTTCAAAAGAACCATACTTGGGATCTGATGAAATTACCAAAAGGTAAAAGAGCAATTGGTTGCACGTGGGTATTTCGAAAGAAAGAGGATTTCTCTGAGATAGATGGTGTTAAATTCAAGGCCCGTTTAGTTGCAAAAGGGTATTCACAAAAGGAGGGTATTGACTTTAATGAAATTTTCTCTCCTGTGGTTAAACACACATCTATTCGTTTTCTACTTGCTTTAGTTGCTTTTCATAATCTTGAGTTAGAACAGCTTGATGTCAAAACTGCCTTTCTGCATGGAGAATTAGAAGAACAAATTTTTATGCAACAGCCTGAAGGGTTCATCCAAGAAGGCAAAGAAAATTTTGTTTGCAAGTTGAACAAATCACTTTATGGTTTGAAACAGTCTCCAAGGCAATGGTATAAAAGGTTTGACAGTTTTATGCTGGGTCAAGATTTCATCCACTGCAAACATGATTGCTGTGTTTATTTTAAGATGCATGCCAATAACTCATTTATTATATTGCTTCTTTATGTTGATGATATGCTTATCGCTACTCAAGACATATCTCTACTGAATGATTTAAAGTTTAAAATGAAAAAGGAATTTGAGATGAAAGATTTAGGTGCTGCAAGGAAGATTCTCGGTATGGAGATTGATCGAGATCGAAAGCATGGAAAATTATGGCTTAGACAGAGCAAATATCTCGAGAAGATTATTTCTCGTTTTTACATGCAGAATTCAAAATCCGTCAGTACTCCTTTGGCATCTCACTTCAAGCTTTCAGCTCAACAATGTCCTTCTACAGATGAAGAGCATGCATACATGGAGAACATCCCATTTTCAAGTGCTGTTGGAAGTCTAATGTATGCTATGGTATGCACAAGACCTGATATTGCACAAGCAGTCAGCGTTGTTAGTCGTTACATGGCAAATCCAGGAAAAGAGCATTGGCAGGCCATGAAATGGCTATTAAGATATATTAAAGGTACTCTTAATATTGGTTTATGTTTCGACAAGAATATAGTACAAGAGGCCAAAATTATTGGCTATGTCGATTCAGACTATGCTGGAGACCTTGATCGACGCCGATCCCTCACTGGTTATCTTTTCACTCTTTGTGGAGGACCTATTAGTTGGAGGTGTACCTTACAGTCAACTGTAGCATTATCTACAACAGAGTCTGAGTATATGGCAGCTACAGAAGCCGTTAAAGAAGCCCTATGGCTAAAAGGTTTGGCAAGTGAAATTGATTTTTCTCAACATGTTCTTCCTATTTTTTGCGACAGTCAGAGCGCCATACACCTTGCGAAGAACCAAATGTATCATGCCAGATCAAAGCATATAGATGTCCGATTTCATTTTATTCGGGATATTATTGAAGACGGCGAGATTTCTTTACAAAAGATTCATACTTCAAGAAATCCTGCAGATATGTTGACGAAGGTGATTCCGATTGATAAGTTCAACCTCTGTTTGGACTTGATCAATATTCAAGGTCGTTGATCCTATCCCAGGAGGTAATGGTAAAGACATCTATTGAAGATTCAAATTCAGAGAATAAGATGATTCGAGCCAAGGTGGAGATTGTTGGCTTTATGGTGTCTCGAATCGGATTTTTCGGATAGTCTTAATTATATTAATGGGCCTAATCCTTATCTAGATTTATCTTCTAGAAGTCTTAAATTAGTAGAAGTCTTATTTGAGTCAGTCTTCTATTTTGACTCAAACATCATTAGGCCACATCTATAAATACACCATTGATGTAAGGGTCTCAAAAGAGATAGAAAATAGAGAGTGAGAGTTGGTGATATTGGAGTTTCGTCTCCGTCGTTGTAATCTTCTCTTTTCTCTTCCTCATCAATACAATATTCTCTGGATCGTCTTCCCACATATATCTCTTGTGTGCTATCTTTTCCTCTTTTCTGTTCTTCCTCTATATTGTGAATTGTGGTGGACACCAAACCATCCCAAAAGCTTAAGCTCACGGGATATGGGCCTTTTTCACTATATATATTGGACCCTATCTATCTAATATCCGATGTGGGACTAATTTATCACACCTGATATTATAACAATCTCCCCCTTCAGGTGTGATTTGACCACATCAATTTTAACACTCTTAATCAAGAACTCTTTTACTCAACCAGTTTTACCGTGTGACCCACACCAACGGGTTTTTGTCTCATTCTTTTTGATTTTTTTTAAGAGAAACTAACATGCGACTCAATTCAGTCGCACCATCACGGTAATTTTGGTCTTAAGAGTTTGCACAGCTTCGAACCTGAAGCTCTGATACCATTTGTTGGGGGAGCCGAAAGAGTGTCGAAGTAGAATAATATAGTGAGCCGGACACCAAACCATCCCAAAAGCTTAAGCTCACGGGATATGGGCCTTTTTCACTATATATATTGGACCCTATCTATCTAATATCCGATGTGGGACTAATTTATCACACCTGATATTATAACACATTTCCACCTTCTATCTATGCAATTCTTGAATCTGTTTCTTCATTTTCGAAGGTGAGGCTTGAGTTCAGAGATGGGATGGAGAGGAGGGAAAGCGAGTGATTCATTGTCTAGCTATAAGTAGTCTAACAGTGAGGAAGAGCTTAAAGAAGGAAGAATCCAGCTGACCAAACTCCCCTTTTTCACTAGGAGCAGAAGACATGACACAAACTCACACTCCAACAACGGAACATGATGCCTACATCACACCTCTCTATCTCTCAATTGCCTATCTCCTTGGCTGGTCCTTGAGGTTCATTTAGTTGTGCATTGACTTATCAAACCGTCAACATGGATATTCTTTGGTAAAAAGAACAACTTGAATAAGGTTTTCTAGTGAAAAATATTTTGTCTTGTCTCTTCATCACAATTAACCTGCATATTTGAAAGTCTCCGAATCACAAGCATTTTTCCTTCATCAGTCAATGTTTGATTCATTCTCTCATTCTTCAAGAATTTCTTCATGGTCAGAATTTTCATTAACAAATTCTTGTATAGCCATCAAGTTTCACTTGGGGCATTCTAAAGCAGTGTGGCCATGGCCGAGACATCTGAAGTGCTTGATCTGGTTGTTCTTCTTTTGAAGTTGAGAGGCACCCTCCTGCTCCTTTTCTTTCTTTGACTTAGAGTTAGCTTCAGCTTTTTAGAGGTCTCACCCTTTGAAGAACTTCTCTTGTTAGGTATAGAGCCTTTGTCACCAATTCTAAAAGAGGATCTTTTAGGCACCTCTATAGACAACATAATAACATCTTCAAGGGAATAGAAGTGCTATAGCTCCACCACCTTGGCAATTTCTTTGTTCAGTCTCCCAAGAAACTGTTTAACAGTCTGCTCTTGTGGTTCATTCAAATTACAACAGTCTCAACATCTCATTATAATCTTTCACACTTAGATTATATTGCTTCAGCCGTTATAACTTCAAATATAGATTTTTTTTATTTAAGATATGCTAAGTAGAATTCTTAGTAGAGCCTAAGTCCTATTTTTAGTCTGCATCAAGTAAGACTCTAAGTTTATTAGAGGGCTCTATATATACAGCCCAAGGTTGTAACAAAAAAAAAAACTTTTCTATCAATAATATTCTCTTATTTTGAGTTTGTTCCCTTCCATCTTCCTTGTAGATTCAAGGATCTATCATGGTGAGAAGACGGTGATCTTCTTCCTACCCCTCGTGCCTCCCCCCATTGCATCATTAAGCTTGCCAACATGACGTAGCAACAAGCGTGATAGATGAGGAAAACACCGTTGACTCTATTAAGAACTCCTTGAATTCACAAGGAAGAGAGAAAATTCACTAAAGTAGAATTTTATTGAGAGTAAAAGTTGTTCCCCCATCCATAGGACTCAAGGCCTATTTATACAAATACCAAAAGTCCAATTTGAGTAAGTTTTTGGCTTTCCAAGTCCTAAACTGAATACAACTCAGCTTGAACCCATTAATTGGGTTGGTAGAAATTCTAAATAAGTTAACCTACGAAAATAAAATCCTAAATAAGGATTCATCCTTCCCAAGTCCCAAACTGAATAGGATTCAACTCAAAATTAGTCTTGGGTTAGTGGAATCCGAAAATAAGATGTAAGACATCATAATGAAGAGAATTTAAACATAGAAAGGTACTAAGTAAGGTAAATGCTAAGTTTAAATAAAGGAGTAAATCAAATCGTTTGTCATGGCCCCTTGACTTCTGAATTAGCTCCTCTTGATATTTCTGAACTTCCTTTGAGCGTCCTACATCAGTTACCATCAAGGCTTCCCTGCGGCTCAAAGCATCCGCCACCTTATTTTTTTGTCCAGATTTGTGTTTCAAAACATAGGTGTATTGCTGTAAGAATGACGACCATCGACTGTGCATGTGATTCAAGTCCTTCTGTCTATCAATGAATTTCAAAGCTTGGTGGTTAGTATATAGAATGAACTCTCGTTGAATTAGATAGTGCTTCCAATGATGAACTACTTGTACAACCACATAAAATTCTAGTTCATATGTTGACCACTTCTTTTGAGCTTCATTCAACTTTTCACTGTAGAAAGCTACTTCTCTTCCTTACTGGGATAGAACAGCTCCAATACCTATGTACAAAGCATCACAGTCTACCTCAAATAACTTCTCGAAGCTAGGCAACGCCAAAACAGGTGCAGTAGATAACTTCTCCTTGATCAACTCGAAGCATCTATTAGCTTCTTGAGTCTAGGAGAACTTGCGTTGCTTCAAACTCTCGGTTATTGGTGCCATAATGGAACTAAAGTTTTTGACAAACCTTCAATGGAATGTCGCCAGACCATGGAAGCTTCTAACTTCTGATATACTTCTGCGTATTGGCCATTCCTTAATAGCTTTTACCTTTTCTTCATCAACATGAATGCCTTCAGCACTTACCACGAAACCCAAGAACACTAAGTGATCAGTCATAAAATGGCATTTCTTTGAGTTGATGTACAACTTCTCCTTCTTTAGTACAGTAAGTACTTCTGTTAAATGTCTTTTATGTTCTTCTTCATTATGACTGTACACCAAGATATCATCAAAGTAAATAATAACAAAATGACCAATGAAAGGTTTGAGTACTTGATTCATCAACCGCATGAAGGTACTTGGTGCATTTGAGAGTCCAAAAGGCATAACAAGCCACTCATAAAGTCCTTCTTTTGTTTTGAAAGCAGTTTTCCATTCATCACCGGGTCTAATTCTGATTTGATGGTATCCACTCCTCAAATCTATCTTATAGAACACCTTTGACTCTTCCAACATGTCCAACATGTCCTCTAAGCGAGAAATTGGGAATCTATACTTTATCATGATTCGGTTGATTGCTTGACTATCTACACACATCCGCCAACTTCCATCTTTCTTAGGTGTCAATAAGGCTAAAACTGCACATGGGCTCATGCTGACTCTGACCATTCCTTTTTTGATGAACTCTTCAACCTTGTCTTGTAAAATTTGTGACTCTTTTGGACTCATTCTATAGTGGGGCAAATTTGGTAAACTCGCTCCAGGAACAAGGTTAATGTGGTGCTGAATATCTCTCATTGGGGATAGTTCATCAGTAAGATCATCGGGCATTATTTCCTTGAATTCATCTAGGAAGTGTTGCAAGCCTTTTGAAGCTTCAGTGGGCATTGTCTGCATTACTTTCTCAATCACAAAAAATATTTGAGCTGTCTCTTTAGCCTCGTTTATAAAATTTTGCACAATTAGGAAGGAGTGACCATCCTCTTGTAAACTTTTGGGTCGACGCTCTTCACCAATGGGGGTAAGAATAATTTTCTTTCCATCTTTGAAGAAGATGTAGCGATTGTCTTGCCCACAATGTATAAAATCTCTATCAAATTGCCAAGGTCTGCCAAGAAGAAAATGACATGCATCCATCTCCACAACATCATAGATTACCTCATCCTTGTAGAATTTTCCAATGGAAAAACAAATTTGACACCGTTCAGTTACCTTGGTTTCACCAACCTTTTTAATCCAGCCGATCTTGTAGGGAGAGGGATGTGATTTCATTTTCAATTGAAGCTTGTCGACCATGGTCTTGGAGATGATGTTTTCACTGCTTCCCTCATCAATAATCATGTCACAGATCTTGCCATTTACTGTGCATCGAGTGTGGAAGATATTGTGACGTTGTAGGTCTTCCTCTTGCTTTGGGATGTACATCAGATTCTGAACTACTAAAGATGACCTTTCACCATCAGGCTCCTCAAATATTCCATCTTCATAGTTTTCCTGATCACAAGCTAGGTCATCATCTTTTGAGTCATGTAAATTATCAGCCACAAAATTATCTTCAATAACCAGGTTCACAGGTTGTCGTGTTGGACAAACATTAGAATGATGCCCAAATTTTCCACAGCGATAGCACTTTAGATCAGAATTTGAACTTGGGTTCTTTGCTGATGTGGCATTTCCTGATGGCCTTGTAGGTCTAGCTTCAAAACTCATTTGTGTGTGAGGTCGAGGAGGTTGTGTAGCTGCACCTCTATTAGGAATAGATTGTGCTCCTTTTGAATTCTCACCAATGATTCTTCCCACCTGATTTTTGATGATAGGTCGCTCCAAATGTGACTCCACATGAGTTGCACTCCTCACAGCCTCATTAACCATCCAAATAGGTTGTAAGAAAATCCTGTCTTGGATGGTTGTGCATAGCCCACCGATGAATCTTGCCACTTGATGAAATTCAGTTTCTATTAGATTATTATGTGTTGATAGGCGATATAACTCCTCAGCATATGCCTTTACATTGCAATTACCCTGTCGACAATTTGGATATTGCTGAAATAGTACCTGGTCATAATCTATGGGAAGGAATTGCTTTTCAAGAAGAGCCTTCATCCGTGGTCATGCTCGAATTGGAGCTTTATTTTGGTGTGTCCTTTCCAACTGGATGCATTTCCACCATGCTGATGCACCCCCCTTGAGTCGGTAAGCAACAAGCTTCACTTTCTTCGAATCTCGAATCTCCATGTAGTCAAAGAACCGTTCCACTTCAGCAAGCCAATCGAGAAAATCTTCTATCTGAAGTTGGCCATTGAAAGATGGGAGATCAATCTTCAAGCAAAAATCATGACGTCTATCATGCTCAGAAACTGGTCGATGAAGGATGTCTTCAATTTCTTCATCGCTGGAGTTTTCAGGGATTTGTAAACCCCTTGGATTCATTTGCGGAGCCTTTTCTCGACCAATTGGATTGCGAGTTACTTCATCGATCAATCAACGTGGTTGATTCAGGCCTTCAAGTTGATCCATCCTCAGCATCAAGCTTGCAAGTGAGTTTTGGATTGCCTCCATGGTCGAATCAAAATACTCACGACTGATGTGATTACCCACAGGAGTACCGTCCCTAGGGTTGGTGTTGGTTGCGTCATCGTTAGACATTAAGCAAGGAGAGCCTCGCTTTGATATCGCTTTTGACGTAACAACAAGCATGGTAGACGAGAAAAACACCGTTGCTTCTGTTAAGGACTCCTTGAATCCACAAGGAAGAGAGAAAATTCACTAAAATAGAACTTTATTGAGAATAAAAGTTGTTCCCCCGTCCATAGGACTGAAGGCCTAGTCATACAAAATACCAGAAATCCAATTTGAGTAAGTTTCTGGCTTCCCAAGTCCTAAACTGAATACAACTCAGTTTGAATCCATTAATTGGGTTGGTAGAAGTTTTAAATAAGTTAACCTACGAAAATAAAATCCTAAATAAGGATTCATCCTTCCCAAGTCCTAAACTGAATAGGATTCAACCCAAAATTAGTCTTGGGTTGGTGGAATCTGAGAATAAGACGTAAGACATCATAATGAAGAGAATTTAAACATAGAAAGATACTAAGTAAGGTAAATCCTAAGTTTAAATAAAAGAATGAATCAAATCATTTGTCATGTCCCCTTGACTTCTGAATTAGCTTCTTTTGATATTCCTGAACTTCCTTTGAGTGTCCTACATCATTTTGTCCCTTTGCAACTAGTCTCCACTCTAACTGCTTGAATGCTAGTCTTTCTGACAGTTGTTTACCTAACGCTTGGACTCAGGAGGAAGCCAATCCAATAAGACTAAGCTTTCCTAAAGTGGAAAAATCTCTATTCACTTATCCTTTCTTTTCCTTTCCCCATGATTGCTCTTTTTCGAGTTCTCCAGGACTTTGCCCATTCTATCTCTTTCCATTGTCTATCATCAGACTCTATCTCTATTGGATTCCTTTTTTTCCAGACTCACTGGTTTCTCTTTTCTTTAACTTTCTATGCTATCTAGCTAGCATGCCCCACCCACCCCTACTAATTGGTGTTGAAGCAACAATAGTCTCTCCTCTTTGAGTTTATGGATCATAAACTATTGCATTGTTGTTTTTCATCTACCTGGGTACTAAAGCAATTGTCTGATAAGCTTCGATGTTCTCAACCTGGTTTGGATCATATGACTATGGCTTCACATTCTTTACAATAATAAGCTCGATCGTGAAGGTCCGGGTCTCCGTCCTCATTTTAGGGAACAAACCAAGGTGGTAACAGAAAAAAGCTTTTCTATCAATAATATTTTCTTATTTTGAGTTTGTTCCCTTCCATCTTCCTTGTAGATCCAAGGATCTATCGTGGTGAGAAAATGGTGATCTTCTTCCTACCCCTCATGCATCATTAAGCTTGCCAACATGTGCAGGATGGGAACTTGAAACATATCCCCCACTGGTTGCTCCATGATTTATCTTTATCAATCTCTCCATGAAGGAAGGCAATTTTGACATCAAGTTACTGTAACTTTCATCCTCCACTAGCTGCCAAAGTGATCACCACTCTAACAAAAGTCATTATCACCACAGAACTGAACGTTTCTTCATAGTCCTCTCCATATTTTTGAGAGAACCCTCAAGCAACAAGTCTTTCAATACTCCCATCTGCCTTTCACTTCAACTCATATACCCCATTTGTAATAAATGGGCTGCATATCCTTGGGTTTTGGAACAAGAACCCAAGTCTCATTCTTGATCAGTGTTTCCATTTCTTCATTCATGGAGTCCTCCCATTCTTTGATGCCTTAAGCTTCATCATAGAATGATGGTTCATTCTCATCAAGAGGACCTGCAAAGAAACATGAACCTGGAGTGACCAGTTCCCATAACCATAGTGAACTGGTTTGGCAATCTTCCTTGTGGATCTTCGTAATGGTTGCATATTCACCATGTGTTGGTGCTCAGGAACTTCATGAGTATTTCTGCTCCCCCTTTCACCATTCTCTGCAATTGGTGAAATAGATGAAATTATTGAAGAACTAGGAGTATTTGAAGATATTGGAAGAGTTGTCTCTATCATTGGTACATCAACATTAGTGTTTCCACCTACACCAAGAGATGTTTTGAGAAAAATAGGAGGAAGACATTTCATCAAACACCACATCCCTTGAAACTACATATTTATGAGTTTTGGGATCCATGCACTTCCATTGTTTTTTCTTTCATCATATCCAACAAATATGCATTTATTGGCTTTGGCGTCCAACTTGCTTCTCTTGGAAGAGCAAAAAACTTTGAAGTTCTTCACATTAGGCTTCTCTCCCCACATCTACTCATATAGGGACTTCATATTGGTTGGATTAAGAGGAAGTCGATTGATGACAAAAGCTGCACAAGCCATACTCTCTGCCCGCAAGGCTTTAGATACGTTTTTTGCATGCAACCAACATTTGGAAGTCCCCATAAGATGATGAATCTTTCTCGTTGCCACCTCATTTTGTTCTAGAGTGTATGCACAAGATAATTCCCTCTTGATGCCATGCTCTTGACAGAAAGAGTATAATTTATTTGATGTGAATTCTCCCCCATTGTCAGTTCTAAACCTTCATATCTTCTGATGAACACCTACCAACAAAAATCTTAAACTCTTTGAATTTGGAGAAGATCTCATACTTCACTTTCACAAAATATACTCGAGTAAAAACCTGGTAAAATCAACAACAAAAAACAACATATAAAGAGAGCTGGAATATGAAGGTGTGGTACATGGTCCGATCAAGTCACTATGGGCCCACTCCAAAGGTGCTTTGCTTCTTGATGTGAGTGATTTGTCAAATGGAAGGGGATGTGCCTTTCCATATTGACAGCCTTCACAAACATTGCGACAACCAAGAGAAGTAATGTTGGGCAATCCATTAACCAATTTCTTTACCACCATTGCTTCTAACTTGTTCATATTGAAATAACCCAACGAAGCATGCCAAATAGAATCACTTTCAGTCGTGTTCATCCTGTCAATATAAGTAGTAGAGACTGACAAAACAAAGAGATTCTTTAATTCTCTTACCAACATAGGTTTTGTCGGCCTTCAAGCGAGAAATATTCTGGAGAAACTTCACATCTTTGGGGCCAAACAGGACATAGTGGCCAACATCCACAACATTAAGCACCAAAAAGACATTCTTCTTCATTCCAGGAACCTGATAGACAGTCTTGAGAGTAAGAGGATCACCACCATTGCTTTGTAGAGTTTTGATGCCCTCTTTCTCTATTGGATTATTGAATATGTGAGAACTTTGAGTCATTGCGGATAAGGTGATGTCCGCAACTAGAATCCATGATCCATTCTTCATCAAAGTTGATGGATGCCAAGGCATCCCCTTATGTGGTATCTGCAATGAAAACATTTACCACTCCAATCTTCAACATCTTCTTTTAAAACATCCCCATTCCCAACAATATTTCCACTCCTCAACTTAGCACGACAATTCCATTTAACATGTCCTAGCTTACCACATCTGAAACATTTTATGACTTTTTTATGAAGAAGGAGAAGAAGAAACAAAAGACAAAGAAGAAGAAAACAAAGAAGCAGAAGGAGAAGCAGACGAAGAAGAAGAAGAAGAAGAAGAAGAAGTAGAAGAAGAAGGAGAAGGAGAGGGAGAAGGAGAAGCAGAAGGAGACACAGAAAGAGAAGGAGAAGAAGAAGGAGAAGAAGAAGAAGAAGGAGAAGGAGAGGGAGAAGAAGAAGCAGAAGGAG
>RXID01009493.1:3792-19442 GCA_005019695.1 Trichopus zeylanicus subsp. travancoricus
GGGGGAGGGAGGGATGGAGGGGGAGCAGGAAAGAGAGAGTGAGAGGGAGATAGGATAGGGAGGGAGGGAGGGAAGACAGGGAGGGATGGTGGTGGAGCTGGAGGGGAAGGGAGAGGGAGGGGGGAGGGAGGGAGCGGGAGAGAGGGAGGTAGCTGGGGTGGGAGAGAGAGGAGGCAGGAGAGGGGGAGGGAGAGTGACGTAGCAACAAGCGTGGTAGATGAGGAAAATACCGTTGCTTCTGTTAAGAACTCCTTGAATCCACAAGGAAGAGAGAAAATTCACTAAAGTAGAACTTTATTGAGAATAAAAGTTGTTTCCCCGTCCATAGGACTAAAGGCCTATTTATACAAATACCAGAAATCTAATTTGAGTAAGTTTCTAGCTTCCCAAGTCATAAACTCACTATAACTCAGTTTAAACCCATTAATTGGGTTGGTAGAAGTTCTAAATAAGTTAACCTACGAAAATAAAATCCTAAATAAAATTCATCCTTCCCAAGTCCTAAACTAAATTGGATTCAGTCCAAAATTGGTCTTGGATTGGTGGAATTCGAGAATAAGACCTAAGACATCATAATGAAGAGAATTTAAACATAGAAAGGTACTAAGTAAGGTAAATCCTAAGTTTAAATAGAAGAGTGAATCAAATCATTTGTCATGGCCCCTTGACTTCTGAATTAGCTTCTTTTGATATTCTTGAACTTCCTTTAAGTGACCTACATCAGTGTCTCCTTCTTGTAAAGAACTCATCCTCGAGTTACTTTGTCGTAATCTGCAGTCCTCAGGTGCATGGTAGTCAAATAAATCTTGAATATTAAAAGTGTTTGAGATTCCCAAATCCTTTGGGAGATCGATGACATAGGCATTATTGTTTATCTTTCATAGTATCTTCAGTGGCCCAATTTTCTTCTATTTCAGTTTGTTGTAAGTTTCAGCTGGAAATCGTTCCTTCCTCAAGTGCACCATTACCAGATCTCCTTCTTGAAACTCTTTTGGATGCTTATAAATGTCCGCTTTAATTTTGTATTTGGCATACTAGGGTGACTAGATAAAGGTAGGGCGTATGCCCAATTGGTGATCGAGACTGTAGGCTAGAGGACTAGCCTTATTGGTATTAGTGTGGCGTGGTGGTCCAAGTGAGTGCCAACTTGGAGTTCTGACGAATATGAGTGAGAAGCCCTATGTTGAGAGGATACTTGAAGGGGTGGACTTAGTCTAGGGAATCTTATTCTATTAAGAAAGAATTATGATTAGGATTGTGCACTTATCTGACGATAGTGTGGGATCGCTATCTTATCTCGATATGTCCACTATCATAGAATACAACGTTTAGAAGCTCTACATGACTTATTGATTGATTTCTCTCTCTTTAACAAATTGGCAGGGAAGGCCTATCTCGTTCCTGCATCTTGATATGGTCTTTCTTATCCAAATCCAAATAATGGCAGACATCTCTATTGGTGATTCAAACCTTTTGATGAACGAAATGGAATAAACCCATTTATCCAGGTAGAATATGTAGTACAATTAGAATAGAAAGGGAAGGGGCTGGCCAGGGAAACATAGTTTCAAATAAGTAGAGTTGACTAGAAGAAAAGAAAATCTAGTTGCAGGTGGGGAGTTTTTATCTATATTTAGAACCCACTCCTAACATATCGAAAATGAGGTTCTATTGCAACAAAATAACATTCCCTCTTATGTATTTGAGGGTAGATGATGTTTCAGCTCCTATCACACCTGCTCTACATCATATATGAATTAACTATTCTAGTAACCTCCAACTAGCCCACTTGAGGTTGTCAACCAACCATTCACACGAAAAAAATCCTCTCTTGTCGATCATAAAGAGCATAGACCAATAAAGTTCCCTCCAACCGGTATAGTAACCCATAGACCAATTATGGTCTTCTCAACTATTCACCACTGCATCTCTGAGGCCCCAATAAATCCCTTACTTTTGGTGTGAGCTAACTCTGTCAAAGCCCTCTAATCTGTCTCCTAAATGAGCTTGGAGAATAGAAGAGTTGGATGGGTTCACTCTAGCATGCAATCCTTGGCTTGGAGATAGACCCAATCCTCTACTCTATAGTGCTAGTGCCTTAACCTTAACAAGATCTTACCCCTATGGATTCATTCTTTCAAACCGTGAATCCAAAACCATTCCCATTCAAAATTCACCAGTTGCATTCACTTACCAATAAAGCTCCACCTGCAATCGAAAAAGTAGATGCTAGAGCAGCAACTTGACAATCCATAGATGTAGAAGTATCAGCCAAATGAAGGCAGTCGATACCACAAGGGAATCCACTGAATCCATCTATCCAAAAAGTAGCAAAATAATAAATGTTATATCCTCACCTCAAATAAGTAACAACTAGGGTGTAGGGAAGTTCTATAACATATTCAAGAGCATCCATAGGATGGATCAGAGTAAGAAATGTAAATGGAATGTTTTTATGAACCAATAAAGAAGACCAACACGGGTAGCTCGATTGATCATCAGAACTATTTTAGCCTAGTTCGTTATCCTTCAAGTTCCAGTGGAACCCCATAAAGTGGATCCGACAATGGAATCAGTAGCTACCAAGAACTGTTCTTTCTCCCTCTCCTACTACCACAAAGTTATGAAAGGCCTTCATAAGCTTAGAAGTCTTTGCCTTAGAGTCTCAATATGATATGAAAAAGGAGAGGAATAACCATAAATGGGTAACACCCTACGGCCTTGCCTGGTTAATTAAATTGAAAAAGCCTTTCATTTGCAAGATTAAGTTCCGACCTATATATAGCTACTTCTAGGCAAACCTCTTGGTTGTCTCTGCACCCCTATCTCCTTTATCACTAAGCAGTCATTTAGGGGCCAAGCATTGGTGATCTGGGCTATTTCCATCTCGACAATGAAGCTTATACCCCATCTATATCCTTGTATATCCAAATTGTATATCCAATGCTTTATCCCCTATTGGAGGAACTATTGATATACTGTACATTGAAGTCAAAGCAAAGCACTGGCAAAAGGAATTTCAAGTAATAGAGGAATAAAGCTGCACATGCTTTTGTAAACTAAAAAGAATCAAAGGCAGAATGCTCAATCAATAGGGGTGAGCTAGTCTGTTACTGAGTTACTTGTAGGTATTTGCTCCCCCCTTCGGATGACTACGATTGATCCAATGATTCATCGTAGTTAATGCAATGCTATGTCCAAGAGAATCAATCAGGGAATAACCAACAAGGATCCTTCTCAACCTGCTGGGCCTTCGACTACTCCTCCATTGACTCCTGCTATAAACCCTGTGGTGAATCCTATTGCCTATGGGAATTCAAAAACTTATGCCAGCTCTTCTATGCCTTCCTCTTGTGCATGGGCAGGGAAGAATGTCAACTACAAATCCCAATAACCCAACTTTCTATGCATGCTATAAATGAGAATCATCATGGTGCTGATGTTGACTTGCAAGAGGGGCAGCTTGCAGGCAGGGTTGCTGCACAAAGAAGGGAGTCACTAAGATTGGGTGCAATGGGAGAAATCAGAGCGAAAGCCATCTCTTATCCACCTAGTTGATTCCATTATGCCTGATCTGAACTATAAAGAAGTTGGGCAAAAGGAAGGAAGACCTCGAGCTAGCTCAGTTAAGATTTTCATTTTCATGTTCCCCCTCCCCCTCCTAAAGTCAGGAATGGCGGGATGCTAAAGAGATTGCTATGACACTAGTTCAGTTAAACAAAGCCCGAAGCTAGAATTCCAAAAGGGATGCCTCTCTCTTTTTCTCTAGATCTTGGAAGGTCCTTTCTTCCTTCTCTCCCGCTAGTTTTAAAGGGGCATAGCAGCTCAAGTTCAAGGGTCGAAATTTGATTAGGCAAGAGGAAAGATCCATGGGAACTTTATAACGTTCACACTTTTTAGGCTAAAGGACTGGAATCAAGAGTTCAACCCCTTCATAGAATAAAGCTTTCGGGACTGTCTTTCCTAAACTAAATGCTTCCACTTGAGATAAGGACATTTAGTACAATACCAGGTTTGGCTAAACAGGCAAATCCAATACCAATGATAGCATTCATTTTTGAAAGAATCCTAGCCAAAATATGCTTATCCTTTGAATTTGAATAGGACATGTATGTGAGTGTAATACTTGTAACAAGACTAGGAGTGAGACTTTTCACTCTCAAAATGAAGCTGTCTAGAACACTCACTTTATTGGGCCTAAACCTAAATAGGGTGCTACCAGTTACTAGAAAGATGCAAGACTACAATACAAGCTAAACCTGTAATAGCATAACGGTGTCAATGGAATTTCTTTTATAGCTTTTATCATATTATACTATCATTTTTATCTCACACTCGGTCATAGGATAGGCTTTGGGGGTGTCGCAGGCTATGGGGAATATGAATATTGCCTCATACACGGATACAGACTTCGCCCTTGCTTCGAGAAGAGGCAAGCATCAAAAATTGAAATGACAGCTAGCTAGAAAGGGATATGAAAGTCGGACTATCGCACTTTCTTTTATTAAGAACCCTAACTGGTGTAATGGATTTCTGCTAACCAATATGGCTGGAGCATTGATAAGAAGTCTTGGTGGGCATGGATTACAAATGTAAAACCCTTTCCTTTCATCCTTGGCTTTTCTAATGTAACATTAAACGATCGGTCACCCCTTACCTATCTTTCTTCTTGTAATGAAGATTCACAATATAATATAGAGGTTTGCATAGTTGGAGTATGACTTTCCACACAATGGATGAAAGGGAAGAAAAAATAACTACTATTGCTCATAAAAGGAGAAAGAGGAATATTCTCATATTGAGCAATAGGAAGAAACCTGCTTTACTAATTGAATGCCCTATCTATTCCTTCAGCCAAAAAGACTATAAGGATGTACATGGGTGTTGTACATAATTGCTTATTGACTTTTTTGTACTCTTTGTGAGAAAAAGACAACCGTACTATCAGAACAAAACTGACTACTATAGCGGATCATAGAAAATAAGAAGGTATGATTTTCATGGTCAACATACAAGAGGAAAGCTGGCCTATGATGCAAGAGCAGATAAGTGAAAGTGGTTCTCTCTTCTTTGATGACTAAGAGCTGGGTTTCTCTATGACCTACCAATCGCCAACTAAATGAGTACAGGCAATGCAAATGGAAACAATCTTATTTCTTTCCAAAGCCAATTCTGAAAATATCAGTTGAGTGAAGCACTTTATGGTATCAAAGATGCACTAGTTGTCACCTAGCTTCCTCTGCACCCGGACCCACAAGAGAAGGAATTCCCTGTGATCTACGACCTTCCACTAGCGCTATCACCTATAGCCAAAGATAGCAAGAGCTAGAATGGATAGAAGGAACTACTGCTTATTTGAGTTGAATGGAAAGATTCTCTACGACCTAATAGACTGAAATAGGGCATACAAAAAGGAAATTTTCTATGCGAGCTTGAACAGAACTAAAAATGTGTTTTCTCTTTTCACTACCACTTTGCCTAAACTAGCTAAACTTGCTTACCTAGCTATCCCTAACCCGCAAGACTCAACCTTGTGCCTAGCTTACCTTAACTCTAAAAGAAATGAAATGTCAATAAAAAAAGGAGTCCTTTATTTATGTCTCATTACTGAGGACCTCGTTTCAAAAAAATATGTTGTCTGGGGGCTTTACCAGGACTAACTAGTAAAAAGCCTAGATTTGGAAGTGATCTTAAAAACCAATCGTGTTTTGGGAAAAGATCACATTATCATACTCGTTTGAAGAAAAATAGAAATTGTGTTTTTATTATGGTTTGATAGAATGACAATTACTTAGATATGTGCATATCACTGGAAAAGCCAAAGGGTCAACAGATCAAGTTTTATTACAACTACTTGAGATGTGTTTGGATAACATTCTTTTTCGATTGGGTATGGCATCGACTATTCCTAAAGCCAGGAAATTAGTTAATAATAGTGATATTTTAGTTAATAATTGTATAGTGGATATACCAAGTTATCATTGCAACCCCAGAGATATTATTACTACGAAGAATAAACAAAGATAGAAAGCTCTGATTCAAAATTCTATTAAATTGCACCCCCACCCCCCCATGAAGAATTGCGAAAACATTTGACGATTGACTTATTCCAATATAAAGGATTAGTAAATCAATAATAGATAGTAAATTGATCGGTTTGAAAATAAATGAGTTGTTAGTCATAGAATATTGTTCCTATGAAACTTGACCTAATGAAAATAACAAGGAAAGGTTCAGGCAATTTGCCAACCCCCCTCCATTGCATTGAAGTCAAATATAAATATAAGAGTTTACTTTCCCATTTATGTATTACAAATGAATCAAGGAGCTGTATTAGGAGTCGGAAGAGACCCTAGATTCACTCCTCAATAGCATACAAGGCTCCTTTGCTTTGTCGTGGGCACCCTCTTTTGCTGCAAAGGGGAGGTCTTGTTGATCCTTTTTAATGGATCTCACCAAATATGGAAATGGTTCGGCAAATTAATCTAGTGAGTTGTCTAGGCTTTAGCTCTTGGATTGGACATGAGTGAGTTCGTTCTTGAGTTCAAACTCCCACCATTTTGTAGAATTGCTATGCTTACTAAAAAATATAAATAATCAGTGTGGGTTATTGTTTGGTGTTCTTTTTTGAAGTTATCTCTACTTTTAGAGGTTTACTTGTGGTTTTGGCTTTTCCTATTGTATATAGTTATCACCATCTTCAGATCAATAAGTCTTCAAGCCTCCACTTATTACCTGGATAACTAAGTTTCATCAGCAATTTATAGTTAATATAAGCACTAGTTGATAGATGATCTAATAAAAAATTTTGGGAGATTTAGAAATCAATAACAAGGATTTAAATTTTTCTTGCAAAAATAAAACATAGTCTTATTTAGCCAATGTATTATCCTTTTTGTTCTAGAAAAGGAATCCAACATATTGACATGTCTTCATTTTGTCTTTTTAAGTATCCTTGATAATACTTTATGTTATTTAGGAGATTTTATGATTTCCATGCTTTGATGTTATTTTCAGGTTTTTAAGTGTTCACTTTCCTATGAAATCGGTTGAAGATGTGATTTTGACATGCAAAATAAATGGAGCATTTCCAAGGCTCCAAGGCCAATAAGTTTGACACTGATCACAAGCTTGATGTTCTGTTAATGTCTTCTTCCTTTCTTATGTGTTTGTCATGAATTTTTTAATGTGATTTCTTGGGATTGATAACTACAATTTGGACAAATTTTATGACCAATTCTTTTCCTTGTGAGTTTATCCTGACATGGTTTGTTACATGCTACGTGTGTGCTGATGGAATAAGTAGGCCTGCAACCTATTTGTATAAACAATTCTTATTTTATTTTGATGTTACCCTTCAAACTAGTTGAAATTTTAATAATTATTTCACCAACTATTCTAGGAATTCAATTTTTTGAGTCTTTTCATTTTTCATATTGAATAGGGGCGTGGTTGACTCATGAGGTTATGTATCATTGTGACAAAATTTTGAGTATTTGATATGTATTTGTTGCTTTTCATTGTTTTACTCACCATCAAATTTGCCAAGTCATTATGACAAAGAGATGGTTGTGTTTATTGTTAATTTTTTTAGATCCTAAATAGGAAAAAATAGTATATAGATTTTAAACTCTAGAAAATATTTTAACATAAAACATCTAGAAGAGGCAACTACTACCAATTGGAAATTTGTTCTGATTTTGGAACGATAGTATAATTTAATATAGACTAAGTCTACCCATTCAAGTTCTTCAACAATTATGTTTATGCACAAGAATGGGTCCCCGCTTTCTAACATATAGCTCTTGATAAATTAGGTATGAGATGCTTGGGTCACCTTACAATTTGAGCATGCTGCCCACTTTGTCTGATGACGTCGCTCTGCAAATTGGAACATATGCAATCCATGTTATAATGATGGCTCATGGGGAGGAATGGTAATTGGAGTAGATGATTTAATTTAGAAGTCTATTTTCAGGTACTTATATTTTTTTTATGCCAATGATGAGGTTCCACGTAGTACTTTTGATCAAAAGATTAATTTGTTTAATTTGTGCCCTTCACTAGATGAGAAAATGTCCTATACTCTACGACATTAACAAACCTATGAAAATTAAGGAATGATGGAAGGGAATAAAGATCAAGAAAAAGAAAATCAAAGTGAAATAAAGAAGAAAAAATATAAGTGAATATAAATAAATTAGGTAGATTGAGTATAACATAGAAGAGTCTAGATTTCAAATGAACAAATTCAAACTTGAAAAGGATCTTTTATTATTTGTGAAGAATGAGAATGAGGGACAAGGGGATTGAGGAAGAAAGATCTCTTGCTCCTATTACTTATTCCTATTATCTTATAAAATAATATTGTGTTCTAGGATACTTTGTTAGAATAGACAAGTATCTTGCATATGACACCAAATGAAAAGAGTGGTTGAAAATAGAAGAAAATTGAATGTTATGAGTTGGCTCATCTTTTCTTGACAGTCTTAATTTGCCTGTTCAGGTTCTCATGCCACATGAACCATTTGGGAAACAATTCCCTGAGAAATTGCAGCCCGAGCCCTATAATTGCATGCTCAGATCTGCTTCTGTACAAAATGTAATACCAGATCGGTATGATTTGTACAATATAAATATTGATCACTCTACTTTGTATTGTTTTGGATCTAATTTTGTTATTTTTATTTCAGAATGAGAACTTTTCCTCCTGGAGCCAAGCCAAGGATTGGAGATGGGGATAGAGATGCTGCTATCATGGGATTGTTGCAAAATTTGTCATTGGAAGGATTGGGTTCTCTATGCCTCCAAGGCTTCCAGTTCTAGATGGAGAGGTCTGATGTTCACTCATTGTTAGATTAATATGAATCTCATCCATGCATTGAGCTTATTCTGAGGCTCTTGCAGCTTGTGTGGCTCAATCCTGATAACACTCATGAGTTATATTGTGGGATTATGGGATGTGTGCTGACACTAGTGGTGGAGCTGCATTCAGGAATTTGATAGCAAAAGCCTTGAAAGGCCCCCTTGCACGCAACAAGAGGTTTGTCAGTATTATGAACTTCTAAGCTGAAAAAATGAATGTCATCTTGTGCATTGCACCTTGCTGAGTTTGGTGTTTTTGGATGCTAGTTTGTTTTGTAAAAGAAATGAAACTGAGAAAGGAAACATGTTTGTTCTACCATTTGCTTGTGCAGAAAATATAATGGCAAACCTCCTGTGCTTTGCTTACTATTTCTTTCAAATAGTTGTGATTGCTGATTTTTGACTGCTTATTGTTATTTGGAAGTCCAGCATGGGCAAAACAGTTATATCCTTGCTTCTTGCAGCAAGTCTTCATGGAACTAGCTAAAGTTCCAAAGCTTGTTTATCATTGTGGGCTCAATCCAAGAAAGCTGTCGGTATGTTATCTTTTTGTTCATAATCATCTGTTGGGATCTAGTCATTTAGTGTTCTCACAAATGTGCCTCCTTGGAAAGCCATTTATTTTTGTCAATGGTGGTCGCTGATGTATTTGCTTGGCAGGAAATGCTTTTCGGTGCCCTTAAATCACTTTTGCCCCTTAAATCACACTAGCCGTTAAGACCCATTCCCAGATCTGCAGCAAGCTGCTGTTGCCCGACGGCCGATGATAAGGTCTGATTATTTGTTTTTCTTCATTTTCTATAGATTTTGTTTTACCGATACTTATCTGTAACTTGCCTTTTAGGGGATTATTGTGGGATTATGATAGCTAGAGCAGTAATTGTGGATTATTGTGGGATGTGTGCTGACACTCTGAGTCAATAGTTCAATTGAATGTATGGCAGAACTATTTAGATTTGCTGATTCTTTTTTATCTAATTTGATATGTAGAATGTGTTACTGTAACACCCCTATCGTGTCCGATCGAACCACAACACAAGTGGACAACATACATATAAAAGGCTTACAGAATACATAGAATTAAAATTTATTTCATCGATATGAATATAGTTCAGATAACATAACAAAACGTGGTCTTACTAGATATACTCAAGTCCTCAAAGTTTTCCCATACATAAAAATATAATAACATGTAAATAAATCAGCTCCAAGGGTAGTCGCGCACGTGCTCTCTGCTACTGTAGTCACCTGTTCTTAACTGCTACTCTCCTGTGGATAGGAACAATCAAAGAATGAGCCACGAATGCTCAGTAGAGAGTTACCTCCTCCAAACAGTAGGAGAGATCAATTTTTAGGTAGTAACAATAAAATTAACACAGTGGCAACAACAATAATACGATGACAAAGGTGATTAGGTAAATTAACATCCATAGTAGGAAATGAATCAACAAGGATATCTTATGGGTGTGGCTAGACCCCTTACCAAGCAAAGTCATACCACTCTGCACTCCCAACCGCTGATGGAGTGGTGATCTGTAGTCACACAACAGATCGCATTTGATGGAGTGGTGATCTGTAATCACACAGCAGATCCCATTTGATAGAGTGGTGATCCGTAACACACAGCAGATCACATTTCATGGAGTGGTGATCTGTAATCACACAGCAGATCATGTTTGATGGAGTGGTGATCCGTAATCACACAGCAGATCATGTTTGATAGAGTGGTGATTCGTATCACACAACAGATCACGTTTGATGGGGTGGTGATCCGTAATCACACAGCAGATCATATCCCCTACAACTCCGTCATCAAGATAAATAATTTTCATCAATTCTACCTTATGAACCTCCAATTTATCATGTTATTATCAACAACCATTGATCCAGCAATTCATCACCCAAGTCCTTAATAATTTCACCTCTAATCCTTACAGTATATTCTTCACAAAAGTCCCGAATATCATTTGATTCACATATTAGTCCTTTAAATTCTAATTCATAACCAATCCAGTCGATTTCCAAATAAATTGTAATTTGATTCCATCTTACAAATTCATCCTCAATGAGATTTAAGTATCCTAATTAATTTCAACATAGTCATAGATTCAATTGCCCTAAATCCAAATTAATTTATCAATCAATTAAATCAATCTTACTAAATTCCTCCAATCCAATCTGCAATCAATTTCAATCTCAATTCGCAATAATCAAAACTCATTTCAATGAATCAAAACATGGATTCAGATTACTTAACTTGATCTAAACCATTCGCCTCACCATTAGTTCGATTAACCTCATATTTGATTTAAGCCAATTCCAAAACCATAATCTAAACCAAAATCGATTCTGAACCAAATCTAAACCAAAACCAAAATCAACTCTTACCTAAACCAAACCAAACTCTTAAATCAAACCAAAACTATAATCAACTTAAATTAAATCATAATTAACACTAGTCCTTCCCCATCCTCCAACCCTAATCCGCTGTTGCCGTTGCCGCCGCCGCCGCTGCCAGGCCATCACGCCATCCGGCCGCCGCGCAGCCACGCCACCACGCTGCCATGCCTGGCCATTGCACCGGCGTCGTTTGATCTATGCTTCCCCGCCCCTCCGATTGTCGTCGACCCGTGCTGTCGGGCCGAAGCAAGAGCCGCTGCAGCCCGAGCAGCCTGCGCCGCCGCATGCTGGCGGGCCCCAACCCGTGCGGTCGTGCGCATGCCACCGGTCGCTCTCGACGCCGTATCGTGCGTCGGGACTGCGTCGACGCCGGATCCTGTGCCGACTGCGCACGACGCCCGCACGCATCAATGCCGCACGTCACCGCACCACACGTCGCCGCATCGCACGCCGCCGTCTCCGCTATCGGTTGCCGGAGCACAGTGGACGATCGGGGAAGGAGATGGAAATTTTGCAAATTCTAACCCTCTAATTTTTCTATTCTCAAAGCATGGCATAGATCGGTATAATACCATAAAAATTAGACATATCTATTCTCTACTCAGTTTTACTTCGATCTAAGTTATCATCATTCTCCTAAATATCATGAGGGTCACTAAATTTTCTAATTATTCGACATGGACTTGTCTCAAGAATAAAGACAAAGAAAGACAGATGAAAATAACTTAACTTACTTCAAATAGAGGTAAAGAGAAATAGATGAAAGTAACATCATCTACCTCGAATCTTGATAACGATCGTCCCAAATTTCCTTGCCACTCCGTAAGTCTCCCCAACAATCGTTCCTTGACTCTCTCTCTCTACCTTCAAATGGCTCTCAATCCCTTAGGATTTCGTGGGTAGTAGCTACCTATAAATAGAGACGGTTATTGGGTTGTGGGTTGTGGGTTGTGGGCCCGAGTAATGGGCCGTTATAGAGTAACGGGTGGTTATAGTTACTCTTGTTCACACAAGTTACTTGAGATTGGCTCATCTTTTCTTGACAGTCATTTGCCTGTTCAGGTTCTCATGCCACATAAACAGTTTGGGAAATAATTCCTTGAGAAATTGTAGCCCGAGCCCTATAATTGCATGCTCAGATCTGCTTCTGTTCAAAATGTAATACCAGATCCGGTATGATTTGTACAATATAAATAGTGATCACTCTACTTTGTATTGTTTTGGATCTAATTTTGTTATTTTTATTTTAGACTGAGAACTTTTCCTCTTGGAGCGAAGCCAAGGATTGGAGATGGGGATAGAGATGGAGAGGTCTGATGTTCACTCATTGTTAGATTAATATGAATCTCATCCATGCATTGAGCTTATTCTGAGGCTCTTGCAGCTTGTGTGGCTCAATCCTGATAACACTCATGAGTTATTGTGGGATTATGGGATGTGTGCTGACACTAGTGGTGGAGCTGCATTCAGGGATTTGATAGCAAAAGCCTTGAAAGGCCCCCTTGCCTCCTGCACAACAAGAGGTTTGTCAGTATTATGAACTTCTGAGCTGAAAAGCGAATGTCATCTTGTGCATTGCACCTTACTATAAGTTGCTGAGTTTGGTGTTTTTGGATGCTAGTTTGTTTTGTAACAGAAATGAAACTGAGAAAGGAAACATATTTGTTCTACCATTTTCTTGTACAGAAAATACAGTGGCAAAACTCTTGTGCTTTGCTTACTATTTTTTTAAAATAGTTTTGATTGCTGATTTTTGACTGCTTATTGTTATTTGGAAGTCCAGCATGGGCAAAACAGTTATATCCTTGCTTCTTGCAGAAAGTCTTCATGGAACTAGCTAAAGATCAAAAGCTTGTTTATCATTGTGGGCTCAACCCAAGAAAGCTCTGCTTTACAACCAACTGAAGAAAATGCTCTACTTTGGCTTCAATAATGGGTCTGTCTTCAAAGGATAAGTACATTTGTATCTTTTAGAGGATTTGGTCCTTTTAATTGGGAAAATTATTGCTTGTGACATGAAATTGCTAGCATACTATGATAATTGTGATATTTGTCCTCTTCGATCTTGTGTAAAATTTCCAATAGAGCTTGTCGTAGCTGTTTCTATGATTTCTGGAGACAAAAGCTTCTCACTTAATTCTGCATCTTGTTTTGTAAAATATTTTTTTTTTCTTTTATTATGCTTAGGAGTATATGTTTGCTGAAATTTGTTATACCTCATATTAGCTGGGGTAACCAACACTTCTATGACATACAGTTGTTACTACAAGATATCTGCATAGCAATGTTTGTTGCATGAATACACTAATGTGTTTGGACATGGTATTTTCACCCATGATTCCTGCATTATGAAATTAATTTTTTTGCAAATGTCTCATTTTCTAAGGACATTTTCTTGTTGAAATTTACAAATATAGTTTGAAGATTTCTTCTCTTATTCTTTGTACAACCTTATGAGGACATGTGTTGGAGTCAACTTTGATTCAGCTGATGTTTTTTGTTCAGGTAGTTTTTTGCTTCATTTTGTGGGTCTAGGAATAGCAAATTGTATATCCTTGGATCTTTCTATTGTTTTGTTGATTGTGAATGAACTAGTCACTTGCTTCTACGACTCTATGATTGTGATATTTCAGTTTCATCTTCTTGATTGCCTCACAATGATGAACAAGCCACTTGTAACTTGTCATCTATAACCGCAATCTCCTTTCATTCATCCCTCAAGGATAAGCAAGTATGTTGCATCTTATCCTATCTATGATTATAATCTTTTAGCATCACAATTTCTATTGCTTTATCCAATTGTTATGGATGGATCATCTCTTGTTGATATTATATTCTTTGATAATTTCTATGAAAGTTTTTTAAAAAAATCTTCCTTTGCATGATAAAAAAGATCTCTCTTTGCATGATCTTTCATGATAAATGAATGAATAAAATGATCATCAACATTTAAAAGTAGTTCATACTCCTTGAGTCACAGGCATTGTGGTGAATGCTTTGTTGCATATTACTTAGCTGGATTTGTATGTAGCTAGAGAGGAATGTATGCAATTTTTCTAATGAATTGGGCATATTAAAATTTAGCTGGTAGTTTACTATGATGGTGGCAGTACACTTTTTTTTTCCCTTTTGGGTGGGGTGAGGGGGAGGAGGGGGGGAGCGTGAGGGAGGAAGAGGGGGAGGGTCGGGGAGGAGTAGGAGTGGGTGTGGGAGAGGGAGAGGGAGGGAGCGTGAGAGGGGGAGAGGGATGGAGGGAAGGAGGGAGTGGGAGAGGGGGGGAGCAGAAGGGAGAGGAAGGGAGCGGGAGGGAGGGAGCAGGAGGGAGTTGCTAAAAGGAGTGGGGAGAATTGCGGGGGGAGCGGGGAGGAGGGAGGGAGGGGGGAGGAGGAGAGGGGGGGAGGGAGGGGAGAGGTGGAGGGGGCCCATGGGGGGCTGGGAGAAGAGAGAGGGACGAGGAAGGAAAGGAGAGGGAGGCAGTGGTGGGGGGGGCGGTGCGGGGGTGGGGGGGAGAGAGAGGGAGGGAGGGGGAGCGTGAGGGAGGGTGAGGGAGGGAGGGAGGGGGAGTAGGAGGGGTGCAGGAGATAGAGAGGGAGAGGGAAGGGAGGAGAGGAGGATGGGATGGAGGGGAGTCGGGAGGGATGGCGAGCCGGAGGGATGAGAGGAACGGCAGCAGGCGCTAGAGGGAGGGGAAGGAGGGAGGGCACGGACGGAGGTGGAGGGAGACGGAGTGGGAGGAGGAGAAGGCGGAGGGTGAGGCACGGGAGAGAGGGTTGCGGGAGGGAGGGAGGGGGAGAGTGAGAGGGTGCAGGAGATAGAGAAGGGAGAGGGAGAGAGAGGAGTGGGAGGGAGGTAGGGAGGGAGGGAAGGGAGGTAGAGGGAGGGATGGTAGCGGAGTGGGAGGGAGTGGGAGAGAGGGAGCGGGAGGGAGAGGAAGGAAGCAGGAGTTGGAGGGAGGGATGGACGAAGG
This sequence comes from Trichopus zeylanicus subsp. travancoricus, assembly GCA_005019695.1. NCBI lineage: Eukaryota > Viridiplantae > Streptophyta > Magnoliopsida > Dioscoreales > Dioscoreaceae > Trichopus > Trichopus zeylanicus. The sequence continues at coordinate 19,025 of RXID01009493.1, forward strand.
GGGAGGGAGAAGGAGTGGGAGAGAAGGGAGGGAGAGGGAGAGGGAGGGGGAGAGAGGGTGGGAGGAGAGTGGGTGGGGAGGGTGGAGCGGGGTGGGAGTGGAAGGGAGGGATGAAGTGGGGAGGGAGAGTGGGAGGGAGGGAGGGTTGAGGGAAAAGAAGAAGAGAGTCGGGTATGCGAGGAAAGGATAAAGGGGGAGGGACGGAGAGGGAGTGGGAGAGAAGCAAGGGAGATGTAGGGGGAGTAGGAAAGAGAGAGAGTAAGAGGGAGAAGGGATAGGGAGGGAGGGAGAGGGAGCGAGAGAGGGGGGGAGGAATGGTGGTGGAGCAGGAGGGGGACAGAGAGGGAGTTGGGGTGGGAGGTAGGGAGCAGGAGAGGGGGAGGGAGCTGGGGTGGGAGATGGAGGGAGGGAGAGAGGG
>RXID01009520.1:0-74434 GCA_005019695.1 Trichopus zeylanicus subsp. travancoricus
CTACTAGTTCTACTACTGCAACTGCTACCATGACAACTACACTTCATGTTGCTCCTGCTACTACTACTACACCTACCCCTACAATTTTTACAATTGCGCCTACTGCTACGACATCTGCTCCTCGTACTATAACTACTTCTACTACTACTACTACTAGTTCTACTACTCCAACTGCTACTATGACAACTACACATCGTGTTCCTACTGCTACTACTACTAGTACACCTACTCCAACAATTATTACAACTGCGCCTACTGCTACTACATTTGCTACTAGTACTATGACTACTTCTACTACTTCTACTACTATTATTAATAGTTCTACTACTGCAACTACTACTACTACAACTACTGCTAGTACTACTACTACTACTACTAATACTAACCCTACTCCTACAATTATTTCAATTGCTCCTGCTGCTACTCCTACTCCTACTACTACTACTACTCCTCCTCCTACTCCTACTAATGCTACTACTACTATTAATACAACTCTACTCCGACTACTCCTACTACTACTCCTCCTCCTAATACTACTCCTACTACTACTACTACTACTACTACTACTACTACTACTACTACAACTACAACAACAACAACAACTACTACTACTATTACTGCTAATAGTACTACTGCAGCACCTACTACTACAGCTACTACTGCTACAACAGCTACTGCTATTGCTACAGCTACTACTACTACTGCTGCTAATGCTACTACTACTACTACTTGTACTTCTACTACTACTGATGGCGCTACTACAACTGCTACTACTCTACTGCTTCTACTACAACTACTGACACTGGTACTACCGCTACTAGTATTACTGCTACTCCTACAATAACTACTACTACTCCTGCTATTACTGCTACTGCTTCAACTACAACTGGTACTACTACAACTCCTATGACTTCTACTAGTATTGGTACAAATATTACTACTACTACTACTAGTCCTATTGCATCTACTTTTACTCCTACTACTATTACTACCACTGCTGCTGCAACAGCTACAACTACTGCAACAACTACTGCTCCTATTATCACTACTTTTGCAGCTACTACTCCTACTACTATTATTACTACTACCTGTCCTACAACTACCACAACATCTACTACTATTATTAGTACTACTACGACTCTTGTTGTGGCTACTATTTCTACCACAGTTGCTACTTCTGGCACTGCTAATGCTGCTACTGCTACAACTACTGCTAATGCTACTCCCGCCACTACTTACACTACTACTAATACTACTCCCGCCACTACTACTACAATTGCTGCTGCTGCTACTACAACTTCTACAAGTACTACTGCTGCTGTAACTACTACTACTACGACTGCCACTACTACTACTACTACTAGTACAACAATTGCTACTACTGCTGTTGCTACTCGTACTACTACTCTTGCTACTTCTACTACTACAACGACTGCTACTACTGCTGCTGCTACTCCTACTACTATTCCTGCTACTTCTACTACTACTACTACTACAACAACTGCTACTGCTGCTGCTGCTACTACTACTACTACTCCTGCCACTTCTGCTACTGTTAATACTACAACTACTGCTACTACTGCTACAGCTGCTACTACTGCTGCTGCTGCTACTACTACTTCTACTGCTACTGCTGTTACTGCTACTGCTATTTCTACTATAACTACTGCAACTAGTACAACAGTTGCAGCTGCTACTACTACTACTACTATAGGTACTACGACCATTAATATTGCTACAACCACGACTACTTCTGCTACTACTGCTGCTGCTGCTGCTACTACTACTGCTACTGCTACCATAGCTACTGCTACTGCTACTACTGCTACTGCTTCTGCTATGATAACTACAACAACTACATGTGCTATTACTTTTGCTACTACTGCTACCACTTCTGCTACTACAAATTTAGCTACAACTTTCACTACTATAAATGCTACTACTACTACTACTAATACTACTACTCCAACTACTACTACTGCTACTGGTACTACTAATACTACTGTTGCTACCGCAAGTAATTCTACTACTACCACTACTGCTATTTGTATAATTGCTGCTACTACTAATACTTCAACTACTGCTGCTACTACTACTACTACTGCAACTATTGCTACTACTACTATTGCTACTACTACTACTACTATAACTACAGCTACTGCTACTCCTACTCCTACTTCTACTGCAACTACTGCTGCTACAACTATTGCTTCTACAACTACTTCTACTGCTAATACTGCTACAACTGCTACTGCTATTGCTACTGCCACTACTACTGCTACTACTACTACTATTGCTGCTACTGCTGCTACTACTACTACAGCTGTTGCTACTACTACTACTATTACTGCTTTTATTGCTTCTGCTACAACTACTGACACTGCTACTACTACTCCTGCTACTATTGCTACTACTCAAACTACTATGCTTCAACTACAACTGCTACAACTAGTACTCCTACGACATCTACTAGTAATGCTACTATTACTACAACAACAACTACTAATAATAATCCTATTGCAACTGCTATTACTCCGACTGCTACTACTACTGCTGCTGCTTCAACTAGAACTACTTAAACTACTGCTATAGCTATTACCACTACTACTGCAACTACTACTCCTATGACTATTATTACTACTACAGGTATGACTACTACCATAACTCCTACTACTATTATTACTACTACTACTACTCTTGTTACTGTTGCTGCTACAACTATAGCTACTACTTTTGCTACTACTACAGCTAATACTACTCCCACCACCACTACTACTACTACTAATAATACTACTCCTGCCACTACTACTACTACTACTTGTACTACTCCTTTTACTTCTACTACTTCTCCAAATACTACTACTACTACTACTTCTACTACTACTCCTGCTGCAACAACAACTACTCATGCTGCTGCTACTTCTACTACTAATATTGCTCCTACTACTACTACTACTACTACTAGTAATACTACAACTACTACTACTGCTACAACAGCTACTGCTACTACTACTATTGTTGCTGCTGCCGCTACTATAACTACTACAACTACTTCTGCTACTACTTCTGCTGCTACCACTGCCAATTCTACTACTGTTACTCCTCCTCCTACTACTACTACTACTAATTCCGCTGCTACTTTTACTACTGCTGATGCTGCTACTCCTAATAATAATACTACTACTGCTACTACTACTATACTACTAATAGTACTTCTCCTCCAACTACTACTACTGCTACTACAATTATTGCTGCTACTACTATTGCTATTGGTACTACTAATACTGCTGTTGCTACGCAACTAATGCTACTACTACAACTAGTGCTATTTCTAGTACTGCTAGTACTACAAATACTTCAACTACTACTACTACTACTGCTGCTGCTACTGCTACTATTGCTACTACTACTACTCCTACTACTACTACTCGTACAACATCTACTACTACTACTACTTTCATTTCCACAACAACTACAACTACTCTTACTATCACTATTGCTACTACTGCTACTACGGCTAATACTTCTCCTACTACTACTACTACTAGTACAACTGCTACTACTACTATTACTACTACAATTGCTGCTACAAGAGCTGCTGTTACAACTGCTACTACTACTACTACAACTATGATTATTGCTGCTGTTGCTGCTTCCACAACTACTTATACTATAACTACAACAATAACTACTACTACTAATGAAGTTGGTCCTGTTGCTGCAACTACTACTATAACTACTACAATTGCTGCTTCTACTGCAGCAACTTCTACTCCTACTACTACTACTGCAATACCTACTACGACTACTACTACTACTACTTCAATAACTACTACTAATTCTACTCTAACTACTATTATTACTATTGCTGCTTCCGCTACTACTACTACAACTACTGCTAATGCTGCTACTACTTCTACTAATGCCACTGCTACTACTACTACTACAACAACTATAACTACTATTATTGTTGTTGCTTCTACTACTACTACTACTACTACTACCTCCACTACTACCGCTATTATAATTGCTACTACTACTACTTCTGCTACTACAATAACACCAGCTATGACTGCTATTGCTGCTACTACTATTACTGCTACCACTCCTACTCCTACTTTCACTACTACTTCTTCTACTATTGCTACTACTTCTACTACGACCGTGACTACTCCTACTACTATTGTTACTGCTCCCACTCCTACTACTACTACTTCTACTATACTATTATTACTACTTCTACTCTGGCTCCTACATCAACTACTACTACTACTATTCCTACTATTGCTACGGCTACTACTACTGCTACTAATACTACTGCTACTATTACTACTACTCCTCCTACTATGACAACTACTACTACTACTACTCCTACGAGTACTCCTATTGCTAAAACTACAATTACAACAACTACTACTACAAATATTACTCCAACAAATACTAGTACCACATATACTACTACTACTACTACTACTACTACTACAACTACTACTGCTGCTGCTACAAGTACACTACTACGACTGTTATTACTACTACTCCAACTACTACTATGACTACTACTACTATTGTGGCTGCAACTGTGACTACTACTACTACTTCTGCTGCTACTACTACTACTACTTACTACGACTACTACTACTAATACTATTATATCTGCTACTGCTGCTACTACTACTACGAATATTACTATCACTACTATTATTACTACTATTGCTACTACAACAACAACTACTACCAATACTACTACTACAGCTGCTACTGCTACTACCATTATTACTACTACTACTACTACCGCTACTATTGCTACTACAACAACAACTACTTATTCTACTGCTACTATGACTGCTATTGCTATCACTTCTCTTACTATTAGTACAACTGCTACTACTACTGCTACTACTACTATTGCTAGTACTACACCAACTATTGCTACTACTACTGCTGCTGCCAATTCAACTATTGTGGCTATTGCTACTACTACTATTTCTCTTACTACAATTTCTCCTACTACTATTACTACTATAAATACAGCAAATACTACTACTGCTGCTTCAATTATTACAGCTATTGTTACTACTACTATTTATCCTACTACTATTACTACTTTTAGTACTACTTGTACTACTAATGCTACAGCTACTACTGCTACAAATACTACTATTACTACTACTACTACTACTACTACTACTACTACTACTACTACTACTACTACTACTACTACTACTACTACTACTACTACTACTACTACTACTACTATTTCTACTACTACTACTACAACCACTTCTACAACAACTAATTCTACATTTACTACCACTACTACTGCTTCAGCAACTACGGCTACTACTGCTTCTACTAGTACTACTGCTACTAACGCTATTACCTCTGTTACTACTGCTACTACTACTACTACTGCTAACTCCTATTACTACTGCAACTACTACTACAGCTACTGCTGTTGCTTCCACTACTGCTTCTACTGCAACTACCCCCAGAACAATTACTACTAACGCAACTGTTGTTGTTGCTGCAGTTACTTTTATAACTACTATAATTACTGGTACTATTGCTACTACTTCTGCTACTACTACTACTACTACAACAACAACAACAACTACTACCGCTGCAACTATTTCTAATACTACCACTACTACGGCTTCTACTACTACTACTACTACTATTACTACTTCTGCAACTACTACTACTGCTACTACCACTATTACTGTTGCTACCACTATTACTGCTACTTTAGCTGCTATTGCTACTACTACTACTACTACTACTATGACTACTACTACTACTACTACTACTATGACTAGTACTACTATTACTACTACTACTACTACTAATACTAGTACTACTACTACTAGCACTATTACTATGACTACTACTATTACCAAAGAAAGTGCTACTACTATTACTACTGCTGCCGCTACTATTACTACTACACCATCTCCTACTCCTAATATTTCTGCTACTACTACTTGTACTACTACAACTACTACAACTGCGCTACTAACACTAATTCTACTATTGCTTCGATTACTACCCCAACTATTGTTGCCGCTGCTCCTACTGCTACTACTATTACTACTTCTCCTACTACTTCCACTACTATTACTACACTGTTGCTACTTCTACTTCAATAATTACTACCACTACCAATGGTACTTCTGTTACTACTACTACTGCTACTACTTTTGCCACTACTTCAGCCACTATTTCCACTATAACAACTACTATGGATACTGATACTGCAACTAGTAATACTATAACAACAACTACTACTACTACGGATATTATTACTACTACTACTATGACAACAACTACTACTACTACCGAAACTCACACTTTTTCTACTGCAACAACTACTGCCGCAACTACTACAGCTTCTACTACTTCTGTTGTAGCTACTACTAATATTACTACAATTATTGCTACTACTCGTGATACTACTACTGCTACAACTATTGATACTACTAACGCTCTAACTAGTACTACAACTACTACTACTACAGTTATTACTTCTACTGCTACAACTACTACTGCTACTACCACTACTACTACTTCTATTGCTAATACTACTACTACTACTACTACACAACTACTACTAATACTACTCCTACTCCTAGTACTGCTACTACAACTACTATTGCTACTACTACTGCTGCTGCTACTGTTGCTTCTGCTACTATTGCTACTACTTCCACTACTGCTCCTACTAGTACACCAACTACTTATCCTCTTACAACTAATGCTAGTACAACTTATCCTACTACTAATACGACTACCACTTCTTCTACTAATACTACTATGACTCATGCCGCTACTCCTACTAATACTTGTACTACTAATATTAATACTACTTGTTCTACTACTACTGCTACTGCTACTGCTATGACAGCTACAACCACTGCCATTGCTACTACTACTACTACTACAACAACTATGACTACTACTACTACTATAGCTCAGCAACTACGACACTGCTGCTACTACTACAACCATACCTACTACTACTACTACTGCTACAACTGCTGCTACTATTGCTGCTGCTGCTACTGCAATGTTACCACCACTACTCCTACTGCAACAACTGCTAATACTGCTACTACTCCTACTACTACTACTCCTACTACTATTGCTACTGCTATTACTGGATATTATTACTACTACTACTACGACAACAACTACTACTACTACCGGAACTCACACTTTTTCTACTGCAACAACTACTATCGCAACTACTACAACTTCTACTACTTCTGCTATAGCTACTACTAATATTACTACAACTATTGCTACTACTCGTGATGCTACTACTTCTACAACTATTGATACTACTAACGCTCTAACTACTGCTACAACTACTACTTCTATAACTATTACTTCTACTGCTACTGCTACTACTGCTACTATCACTACTACTACTTCTATTGCTAATACTACTACTACTACTACTACACAATTACTACTAATACTACTCCTACTCCGAGTACTGCTACTACAACTACTATTGCTACTGCTGCTGCTGCTACTTCTGCTACTATTGCTACTACTTCCACTTCTGCTCCTACTACTACTCCAACTACTTATCCTCTTACAACTAATGCTAGTATAACTTATCCTACTACTAATACGACTACCACTTCTTCTACTAGTACAACTATGACTCATGCCGCTACTCCTACTAATACTTATACTACTACTATTAATACTACTTGTACTACTACTATTGCTATAACAACTACAACCACTGCCATTGCTACTACTACTACTACTACAACAACTATGACTACTACTACTACTACTACTACTACTATAGCTCAGCAACTACGACATTGCTGCTACTACTACTACCATAACTACTACTACTACTACTGCTACAACTTCTGCTACTACTACTGCTACTGCTACTGCAATGTTACTACCACTACTCCTACTACAATAACTACTACTACTGCTACTACTACTACTACTACTCCTACTACTATTGCTACTGCTATTACTGGATATTATTACTACTACTACTACGGCAACAACAACTACTACTACTGGAACTCACACTTTTTCTATTGCAACAACTACTGTTGCAACTACTATAGCTTCTACTACTTCTGTTGTAGCTACTGCTAATATTACTACAACTATTGCTACTCGTGATACTACAACTGCTACAACTATTGATGCTACTAACGCTCTAACTACTGCTACAACAACTACTACTACAGCTGTTACTTCTACTGCTACTGCTACTGCTGCTACTACCACTACTGCTACTTCTATTGCTAATACTACTACTACTACTACTACACAACTACTACTAATACTACTCCTACTCCTAGTGCTGCTACTACAACTACTATTGCTACTACTACTACTATTGCTACTACTTCGACTACTGCTCCTACTACTACTCCAACTACTTATCCTCTTACAACTAATGCTAGTACAACATATCCTACTACTAATACGACTACCACTTCTTCTACTACTTCTACTATGACTCATGTCGCTACTCCTACTAATACTTCTACGACTACTATTAATACTACTTGTACTACTACTACTGCTATAACAACTACAACCACTGCCATTGCTACTACTACTACCACAACAACAACTATGACTACTACTACTACTACTATAGCCAACAACTACGACACTGCTGCTACTACTACTACCATAACTACTACTACTACTACTGCTACAACTTCTGCTACTACTACTACTACTGCTACTGCAATGTTACTACCACTACTCCTACTACAACAACTGCTACTGCTGCTGCTACTCCTCCTCCTACTACTCCTACTACTATTGCTACTGCTATTACTTCTACGGATACTACCACTGCGACTGTTGTTACTACTACTACCACTGCTATTACTACAACAGATCCTACTATTACTACTGTTGCTACAACCAGCACTATTCCTAGCACTGATACTAGTACTATAGCTGCAAATACAACAACAACTGCAACTAATACGATTATTACAGCAACTACAACAACAACAACAACTACTACAATTACAACTACTACTATTATAACTACTGCTACTACTATTGCTACCTCTACTAATGCAACTGCTTCTATGACTACTGCTACTACTACACTACTACAACAACTACTGCTACTATTACAGCTACTACTACAACACCTGCTACAACTGCTACTGCTATTACTACTATTACGGCTACAGCTCCTACTCCTACTTTTACTATTGCTACTAATCCTACCATGACTACTACTAGTACTATTACTACTACTACTACGGCTGCTACTACTCCTACTATTATTACTACAGATACTGCTACAACTTCAACTACTACTACTACTACTTTGACTCCTACTTCAACTACTACCCCTACTATTACTATTGCTGCTTCTTCCACTACGACTGCTATTTTTGCAACTACAACTACTACTATTGCCAGTACTGCTACTACTCCTCCTACTACTACAACTACTATTACTACTGCTATTACTACAACTACTACCACTATTAGCTGCTGCAACTACTATTACTACCATTACCACTATTAGCTACTACTACTGCAGCCACTTCTACAACTACTATTGCTACTACTACTACTACTACAGCTACTAGTGTTGCTGCCATAACTGATACTCCTACAAGCACAACTGCTGCTACTGTTACAGCTGCTACTACTATGACAACAACAACGACAACAACAACTACTACTACTGCCATTACTACTGCTGCTCTATCTCCTACTACAACAATTATTACTACTACTACTCATCCTACTTCTACTACTAATACTACAACTACTGTAACTACTACGACTATTGCTATTACTACTAGTGCAACTAATACTAAAACTACTATAACAACTATTGCAGCTACTACTACTCCTCCTAGTCCAACTACTACTACCACTGCTACTACTACTCTCACTTCTACTACCACTACTACTATTACTACTATTCCTCCAGCTACCACTACTCATAATGCTACTACGACTATTGCTATTACTACTACTACTACTACTACTACTACTACTACTACTACTACTACTATGACTATTGCAACTGTTGCCGCTAGTACTACTATTACTACTTCCACAAATATTACCGCTAGTACTACAACTACACTACTACTACTACTACTACCCCTACTACTACTACTCTCTCTCCAACTACTACTGCTATGACTACTCCTACTGCTACTACAACACATAATACAACTACTGCTTCTCCAACAACTACTAGTACTGCTACTGCTACTACAACTACTACAATTACGACTGTTGCTGCTACAACTATTGCAACCACCACTACTCCTACTACTACAAGTATTGCTACTACTACTATTAATACTACTGCTACAATTGCTACTGCTACAACTACTACATCTACTACTACTGCTACTGCTGCTATAGTAACTACTACTACTAGTACTACTATTGCTACAACTACTACAAATGCTACTGCTATAATAACTAGGTCTACTACTGCTACTACTACTACTATTGCAACTACTACTACTCCAACTACTGTTCTTACTACTTCCCCTACTACTACTACTACAACTACTCCTACTACTCCTACTCCTCCTCCTACTCCTACTACTACTACTACTGCTTGTCCTACAACTACTACTACTACTACTTCTACTACTACTACTACTGCTACTTCTACTACTACTATGACAGCTACTAGTACTACTACTACTGCTACTCCTACAGCTACTACAATTGCTACTACTAGTACTACTACTACTGCTACAACTGCTACTGCGAATACTAATCCTAATATTGCACAATTACGACTACTGCTACTACTATTACTACTACTGGTGCTGCTGCTACTGTTGCGTGTACAACTCCTACCGCTACTCCTATGACTACTTCTACTACAACAACAATAACTACTACTACTGCTATTGTTACAACTACCACTACTACTACAACTACTACCACTGCAACTACTACGACTAGTACCACTGTTGCTACTACTCTAATTAGTAAATCTGCAACCACTCTTACCACTACTGCTACAACTACATTTGGAACTACAACTACTACTTCTACTGCTGCTGTTGCTATAGTTGCTACTACTACTACTATTACTACTACTACTTCTCCTGCAACTTCTACTACTGTAACTACTTCTACTGTAACGATACTGCAACTACTTCTACTACTAATACTACTACTAAGTCTGCTACTTATGCTACAACTACTACTTCCACTGCTAATGGCACTACTACTACTACTTCCACTACTACTACTACTAGTATTACTGCTTTTGATTGCTGCTATTGTTGCCACTACTTCTACACTATTCCAGTTACAACAACTACGACTACTACTACTACTTCTAGTACTACTAGCTCTGCTACTACTACTACTGCTGCTGCTGCTACTGCTGCTGCTGCTACTATTACTACTACAGCTACTACTACTATTACGACTACAACAATGACAACTACTACTACGATGACTACTGCCACTACTTCTCCTATAACAACCACTAGTACTACCTCTCCAGCTACTGCTACTACAGGTACAACAATGTCTACTGCAATGACTAGTACTACTAGTTGCACTATTTCTACAACTATTGTAGCTACTACTACTACTACTACCACTAATACTACTGCTGCTACTACTAGTATTACTACTACTACTATCATTACTACTACTACTATCATTTCTACTACTACTACTACTACTACTATTTCTCGGTCTATTACTACTTCTACTACTACTACTGTTGCTGCTATTACAGCTACGACGGCTACTACTACTACTACTACTACTACTACTACTATTGCTGCCACTTCTTTGACTCCCACTATAACTACTACTACTATTATAACTACCGGTACTACTACTACTTCCACTACTACTGCTGCAACTATTGCTGCTACTACTAATGCTGCTACTACTAACACTACTGCAACAACCACTACTACCACTACTACTACCACTACTGCTACAACTACTACTTCCACTACTACTGCTGCTACTACTACCACTACTACCACTATTTGTTTTAGGAGTAGTAGTAGTAATAGTGTAGGTGTAGGAGTAGGAGTAGGAGAAGTAGTAGTCGTTGTTGTGTTACTATTAGTAGTAGTAGTGCCAATAGTAGTCGAAGTAGTAGTAGCAATTTTACTAGTAGCAGAAGTAGTAGTAGTACTAATTGTTGTTGTTGTTGTTGTCATCGTAGTAGTAGTAGTAGTAGTAGTAGTAGTAGTAGTAATAGTAGTAATTGTAGTAGTAGTTGTAGTAGAAGTAGTTGGAGTAGGGGTAGTAGTAGTAGTAGGAGTAGTAGAAGCAGTAGGAGTTGGAGTAGGTGTAGTCGTAGGAGTAGAAGTAGTAGTAGTTATTGTAGTAATAGTAGTTGTAGTAGTAGTACTTGTACCACTCGCATTAGTAGTAGTAGTATCAGCAGCAACAATTGTCGTAGCAACAACAGTAGCAGCAATAGCAGTAGTAGTAGTGGTAGGAGTGGTAGAAGCAGTAGGAGGTGGAGTAGGAGTAGTAGGAGCAGTACTAGTAGCAGTAGCTATAGTAGTTGCAGTAGCAGTTGTAGTAGTTGTAGCAATAGCAGCTACAGCAGCAGTAGTAATAGTAGCAATAGCAGTAGTAGTAGTAGTACTAGTTGCAACATCAGCAACAGTGGTAGTAGTAGTATTGGTAGTGGTATATATTGCAGTAGTAGTAGTAGTAGTAGTAATTTTACTTGTAGTAATAGCAATCGGAGTAGTATTTGTAGTACTAGTTGTTGTAGTAGTAGCAGTAGTAGCTATAGTAGTAGTATCTATTGTTGTTGTTGTAGTAGTAGGAATAATAGTAGTTGTTGTAATATTAGTGTTAGTAGTAACTGTAGTAGTAGTGGTAATTGTTGTTGGAGAAGTAGTTGAAGTAGTAGTCATCATAGTAGTAGTAGAACTAGTAGTAGTAGCAACAGCAATAGCAGTTACAGTAGCTGTAGTAGAAGTAGTAGCAATAGCAGTGACAGTACTAGTAGTAATAGCAATTATAGTCATAGTAGTAGGTGCAGCATCAGCAGTAGTAGTAGTAATAGTAGTAGTAGTAGTAGTAGTAGTAGTAGTAGTAGTAGCAGTAAAAGTGGTAGTTGTGCAGTAGTAGTAGCCACAGTTGTAGCAGTAGTAGCTGTAGTAATAGCAGTAGTAGCGGAAGTAGTAACTGTGGTAGTAGTAGTAGTGGTTGTAGTAGCAATAGAAACAATAGTAGTAGGAGTAGGAGTAGGAATAGTAGTAGTCGTAGTTGTAGTAGTAGTAGTAATAGTAGTAGTAGCAATAGTCATCGAAGTAGTGGTAGTTGTATTAGTATTAGTAGTAGTAGTAGTCGAAGAAGTAGAATATTAGTAGTATTTGAAGTAATGATAATTGTTGTAACAGCTGCAGTAGTAGCAGTAGTACTAGCAGCAGCAGTAGTACTACTACTAGTAGTAGTAGTCGTAGTAGTAGTAAGTCAAGTAGTACTAAGAGTAGTAGGACTAGTAGTAGTAGTAGTAGTAGTAGTAGTAGTAGTAGTAGTAGTAGTAGAGTAAGACAAGTAGTAGTAAGAGTAGTAGTAGCAACAACAATTGCAATAGTAAAAGTTGTTGTAGTAGTAGTAGCAGCAACAACAGGAGTAAGAGTAGCTATAGTAGGAGCAAGAGCATGAATAGGTGTAAAAGTAGTAATAATAGGAGCAGTAGTAGTTCATGTGGTATTAGTAGTAGTAGTAGGAGTAGGAGAAGTGGCACCGCTACAACTACTAAGACTATTGCTACTACTACAATCACTGTTACCACTTCTACTATAACTACTCCAACTACTACTACAACTACTACTATTACTACCACTACTATTGCTATTGCTACTACTACTACTACAACCACTACTATTATTATCACTTGCTATTGCTACTACTACAATAACTACTCCAACTACTACTCTTATTACCACTACTATTGCTAATATGATTTACACTCTTACTACTACTACAACTACTACTATTTGCTGCTATTGCAGCAGCTACTACTACTGCTACTGCTATCACTTCTGCTACTACTACTGCTACTGCTATCACTTCAGCTACTACTACGACTAATACTACTACTACTACTACTACTGCTACTACAACCCCTAATCTGACATCTACTGCTTCTACCACTCCAACTACTATTACTACTACTACTAGAACTACTACTACTATTACTGCTACAACAACAACAACAACAACAACAACTACTACTACTACTACTACTTCTATTACTAATACAATTGTTACTACTACGACTCCTACTACTGTTGGTACTACTACTTCTAATATTAACACTGCTACTACTACTACTACTCCTACTTCTACTCCTACTAATAAACCAACTCCAACTACTACTCCTACTACTACCCCTACTCCTATACCTACTGCTACTACTACTACTACTCCTACTACTACTACTACTACTACTCCTACTACTACTACTACTACTACTTGAACAACCACTCCTACTACAACTCTTACTACTACTACTGCAACTACTACTACAACCACAACCACAACAACAACAACAACTACTACTACTACTAACACATCTACTACTACTACTACTGCTAATACTACTTCTACTACGACTAATACTATTACTACTATTGCGACTACTCCAGCTAATACTCCTACTACTGCTACCATTACTACTACTATTACTCATGCTAATACTACTACTCCAAACACTCCTACTACTACTACTACTACTACTACTACTACTACTACTACTAATACTACTGCAACAAATACAACTACTCCCATTGCTACTACTACTACTCCTACTACCTATACTACTACTGCTGCTGCTACTACTACTACTTCTACAACTACTGCTGCTCCTACTCCTCCTACTACTACTACTACGATTGCTACTCCTGCTACTAATACTACTACTACTACAAATACAACAACAACTGCTCCTATTGCTTCTACTACTACTACTACTACTACTACTACTACTACTACTACTACTACTACTACTACTACTACTACTTCTACTTCTACAACTACTACAAGGAATACTACTACATTACTAGTGGTACAACAACTACTACTACTTCTCCATCAAGTGCTTCTACTACTACTACTACTATGAACACTACTACTATTAGTGCTTCTACTACTACAGCTGCTACTACTAATGCTACCATTGTCCTACGCCTACTCCTAATCACTTCTACTTCTACTACTCTCTACTTGCCTACTAATACAACTACAATCCACTCGAACTCCTACTACTAATACAACTCCTACTACTACTCTCTGCCCCTGCTCCAACTACTACTACTCCAATGACTACTCCTACTCTAACTCCCGCTATAGCTATACACAACAACAACTACTACTACTACTACTACTACTACTACTACTACTACTACTACTACTACTACTACTACTACTACTACTACTACTACTACTACTACTACTACTACTACTACTACTACTACTACAGCTATAATAATATAACAACAACAACAACTACTACTACTACTACTACTACTACTACTACTAGCACCACCACTACTGCTACTACTATTAACACTACTACGACAACAACTACTCCTACCGCTACTCCAACAACAACAACTACTACTATTACTACTACTACTACCACTACCATGACTTCTACTACTCCTACTACTACTACTATGGCTCCTACTACTACTACTTCAACTACTTCTACTACTAATATTTCTACTAGTATTTCTACCACTACTACTACTATTACTACTCATAATACTAGCGCTACTACTACTCCCCCTACTACTCCTCCTACAACTACTACTCCTACACTTATAGCCACTAATATGCCAACAACTACTATTATTGCTGCTGTTATTAATACTACTACTAATGCTAATATTCCTACTACAACAGCTACAACTACTACTATTACTACTACTACCACTCCTATTACTGCTATAACTCATAACACTCCCATTACTACTACAGCTGCTGCTATTACTACACCAGCTCCTACAACTACTACAACTCCTACTATTACTACACCTACTCCATCTAATACAACTCCTATTACTACCTCTATTCCTACTCCTCCAACAACAATAGATACTAGAATTGATACTACTACTTCTACTACTACTATTGTTGCTGCTGCTATTATTACCACTACTACTACAACAACTACTTCTACTGCTACTCATACAGCTACGACTTGCCCTACAACTAGTGCTACTACTACCATGACTTTTGCTACTACTATTACTACTAATACTACTACGACTACTGCTACTACTGCTACTACAACTACCACTTCTACTACCAGTACAATTGCTGCTACCACCACTCCTCCTACTACTGTTACTACTACTATTAATACTAACACTACTACTACTACTACTACTACTACTACTGCTACTACAACTACTACTTCTACTACCAGTACAATTGCTGCTACCACCACTCCTCCTACTACTGTTACTACTACTATTAATACTAACACTACTACTACTACTACTACTACTACTACAACTACTACTACTACTACTACTACTATTGCTACAACTACTACTCCTACTCCCAGTACTACGACTACTACTACTACTGCTACTAGTACTACTCCTACACCCACTACTGCTACTAATACTACTCCTGCAACAACAACAACTATTACTACTATGACTCCTAGTCCAACTCCTACACCTACTGCAACTCCTATTACCACTTCATCCCCTACTCCACCTACTACTACTCCTATTATTACTTCTATTCCAACTCCTCTTATAACTATAGCTATTAGTACTACTACTACTGCTGCTACTACTGTTGCCACTATTACCACTAATACTGCTACAACTAATCCTACTGATACTCCTACAACTACTATTGCTAATACTACTAGTGCTACTACTACCACGACTTCTGTTTCTATTACTACTACTACTATGACTCCTACTACTACTACTACTACCACTAATACTTCTGCTACTACTACTACTACTACTACTACTACTACTCCTACTACTACTCCTACTCCAACACCTACAACCACTACTACTCCTACTATTACTAGTACTGCTGCTACTACTAACACTACTACTAATCCTAATAATCCCACTACTACATACACTACTACTACTACTACTCCTACTACCACCACTATTGCTTACAGTCCTAATATTACTACTGCTACTGCAATTCCAACACCTAGTCTTACTTCTGTAACTACTACTACTCGTACTCCTACTGCCCCAACTACTACTAGTCATACTCCTACTCTTACTCCCACTCCTACTCCCACTCCTACTACTACTACTAATGCTACTACTACTACAACAACAACAACAACTACTGCTATTACTACTAGTACCTCTAGTACTACCACTACTACAACAACTACTACTATTAATAGTGCTCGAACTCCATATCCTACTCCAACAACCACTCCTAATACTACTACTACTGCTGCTACCACCACCACTACTACTACAACTACTATACCACTACCAATACTCCAATTAGTACTACTCCTACTACTACTCCTACTCGAACCCCTATGACTACTACTGCTGCCACTACTACTATTACTACTGCTACTTCTACTATAACTACTAATACTACTACTACCACTACTGCTGCTGCTACTACTACTACTACTACTACTGTCGCTGCTTCTACTACTACTCCTACTACTACTACTACCACCACTACTACCACTACTGCTACTACTGCTCCAACTGCTACTATTACTGCTATTGTCACTAATCTTGCCACTCCCGAAACTACTGCTACTACTATTCCCACTACTATTGCTGCTGCTCTTGCTATAGTTGGCACCACTACAATTATTACAACTACTACTTCTGCCACTGCTACTAAAACTACCGCAAATATATTGCTGCTGCATCTACTACTAATACAACTACTAAGTATGATACTTCTGCTATAACTACTACTGCTACTGCTACTGGTACTACTGCTATTACTTCCACTACTACTACTACTAGTACTACTACTTTGCCACTACTACTACTGCTTCTACTCTATAACAGGTACAACAACTATGACTACTACTGCTACCTCTACTACAACTACTTCTGCTGCTATTGCTACTACTACTACTACTGCTACTATTATTACAATTGCTACTACTACTATTACTACCACAACTATGACTGGTATTACTACAACTACTACTTATACTACTGCCACTACTACCTCTCCAACAACAACCACTAGTACTATTTCTCCCACTACTACTGCTACTAGTACAATAACTTCTACTGATACAGCTAGTACTACTAGTAACACTACTTCTACTACTGCTACAACTACTTCTACTCCGACTATTGCTACTGCTACTACTACTACTATGCTTACCACTACCGCAACTACTATTTCTGTTACTACTGCTACTACTACTCCTGCTATTACGACTACTACTACTACTGTTATTGCTACTACTAGTATTTCTACTACTACTACTACTATTGCTACTACTACTACTACTACTACTACTACTACTACTACTACTACTACTACTACTACTACTGTTGCTACTACTAATACTTCAACTACTACTACTACTACTATTTATGTTACTACTACTACAACTACTACTACTGCTACTACTGTTGCAACTACTACTACTCCTACTACTACTATGGCAACTACTAAAACTTTTGCAAGTGCTACAATTGCTACAACAACAAGTATTATTAACGCTACTACTACTGCTACTGTTGCTACTACTACTAATCCAACTCCTACTACTAGTACAACAACAACTACTGCTACTAATCCAACTCCTGCTACAAGTACAACAACTACTGTGGCAACTATTACTACTACTTCTTCTCCGACAACTACTACTAATGGTAGTAGTACTTCTACTACTATTGCTACTATTACTGTTACTACTGCTACAACAACAATAGCTACTGCTATTGCTACTACTACCATTTCTATGATTGCTACTACTGCTACTACTATTGCTATAATTATTATCACTACTATTACTACTACAACAACTACTACCAATTCTACTTTTGATACAGCTGCTACAACTACTATTACTAAAGCTACTACTGCTGCTGCTGCTGTTGCTGCTACTAATACGACTATTGCTGCTACCACTACTACATCTCCTACTTCTTCAACTACAACTACAATGACTACTGCTATTGCAACTACTACTACTACTACAACTGATACTACTACCACTACCACCACACGACTACTGCTCCTATTGCTGCTGCTACCACTTCCACTACTACAATTACTGCTATTACTGCTACTACTACTGCTTCTAGTACTACTTGTACTACTACAGTTACTGCTACTACTGCTACTACTACTACAGCTGCTACTACAACTACTGCTATCGCTACCACTACTACTTCTAGTACTACTAGTACTTCTCCAAATACTATCACTATTGCTACTTATACTGCTACTACTACTACTACTCCAACTAATAACACTTCTGCTACAACTAATACTGCAAGTATGAGTACTACTACTACTACTACTACTACTACTACTACTACTACTACTACTACTATTACTTCTACTACAACTTTTACTAGTATTACTACAATTACTATTACTGCAACAACTGCTACTACTGCTACGAATGCTACCACTATTTTGACTACTACTACTGCTACTACTACTACCACAAATTCTACTACTAGTACTTCTACTTCTACTACTACTACTTCTGCTACAAGTACTACTACTACAACAACAAATACCACTACTGCTACCAGTACTACTACTATAACAAAAAATACTACTTCTACTAATACTTCCACTGCTACTTCTCCTATAATAACAACAACAACTACTACTACTGGAACTACTACTTCTACTACTACTACGACTAATGCTGCTACTGCTACTGCGGCGACTATTGCTACTACTTCCCAAATTACTACTACTACTACGGCTACTACAACCTCCACGACTACTACTGCTACTATGACTACAACTACATCGACTACGATACCTTCTGCTATGACTACTACAAGTACCACTACAGCTACTGCCACAGCTACTACTACTACTGCTACAACTACAACTACTTCTACTCCAACAACTATGGCCACTGTGGCCGCTACTGCTACTACAATGCTTACTATTATTGCTATTGCTACTAATATTGCTACTATTTCTGCTGCTACTAATACTAACTATAACTACTACTATGACTGTTGCGAATGCAATTGTTGCTACTGCTACTAATACTACTACTCCTTCTGCTTCTCCTACGAATATTACTACTGCAACTATAATTACTAATACTATTGCTACTACTACTACTAATACTCCGGCTGCTGCTACTACTATTGCTACTACTGCTATAAGCACTACTACTACAAGTACTATTACTACTACTACTACTATAACTACTACTACTATTGCTACTGCTACTACTCTTACAACTACTACAGCTACTGCTATTACTACAGCTACTCCTATAGCTACTATTGCCACAACTAGTGCTACTACTACTACTGCTGCTGCTGCACCTATTAGTACTAGTATTAGTACTGTTGCTACTGCTACTAGCACTAGTACTGCTACTACTACTAGCACTAGTACTACTACTGCTACTACTGGCACTACTACAACAACAACAACCACTACTACGGTTGCTGCTACTACTACTACTTCTACTACTACTACTACTACTACTGTGGCAACTAATGCTACTACTAATATTCCAACTAACACCACTACAATTACTAATACTACTATTGCTGCTACAATGACTATTGCAAGTGCTACTACTAGTGTTACTAGTATTGCTACTACTTCTTCTGCAACAACAACAACTACTATTATTGCTAATACTTCTACTTCTGCTACTTCTGTGAAAACTACTACATGTACTTCTAATACAGCTACCACTACTGCTACTAATACTGTTGTTACTAGTACGATTGCTATTACAACAACAACTACTACTACTAATACTACTACTACTCCTGCTGCTGCTACAACAACTACTACTACTACTACAACTTCTACTGCTGCTGCTACTACTACTTCAACTACTACTACAATAACTACTACTACTACTACAGCAACTACTACAACTACAGCCACTTCTACTACTACAACTACTGCTACTTCGACTACTACAGCTACAACTATTATAACAACTACTGCCACTGCTACTGCTACTACTATTACTACTACTGCTCATATTACTACTACTGCTACTCCAATTACTACTTCTACAACTATTACTATTATTACTGGTACAGCTATTACTACTACTAATACTACTACTACTGCTACTACTGCAACTGCAACTACCACTACTACTACTACTACAGCTCCTCCTACTTTTAATACTACCACTACTCCTACACCAGCTATAGCACCGACTACTACTACCACTACTACTACAGCTACTACTACTACTACTACTACTACTACTACTACGACTACTATTACTACTATTTCTACCACTACACTCCTCCTCTTGCTGTTTCTACTGTTACTACTGTTACTACTACTACTACAACTACTACTACTACTACTACTACTACTACTACAACAACAACAACAACTACTACTAATTCTATGACTGCTACTACTGGCAGTACTACTGCTAATACTACAACTTCTATTACTGCTGCTACTACTACTTCTACTTCTGCTAGTATGACTACTATTACTACTACTACTACTACTTCTGTTGCTACTATTACTACTACTACTACTATCACCACCACCACCACTACTACCACTACTACCACTACTACTGCGGCTGCTGCTATTGTTACTACTATAGCTACTTCTACTACTACTACTGCTACTTCTACTACTACTGCTACTAGTACTTCAAATACTGCTGCTACTGCTACTACTATTATTACTATTGCTCATATTACTAGTACTACTACTTCTATTACTACTTCTACTACTATTATTACTACTATTGCTACTGCTACTACTACTACAACAACAACAACTACAACAACCACTACTACGGCTACTACTACTATTCCTCCTCCTACTATTAATACTACTACTCCTCCTAGACCTGCTACTGCACCTAGTACTACTAATTCTCCTACTACTACTCCTCCTACTACTACTATTACTACTGTCACTACTACTCCAATTACTACTCCTACTACTAGTACTACCACTACCACTACTGCTACAGCTACTATTAATATTACTGTTTGTATTACAACTACTTTTGTTGCTGCTACTACCACTACTACTATGACTATTGCTACTGCTGCTTCAACTATTTCTGCTCCTACTAGTGCTACTACTATTGCTACTACTGTTACTATGACTACTACTACTTCTGCTATAAATACTACTACTGCTGCTATTGCTACTACTAGTTCAGCTACTGCTTCTACTATTATGGCTACTACTACTACTACTGCTACTGCAGCTGCTAACACTACTACTACTGTGATGACTACTACTACAGCTACAACAACTGCAGCTACTTCTGCAACTACTACTGCTACAAATGCTAATACTACTACTACTGCCACCATTACTCCAACTACAACAACAACAACAACAACTACTACTTCTAATACTACTTCTACTGCTACTACTACTATTGCGGCAACAACTACTGCTACTACTTCTACTACTACAACTACTACTATCACTACTCCAACTCCTACTACGACTACTACAACTACTGATACTACTAGTAGTACTGTTACTACTACTATTACTACTACTATTACTACTCCAACTCCTACTACGACAACAACCACTCCCGCTACCACTGCTACGCCTACTACTACAACAACAACTACTACTAAAACTATTACACCTACTACTACTAGTAGTCCTACTGCTGCTGTTGCTACTCCTACTCGAACTACTACTACTACTAGACTACTACTATTACAAATCCCACTACTACTTCTACTACTGCATCAACTGCTACTACTACCTTTGCTACTACTATGGCTACTACAATAACTACTACTACTAATACTTTTACTACTTCTAACACTCCTACTACTTCTATACTGCTTATACTACTACTACTACTACTACTACTACTACAAATACTACAGCAACTACTACAGCTACTACTTCTCGTACAACAACTACTGTTACAACTACTCATACTACTACAACAATAAGAACAACAACTACTATTGTTGTTGCTACTCCAATTGTGACTCATAAGACTACGACTGCTACCACTACAACCAATATTACAACAACAACAACTACTACTACTACTACCAACACTACTACTACTACTACGACTACTATTACTACAACTGCTACTACTACTCCTGCTACAACTATTGTTACTACTACTCCTACAAGAACTACTATAACTACTGCTACTACTACTCCTATAATAACTACTACTACTAAACTACTAGTAGTTGTAGTACTACTACAACTACTGCTATTGTGGCTGCCGCTACCACTGCTCCCACAATAACTCATACTGCTGCTGCAACTAGTATTCCAACTTCTCCTCCTCCTACCACTGCTACTACTATTACTCCTGATACTACTTCTACTACCACTGCTACTACTGCCACTATACTCCTACTGCTACTCGTACAACAACAAGAACAACTACAACTACTACTTCAACTGCTACTTCAGCTACTACTGCTACTACTGTTACTAATTCTACCACTGCTGCTAACATTACTACCACTACTTCTACTACCACTACTACTGCTACTCTCTGTCCTACTACTACTACTACTTCTCCTACTGCTACTACTACTCATAATACAATAATTACAAATGCAACTACTGCTGCTACTATTGCTACTGCTACTTGTGCTACTACTACAACTGTTATTGCTACTACAACTATTGCTACGCTTGCCGCGGCTGCTACTACAACTTCTACCACTACTGTTATTACTACCAATACTACTACTACTCTCACTCCAACCACTTATACTACTATTGCTACTCTTACTGATACTATTACTCCTCTTGCTGCTACTATAGTTGCCACTAATACTACTACTACTGCTGCTACTATTATGACTGCCACAAATACTACTGCTACTACTACGACCACCACTACTGCTACTGCTACCACAAGTATTGCATCTACTTCTGCTATAGCTACTGCTACTACAACTACTTCTACTACTACTACTACTACTACTTCTCCAACTATTGCTATTTCTACTGCTACTACTATTGCTACTTCCACTACTGCTACAGCTACTACTACTGCCACAACTATTGCAACTACTATTGCTATTGTTGCTGCTACTACAACAACAACAACTACTACTACTGCAACTACTACAACTACTACTGCTGCTAATAGTACTACTAATACTACTACTACACAACTACTGCTACAACCACTCCTACTACTGCTATTATTGCTACAACTAAGCCTTCTACTTCTTTTCAAACTACTACTACTAGGACTACTCCTACCATTACAACAACAACTACTACTACGCCTACTGCTGTAACTACTTCTACTGCTACAACAAAACCAATAACAACAACAACTATTGCTATAACCAATAATACCACTACATCTACAACTACGATTACTCCTACTACTATTACTACTATTGCCACTACTACTACAATTGCGACTACTACTACCATTACTACAACGACTACTACTGCAACTACTATTGCCTCTACTGCTGCTACTACTACTACTACTACTACTTCCACTACTATACTATGACTACTACTAGCACTACTAGAACTACTAGAACTACTACTACTACTACTCTTGCAATTACTACTACTAATACTCCTTCTGCTACTTCAGCAACTACTCCTACTTCTGCTGCTGCTACTACTACTTCCCCACTTGTGACTCCTTCTACTACTACTACTACTACCACTGCTACAACTACCACTACTACTCCTACTGCTACTCATACAACTACTACAACTGCTGTTGTTGCTGCTACTAGTACTACTGCTGTTGTTGTTGCTGCTACAACTACCTCTACTACTACTACTACTATTACCACAGCTACAACCAAATCTACTACTACTATTACTACTGTTGCTATTGCTACTGATGCTACTGCTACTGCTACAGCTACAACTACTACAACTATAACAACTTTTGCTGTTGATGCTACTGCTACTACTTCTGCTATAACTACTGCTACTATAACTATTTCTACTGCTATTACAACAACTACTACTACAACAACTGTTCCTACTACTACTTCTACTGCTATTATTACAACTACTGCTGCTGTTACTACTTCTAATACTACTACTAATACTAATACCATTACACTACTATTGCTACTACTACTGCTACTACTACTACTATGGCTACTATTACTACTACTATTGCTACTGCTGCTACTACTACTACTGTTGGTACTTACTACTACTACTACTACCACAACTATTAATACTACAACTACAGCTACTACTACTACAAATACTACTATTACTACTACTACTACAGCCACTACTACTACAACAACTACTACTACTGTTGCTACTACTACTACTACGGCTACTACTGCTACTACTACCTACTACTGCGACTGCCACTACTATCGCTAATAGTACTACTTCTACTACTACTACTACTATTGCTGCTGCTGCTACTCCTAATACTTCTACTTCTTCTACTACTACTAGTACTACTACTACGACTACTACTACGCCAACTACTCCTTCAACTACAACTAATACTACTACTACCACTGCTACTATTATTGCAACTTACAACTATTGCTGCTGCTACTACAGCTCCTACTCCCCCAACTACTACTTCTGCTATTACTGCAACAGCTGCTGCTACTACTATCGCTACTACTATTGTTACTACTACTACTCATGCTTCAACTACAACTGCTAGCACGACTATTATTATTATATTACTAGTACTACTACCACCATAACTATTGCTACAACTACCATTATTACTACTACTCCTTTCTACTACTACTATTGCCACTTCTGCAACTACTACATCTACCGCTATTGCTACTTCTAACAATGCTGCTGCCACTACTACTACTCCCACTACTATCCCACTACTACTACAACAACTACTATAGCTTCTACTACTACTACTACTACTACTACTACTATTACTACTACTATTACTACTACTATTACTACTACTACTACTACTGTTGCTGCTGCTGCTACTACTACTACTACTACTACTACTACTACTACTACTACTACTACTACTACTGCAACTATACTATTGGTATAGATACAACTATTGCTGCAACTGGTACGGCTAGTACTGCTACAACTACTAATGATGCTGCTACTGCTACTACTGTTAATGCCACTACTACAGCTATTACTACTATAGATTATACTGCTGCTATTGTTTTTGCTACTACTCCTAACACTACCGCTACTGCTAATACTACTATAACAACTACTACTAATAATACTGCTAGTACTACTACTACAGCCTCAACTAATACTACCACTACTGCTGCTAGCACTACTACTATTACTACAACATTACTACTGCTGCTACTACTCTTACTCCTATTACTACTCCTCTTACAACTACCGCTAGCATAACTTCTCGAATTACAAATACAATAACTATTTCTACTACTACTGCTACAACTAATCCAACTGTTACTCCTATCGCTACTTCTATTGCTACTGCTACTAGTATGACAACAACTATATTGTTGCTGCTGCTGCCACAATTGCTACTACTACTGCCACAACTACTACTCTTGCCACAACTACTACTGCTATCAATACTTCTACTACTACTATACTACAACTACAACTACTACTGCTATGACTAATGCAAGTGCTACTACTACGACTACAACTACTGTTACTTTTCCTGCCAGTATTGCTACTACTCCGACTACCATTGCTACTACTGCTACTCCTACCACTATTGCTACTGCCACAAATACTACTCCTACTACTACTACAACAATAACAATAACTTACTCCTAGTGCTGCTATTACTACTGCTACTAATCCCCTACAACGATAACTACTACTATTACTATTGCTACTATTACTACTACTACTTCTACTATTGCTACTACTACTACTCCTACTACTACTGCTACTACTACAACTACTTCTACTACTACTACTACCACTACTACTACTACTCTACAACTAGTACAACTACTACTACAACTACAACTACTACAGCTTCTACTACTACTAGTACTACTAACACTACTACCACTTTTCCTTCTACTAATACTATCAGAGCTTAGTTGCTCCACCCTCAACACCTGGTATTAGAGCCTAGTTCCTTGCCTGGTATAACACCTTCCATGGCTGAGTAGAAACCTCCTTTCTAGGTACTCATCGGGGATGTGTGTGATGGTATCTGACCTTATGGCCTCTGATAACCAGACCATAGCATGCCAAAAAATCCTGGATTGACCCCTCGGGTGGCACAGAGGCTGGACCTAATAAGTCCATCGCAAGGTCAATATTGGGAGAGAAGTAGGTATACGTGGCCTTGGTGAGAAGGAGACTCAGGAATTCCTTACGCCGATCACGGTGTCTGAATTGCAAAAGGCCGCAGTGCGCGTAAATCTGCAAGAGGCAGTAGCTGCCAGTCGGATGAGCATGACAGATACTAGGGTGAGCGTCTGAAGTTCTCAAAGTACTCATCTCTTGTTCGATAAGGTAGGATATATACCTCACACTCAGAACCCAGAGTACCTAGATCTTCATCAATTGTTGTACACCTCCCGGTGAATGAACATGTTCCTTCCAGCCAAAACAACTTCCTCATACCAAGAAGCCTTACAAGCCGTTGAACCCATAGAACACCCAGCAGTTGGGTTCGTCAAACCCATTGATTATACGAGTGTTTCAGCTCAAAATATAGCCCTTCTAAAGCAAAATAATACCCAAATCTAGCTTTTAGTCCAAATTGCCGAAGCCTTACGGGATATCCAAGCCGATATCCAGCTCCTCAGAAAGCAGCAAAAGAAGAGTGACAGTCCAATTCTCCCAGAGTCCCTACTCACAAAACTAGAGAATCTATCCCTCCATCCTAAAACCAGGCCTCCCGAACCACGCAGGAGACTCCTTATTTTTAAAGACCCCTTGCAAATTTTGCAGGAGGAACAAGCAAAGCTAAATGGCAGTAGTAGTCGTGTTGGAAAAAGCGCCCCAGCCCCTGGTCGAAGACCAAATATGGGGGTATAAGCGAAATCAGCGACGATTCTACACTGCACAACAAGCAACACGGCGGATAGTCCGTCGCTTGACGGGGCAACCTGCCCCTCAACAAGACTTGGAGCAGCAACTGGACCCGCAGGAACAATTGCGCCTATCCATGCGAGAACGCGCGGTTATAGCTCCTACAGAGGTCCTTTATCATTCTAGAACAGATGATGAGCACCACCGAGTGTACATCCACCGCTCGGAGGAGTCCATCAGTTGCGTCGGAGATGCACAGGTGGACCGGAACTGCATCCAAGAAGACAGTTACCAACAGCTCAGAAAAAGTGGTATGAAGTTCATACACCTTGGTGTTATGCAGGTACGCCTGCAGGTGCTCCATCGACATGAAGAAGGAACACTGGCGCTTGTCGTGTTCCGAGACAATCGGTGGCAGGGTGATAAAGCACTAATTGCCACCATGGAAGTTGATCTCACGCAGGGGAGCCAATTAGTTTACATTATCCCTGATATAATGATGACTATTGGAGATTTTTGCAGAAATATTCAAATCTCGATTCTAACTTGGGGCAATGATACATGGCACCATGGTGAGGCCAACTTACTCGTTACCCGAGGACTGATCGGAAGGCTGTTGAACACACCAAACGTGGCCTTTGCATACGAAGTCTCAGGAGTCACTGACTATCTGGCAAGTCACAGTGTTCATGCCCTCCCTGGAAAATGGTACTCGACGGAACAACTGTGTGGGATAAACTGGCTCCTGAAGCCCTCTCAAATCCTGCCTGTCCTGACACCCACCGAGGTGTCCAGTACGACACTCCTGGATGGGCGGATCTCACTCAGTTTCAACCATCATGCCTCTCTTCCTGACACCACAGAGGATGAAATTGTTGCCATCGTCACTCAAGAAGAGGCTCCAGATGAGACGACGGAGGAAATTTGGGACACCCTGGGTGAACCCAGCGGAAAATATGACTATTATGTCCGGTACTCTGCTCCTCCGTCCTTCTTCGCTCCCTTTCCTATCACACCAACGGGATGGGACGATCTGGAAGATGACCTACCAGGACAATAGCCTGACATCATGGCAGGATGCAAGCAGCCTCAGCATCCGGCTCCTCAAAAGGTGATGCCAGCTAAGAAGTGGCGACGCCGCTTTGCCCAACGACAGTCAGTGAACGGGCATCTTACGTTGCAACCCAAAGGGCGGGAAGGCCAGAATCCAACTTACGAAACCCATGCAGGACATACACCCCCAGGGGCCTCTGTACTCCGGTCCATGGAACCTCTGCAGGAAGGAACTGGTGACAACACCCACCTTCTGGCCACTTGGCGTCTGACCAACCAAGAAGGCAACTCTGACGCTGAACATGACCCAGATGAGTATTGTGAGTATTTATAATATTATACTTGTTTGGGAAATACAGATGGAGACACAGAACTCGTTGCCACTTTAGAAGAAGAAGACTGGGGTATGGAGTATCCCCAGCGGGCACCACCGGTACCACCTCAGCGAGCAAAGCCAACGGAGCGGCTTTGCTCCTCTTCCATTGTCTCCGAATACAGGCCCCCAGTGGAATCAACCATGGGCCCTGTTAACTATCCCCCAGCGGCGAGACCTACTGAGCCCGGTCCAAGCCAAGGACCTATCTTTGGCGGCTATCAACCCAAGAATCTGAGGTTCAAAGCCAGAAATACCTCAGAATGGTGGAATCTCCCTTCTGCCCAGTAGCAATCAGGGGCTATCTTTGTTATGCCTCCCCAGATTTGGCAATTCAGTGATGTTTTCATGCGTTGGGAGTCCATCACCAAAGATTCAGTGGCTCTTCAGGGTTTCACAGATTCTCGGACAAAGACTGAATTTATTGAAAACTTGCTTGGGGAGTCTGAAAAGCTCGCCTAGATCTAGTGGAGGATGGCCAACCCCATGGAATACCAGCAATTGTTGTATCAAGCAGATGGAGCTGATGGTACGCAGAACATCCTCTCACAGATTCGGACCATATTCGCCCTGGAAGATCCCTACCAAGGCTCAACAACCATGCAAGAAGAAGCCTACAGGGATCTGGAATGGTTATCTTGCCAAAATTTGCGGGATATCGTTCCTTTCGTTAATGAATATATGCAGGTAGCATCTCGGACTGGCCGGTTATTCACTGGCCCAGAGCTCTCAGAAAAACTCTGGTCAAAGATGCCTGGCTCTATTGGCAAGAAAATCAAAGCAGTTTTTGAAGCCAAACATCCAGGTAATACCATCGGAGTTTATCCTCGAGTCCTATTTGCCTACAAGTACCTGGAAGAAGCATGCAAGGAAGCAGCTTTCACCCGGGCCCTCAAGGATTTGTCGTTCTGTCACGACATTCCAATCCCGGGGTATTATCAGCGACCCCAACGGAAGGTTGGTGTTCGGCGGTCGACAACCTACAAAGTGAAGCCACATCCTTCGCATGCCCGCATCGAGAAGAAGAAGCACCTCATCCGCAACAGGAGGTGTAGATGCTTTCTCTACGGAGAAGAGGGACATTTTGCTCGAGAATGCCCCAATGAGCGACGAAACGTCAAGCGCGTCGCCATGTTTGAACAGCTTGACCTCCCTGCCGATTGTGAAATTGTGTCCGTCCAAGAAGGCGATGACCCCAGTGATGCCATCTACAACATTTCTAAAGGGGAGGAGGACACGACAGTCTTGCAAGAGGAAAAGATTTTCATGTTTCGGGAAGACGACCGGACCTGGTGGATTGGCCCTGCAGGGGGCAACCGCGCCATGGTCAAAGTTTCACAACAACAGTACGAGTGTAGCCACACTTGGGAATTAAATCAAGATGTTCCTGACGCTTACGAAAAGTGCTCTTGCTGCCAGGCACCCTCCCAAAAGTGCTACCGTATGCACTGCCCAAACTGTAAGCTGACAGTATGTGGCAGATGCAGCTTGTACTACTTTAGCAAGAGAGTTCCAGTGGCCCAGACATCCCTTCCAAGGTATGAATCCAATGATTTACTACTTGAACAGCAAAATTACATTTCTGCTTGTGAAAGGGAAAAGCGGCAGCTGCAACAATAGCTAACTCTCGCCCATGAAGAGAGGGAGGCCCTTCAACAATGCCTTCTTCTTGTCCAAGAGGAAAGCCATCACTGGCAACATGAGTCTGAAAACTGGAGACTGAAGCACAAGGAGCTCGAAGATGCCAGCATGGAACTTGACCGCATGGTGCTCGAGCGAAGTGATCTGCAAAAGGAAATACAAAAGCTCCAACAGGAGAAAGGAGCACTCATACTAAAGCAGCAGGAGGATGAGCCAGCGGATGCCGACGACCTCAACGTCCTTCTCCTCGACACTACTCAGCGGCTCCTCTCAGCTGAAATGAGGGTGACAACACCACCCCGACGGACGAAGAATATGCTCTACAACCTCAAGGTGAAGTTCGATATCCCCCATGTTGTGCCATTTGAAGTCAATGCAATCCTCGACACAGGGGCTACAACCTGCTATATTGACCAAGGACCGACTCCGGTCAATGCCCTGGAGGACAACCCTTTCCTCGTGCATTTCAGTGGCATCAACTCCCGCACTTCGGCCAATAAAAAGCTTAAATTCGGCCGCATGTTCATTGGGGAGAACGGGTTTCGGATCCCTTACACATATGCCTTCCCGATGAAGTTGGGGGAGGATATCTAGATGATCCTTGGCTGCAACTTCATCCGCGCCATGCAAGGCGGCGTCCGCATCAAAGGAAATACGGTTACGTTCTACGAAAACGTAACCACAATTCATACTCTCCCATCTGTACCAACTGTAGCAGCTATTGAAGAGCTGGACCTAGATGAGGATGAGTACATTCAAATACAAGACCTAGTGCAGTATGCAACGGACCAACAACCATCACGGAGCTTCACCAGCAGCGTCGGCTCCCTACTTGAAGAACTCCGACGCCAAGGATACATTGGTGAGGACCCACTGAAATATTGGTCCAAGAACCAGGTGCTCTGCCACCTGGACATCAAAAACCCGGATTTCACTATTGAAGACCGGCCCTTAAAGCACATTACACCGCAAGCCAAGCCTACGTATGCAAAGCATGTGAAAGCACTACTGGATCTTGGCATTATTCGCCCCAGCAAAAGCCGGCATCGCACCACTGCAATCATTGTGAATTCTGGTACGACAGTTGATCCCCGAACAGGCCAGGAGATCAAAGGCAAGGAGCGGATGGTCTTGAACTATCGGCCCCTGAATGATCTCACCAACAAGGATCAATACAGCCTGCCTGGGATCAACACCATCTTACGGAAGGTAAGCAGAAGCCACATATACTCAAAATTTGATCTGAAATCTGGTTTTCATCAAGTGGCGATGCATCCTGCCTCCGTGGAATGGACGGCATTCTGGGTACCAGAAGGCCTCTATGAATGGCTCGTAATGCCATTTGGCCTGAAAAATGCACCTGCCGTATTCCAACGGAAGATGGACAGTTACTTCAAGGGGACAGAAGACTTTATTGCAGTATACATTGATGACATCCTGGTCTTCTCCTCCTCTGAAGCGGAGCATGAACAACATCTGCGGGTCATGCTCCAGATTTGCCAAACCAATGGGCTAATCCTGAGCCCAACAAAAATGAAGTTAGCAGTCTCGGAAGTGTAATTCTTGGGGGCATTACTCGGCAATCAGCGAATCAAGCTGCAGCCCCACATTATCAAGAAGATTGCAAACTTCCAGGAACAGGAACTAACCACCACAAAAGGCCTCCGAGCCTGGCTCGGAATCTTGAATTACGCCCGAAGCTATATCCCTAATCTGGGAACTCTACTCGGGCCACTCTATGCAAAGACAAGTCCTACGGGAGAAAGGTGCTGGAACTCCCAAGATTGGGACTTAGTCGCAAAAATCAAGGCCTTGGTGCAAAAGCTGCCGGATCTCGAATTACCACCAGAAGCCAGCTATATGATCCTTGAGATCGACGGCTGCATGACGGGATGGGGCGGAATCTGTAAATGGAAGCCCCAGAAATATGACCCCAAGTCCATGGAGAAGGTATGTGCCTATGCTAGCGGCAGGTTCCATCCAATCAAATCCACCATTGATGCGGAACTCTATGCCGTCATGAATACGCTGGAAGCACTGAAGATTTACTACCTGGATAAGGCTGACTTGACTATTCGAACCGACTGTCAAGCAATCATAAGCTTCTTCAACAAGTCGGCCAACAATAAGCCTTCCCGCGTACGCTGGCTCGCCTTCACCGACTACATTACTGGCACGGGACTCGCCATCCAATTTGAACACATACCAAGAAGCCAAAACAACCAAAACAACCAAGTGAACAACCTTATCCAACCTTATCGAACAAGAGATGAGTACTTTGAGAACTTCAGACGCTCACCCTAGTATCTGTCATGCTCATCCGACTGGCAGCTACTGCCTCTTGCAGATTTACGTGCACTGCAGCCTTTTGCAATTCAGATACCGTGATCGGCGTAAGGAATTCCTGAGTCTCCTTCTCTCCTGGGCCACGAATACCTACTTCTCTCCCAATATTGACCTTGCGGTGGACTTATTAGGTCGAGCCTCTGTGCCACCCGAGGGGTCAATCCAGGATTTTTTGGCATGCTATGGTCTGGTTATCAACGGCCATAAGGTCAGAAACCATCACACACATCCCCGATGAGTACCTAGAAAGGAGGTTTCTACTCAGCCATGGAAGGTGTTATACCAGGCAAGGAACTAGGCTCTGATACCAGGTGTTGAGGGTGGAGCAACTAAGCTCTGATACCAGGTGTTGAAGGTGGAGCAACTAAGGTGGAGCAACTAAGCTCTGATACCAGGTGTTTGCGGGTGGGCGGATGAAAGGAGGAGAGGACGAGAAAGAACTCAAAACCAAGAAGAAGAGAGAATTCTTCGGTGATTCTTCGATCCCGATTCTTCGATGCTTGTTATTATGATATGCCTCCCTTTTATAGGGAAGCCTTACACCCGGCAGATGCGATAAGATCGCATCTGCTTTTACAAAAGCAGCTTTCCTAAAGCTACTTGATAAAAGCTAAAGCTGCTTTTCAAAAGCAGCTTTCCTAAAGCTACTTTTACAAAAGTCTCTTTCCTAAAGCTACTTTTACAAAAGTCTCTTTCCTAAAGTTACTTTACAAAAGTCTCTTTTATAAAGTGGCTTTTCCAAAAGCTACTTTATAAAAGTAACTTTACTTTACACCTCTGGGCACGGGTTCCTCTGAACAGGGCCGGGCCGGTTATCCTTTGGACTGACTGGTCCAAGCAACCTTGGACCTTTTGGGCTGGATTGTTGGGCTGAATGCTACCACTTTCTTCTTGCGCAAGCTATCTGCTTAGCTCAGAACATGAAGGCGGGCAGTCGTTGGGCTGCGTCAGTTATGAGTTTGACTGCTGTTTCAAGCTGGACATCAATCTGAGTTACAACAGGATGCCACTAGGCCCAGAAGTTGCCCATGGTCTTGCGTCCTGCGCGCTTTGTGGCTTCGGATAGCTTCAGGGCGTGGAGGTCCCGGAACTGTCGAACAGCCGTAAGTGCTTCTTGGGCACTTTGTCGTTCCAGCTGTTGGAGCCGCCGCCTGATGGCGTCGTAGGTATCGAGGGACATGGGAAGGATCTGTAGGAGCTATAGCTGTGATTCATATTGTAACACAAGGCTTGGGCTGCCGCCAAGTGCTCCTCCTTTGCCTTCTGAGACAGTGTCTGGTGTGCCTCCTGTAACCGGGTTGCTACGAGGCTGAGTCCTTCCAAGGTTTCGGGTGCAGGCCATCCTGAAATGACAAGTGAAGTAATTAAGCGGGAGAGAGTATCCGCCAGCTGGTTATCCTCTCCGCGGATGTGTTCAAATTGGATGGCGAGTCCCGTGCCAGTAATGTAGTCGGTGAAGGCGAGCCAGCGTACGCGGGCAGGCTTATTGTTGGCCGACTTGTTGAAGAAGCTTATGATTGCTTGACAGTCGGTTCGAATAATCAAGTCAGCCTTATCCAGGTAGTAAATCTTCAGTGCTTCCAGCGTATTCATGACGGCATAGAGTTCCTCATTAATGGTGGATTTGATTGGATGGAACCTGCCGCTAGCATAGGCACATACCTTCTCCATGGACTTGGGGTCATATTTCAAGGGCTTCCATTTACAGATTCCGCCCCATCCCGTCATGCAGTCGTCGGTCTCAAGGATCATATAGCTGGCTTTTGGTGGTAATTCGAGATCCGGCAGCTTTTGCACCAAGGCCTTGATTTTTGCGACTAAGTCCCAATCTTGGGAGGTCCAGTGCCTTTCTCCCGTAGGACTTGTCTTTGCATAGAGTGGCCCGAGTAGAGTTCCCAGATTAGGGATATAGCTTCGGGCGTAATTCAAGATTTCGAGCCAGGCTCGGAGGCCTTTTGTGGTGGTCAGTTCCTGTTCCTGGAAGTTTGCAATCTTCTTGATAATGTGGGGCTGCAGCTTGATTCGCTGATTGCCAAGTACTGCCCCGAAGAATTCCACTTCCGAGACTGCTAACTTCATTTTTGTTGGGCTCAGGATTAGCCCATTGGTTTGGCAAATCTGGAGCATGACCCGCAGATGTTGTTCATGCTCCGCTTCAGAGGAGGAGAAGACCAGGATGTCATCAATGTATACTGCAATAAAGTCTTCTGTCCCCTTGAAGCAACTGTCCATCTTCCGTTGGAATATGGCAGGTGCATTTTTCAGGCCAAATGGCATTATGAGCCATTCATAGAGGCCTTCTGGTACCCAGAATGCCGTCCATTCCACGGAGGCAGGATGCATCGCCACATGATGAAAACCTGATTTCAGAGCAAATTTTGAGTATATGTGTCTTCTGCTTACCTTCCGTAAGATGGTGTTGATCCCAGGCAGGCTGTATTGATCCTTGTTGGTGAGATCATTCAGGCGCCGATAGTTGAAGACCATCTGCTCCTTGCCTTTGATCTCCTGGCCCGTTCGGGGATCAACTATCGTACCGGAATTCACAATGATTGCAGTGGTGCGATGCCGGCTTTTGCTGGGGCGAATAATGCCAAGATCCAGTAGTGCTTTCACATGCTTTGCATACGTAGCCTTGGCTTGCGGTGTAATGTGCTTTAAGGGCCGGTCTTCAATAGTGAAATCCGGGTTTTTGATGTGCAGGTGGCAGAGCACCTGGTTCTTGGACCAATATTTCAGTGGGTCCTCACCAATGTATCCTTGGCATCGGAGTTCTTCAAGCAGGGAGCCGACACTGCTGGTGAAGCTTCCTGATGGCTGTTGGTCCGTTGCATACTGCACTAGCTCTTATATTTGAATGTACTCATCCTCATCTAGGTCCAGCTCTTCAATAGCTGCCGCAGTCGGTACAGATGGGAGAGTATGAATTGTGGTTACATTTTTGTAGAACGTAACCGTATTTCCTTCGATGCGGACGCCGCCTTGCAAGGCGCGGATGAAGTTGCAGCCAAGGATCATCTGGATATCCTCCCCCAATTTCATCGGGAAGGCATATTTGTAAGGGATCCGAAAGCCGTTCTCGCCAATCAACATGCGGCCGAATTTAAGCTTTTTATTGGCCGAAGTGCGGGAGTTGATGCCACTGAAATGCACGAGGAAAGGGTTGTCTTCCAGGGCATTGACAGGAGCCGGTCCTTGGTCAATACAGCAGGTTGTAGCCCCTGTGTCGAGGATTGCATTGACTTCAAATGGCACAACATGGGGGATATCGAACTTCACCTTGAGGTTGTAAAGCATATTCTTCGTCCGCCGGGGTGGTGTTGTCACCCTCATTTCAGCTGAGAGGAGTCGCTGAGTAGTGTCGACGAGAAAGACGTTGAGGTCGTCGGCATCCGCTGGCTCATCCTCCTATTGCTGTAGCATGAGTGCTCCTTTCTCCTGTTGGAGCTTTTGTATTTCCTGTTGCATATTACTTCGCTCGAGCACCATGCGATCAAGTTCCATGGTGGCATCTTCGAGCTCCTTGTGCTTCAGTCTCCAGTTTTCAGATTCATGTTGCCAGTGATGGCTTTCCTCTTGAGCAAGAAGAAGGCGTTGTTGAAGGGCCTCCCTCTCTTCATGGGCGAGAGTTAGCTGTTGTTGCAGCTGCCGCTTTTCCCTTTCACAAGCAGAAATGTAATTTTGCTGTTCAAGTAGTAAATCATTGGATTCATACCTTGGAAGGGATGTCTGGGCCACTGGAACTCTCTTGCTAAAGTAGTACAAGCTGCATCTGCCACATACTGTCAGCTTACAGTTGGGGCAGTGCATACGGTAGCACTTTTGGGAGGGTGCCTGGCAGTGAGAGCACTTTTCGTAGGCGTCAGGCACATCTTGATGTAATTCCGAAGTGTGGCTACACTCATACTGTTGTTGTGAAACTTTGACCATGGCACGGTAGCCCCCTGTAGGGCCAATCCACTAGGTCTAGTCGTCTTCCCGAAACATGAAAATCTTTTCCTCCTGCAAGACTGTCGTGTCCTCCTCCCCTTCAGAAATGCTGTAGATGGCATCACTGGGGTCATCGCCTTCTTGGACGGACATAATTTCACAATCGGCAGGGAGGCCATGCTGTTCAAACATGGCGACGCGCTTGACGTTTCGTCGCTCATTGGGGCATTCTCGGGCAAAATGTACCTCTTCTCCGCAGAGAAAGCATCTACACCTCCTGTTGCGGATGAGGTGCTTCTTCTTCTCGATGCGGGCATGCGAAGGATGTGGCTTCCCTTTGTAGGTTGTCGACCGTTGAACACCAACCTTCCGTTGGGGTCGCTGATAATACCCCGGGATTGGAATGTCGTGACAGAACGATAAATCCTTGAGGGCCCGGGTGAAAGCTGCTTCCTTGCATGCTTCTTCCAGGTACTTGTAGGCAAATAGGACTCGAGGATAAACTCTGATGGTATTACCTGGGTGTTTGGCTTCAAAAGCTGCTTTGATTTTCTTGCCA
The DNA here is from genome assembly GCA_005019695.1 of Trichopus zeylanicus subsp. travancoricus. Taxonomy (NCBI): domain Eukaryota; kingdom Viridiplantae; phylum Streptophyta; class Magnoliopsida; order Dioscoreales; family Dioscoreaceae; genus Trichopus; species Trichopus zeylanicus. The sequence continues at coordinate 38,058 of RXID01009520.1, forward strand.
ATAGAGCCAGGCATCTTTGACCAGAGTTTTTCTGAGAGCTCTGGGCCAGTGAATAACCGGCCAGTCCGAGATGCTACCTGCATATATTCATTAAGGAAAGGAACGATATCCCGCAAATTTTGGCAAGATAACCGTTCCAGATCCTTGTAGGCTTCTTCTTGCATGGTTGTTGAGCGTTGGTAGGGATCTTCCAGGGCGAATATGGTCCGAATCTGTGAGAGGATGTTCTGCGTACCATCAGTACCATCTGCATGATCCAACAGGTGCTGGTATTCCATGGGGTAGGCCATCCTCCACTGGATCCAGGCGAGCTTTTCAGACACCCCAAGCAAGTTTTCAATAAATTCAGTCTTTGTCCGGGAATCAGTGAAACCCTGTAAAGCCACAGAATTGTTGGTGATGGACTCCCAACGCATGAAAACATCACTGAATTGCCCAATCTGGGGAGGCATAACAAAGATAGCCCCTGATTGCTACTGGGCAGAAGGGAGATTCCACCTTTCTGAGGTATTTCTGGCTTTGAACCTCAGATTCTTGGGTTGATAGCCGCCAAAGATAGGTCCTTGGCTTGGACCGGGCTCAGTAGGTCTCGCCGCTGGGGGATAGTTAACAGGTCCCATGGTTGATTCCACTGGGGGCCTGTATTCGGAGACAATGGAAGAGGAGCAAAGCCGCTCCGTTGGCTTTGCTCGCTGAGGTGGTATCGGTGGTGCCCGCTGGGGATACTCCATACCCCAGTCTTCTTCTTCTAAAGTGGCAACGAGTTCTGTGTCTCCATCTGTATTTCCCAAAAAAGTATAATATTGTAAATACTCACAATACTCATCTGGGTCATGTTCAGCGTCAGAGTTGCCTTCTTGCTTGGTCAGACGCCACGTGGCCAGAAGCTGGGTGTTGTCACCAGTTCCTTCCTACAGAGGTTCCATGGACCGGAGTACAGAGGCCCCTGGGTGTGTATCTCCTGCATGGGTTCCGCAAGTTGGATTCCGGCCTTCCCGCCCTTTGGGTTGCCATGTAAGATGCCCGTTTACTGACTGTCGTTGGGCAAAACGACGTCGCCACTTCTTAGCTGGCATCACCTTTCGAGGAGCCGAATGCTGAGGCTGCTTGCATCCTGTCATGATGATAGGCTGTTGTCCTGGTAGGTCATCTTCCAAATCGTCCCATCCCGTTGGTGTGATAGGAAAGGGCGCGAAGAAGGACGGAGGAGCAGAATACCGGACATAATAGTCATATTTTCCGCTGGGTTCACCCAGGGTGTCCCAAATTTCCTCCGTCGTCTCATCTGGAGCCTCTTCTTGAGTGAGGATGGCAATAATTTCATCCTCTGTGGTGTCAGGAAGAGAGGCATGATGGTTGAAACTAAGTGAGATCCGCCCATCCAGGAGTGTCGTACTGGACACCTCGGTGGGTGTCAGGATAGGCAGGATTTGAGAGGGCTTCAGGAGCCAGCTCATCCCACACAGTTGTTCCGTCGAGTACCGTTTTTCAGGGAGGGCATGAACAACGTGACTTGCCAGATAGTCAGTGACTCCTGAGACTTCATATGCAAAGGCCACGTTTGGTGTGTTCGACAGCCTTCCGATCAGTCCTCGGGTAATGAGTAAGTTTGCCTCACCATGGTGCCATGTATCATAGCCCCGAGTTAGAATGGAGATTTGAATATTTCTTCAAAAATCTCCAATAGTCATCATTATATTAGGGATAATGTAAACTAATTGGCTCCCCTGCATGAGATCAACTTCCATGGTGGCAATCAGTGCTTTATCACCCTGCCACCGATTGTCTCGGAACACGACAAGCGCCAGTGTTCCTTCTTCGTTTCGATGGAGCACCAGCAGGCGTACCTGCATAACACCAAGGTGTATGAACTTCATACGGCTTTTTCTGAGCTGTTGGTAATTGTCTTCTTTGATTAAGTTCCGGTCCACCTATGCATCTCCGACGCAACTGATGGACTCCTCCGAGCGGTGGATGTACACTCGGTGGTGCTCATCATCTGTTCTAGAATGATAAAGGACCTCTGTAGGAGCTATAGTCGCGCGTTTTCGCATGGATAGGTGCAATTGTTCCTGCGGGTCCAGTTGCTGCTCCAAGACGTGTTGAGGGGCAGGTTGCCCCATCAAGCGACGGACTATCCGCCGTGTTGCTTGTTGTGCAGTGTAGAGTCGTCACTGATTTCGCTTATACCCCCGTATTTGGTCTTCGACCAGGGGCTGGGCCGCTTTTTCCAACACGACTACTGCAGCAATTTAGCTTTGCTTGTTCCTCCTGCAAAATTAGCAAGGGGTCTTTAAAAATAAGGAGCCTCCCGCGTGGTTCGGGAGGCCTGGTTTTAGGATGGAGGGACAGATTTTCTAGTTTTGTGAGTAGGGACTCTGGGAGAATTGGACTGTCACTCTTCTTTTGCTGCTTTCTGAGGAGCTAGATATCGGCTTGGATATCCCGTAAGGCTTCGGCAATTTGGACTAAAAGCTGGATTTGGGTATTATTTTGCTTTAGAAGGGCTATATTCTGAGCTGAAACACTCGTATAATCACTTGGTTTGGCGAACCCAACTGCTGGGTGCTCTATGGGTTCAACGGCTTGTAAGGCTTCTTGGTATGAGGAGGTTGTTTTGGCTAGAAGAAACGCGTTCATTCACCGGGAGGTGTATAACAATTGATGAAGATCTAGGTACTCTGGGTTCTGAGTGTGAGGTATATATCCTACCTTATCGAACAAGAGATGAGTACTATGAGAACTTCAGACGCTTACCCTAGTATCTGTCATGCTCATCCGACTGGCAGCTACTGCCTCTTGCAGATTTACGCGCACTGCGGCCTTTTGCAATTCAGACACCGTGATCGGCGTAAGGAATTCCTCAGTCTCCTTCTCACCAAGGCCATGAATACCTACTTCTCTCCCAATATTGACCTTGCGGTGGACTTATTAGGTCCAGCCTCTGTGCCACCCGAGGGGTCAATCCAAGATTTTTCGGCATGCGATGGTCTGGTTATCAACGGCCATAAGGTCAGAAACCATCACACACATCCCCGATGAGTACCTAGAAAGGAGGTTTCTACTCAGCCATGGAAGGTGTTATACCAGGCAAGGAACTAGGCTCTGATACCAGGTGTTGGTGTTGAGGGTGGAGCAACTAAGGTGTTGAGGGTGGAGCAACTAAGCTCTAATACCAGTTGTTGAGGGTGGAGCAACTAAGGTGGAGCAACTAAGCTCTGATACCATGGGTTTGCGGGTAGGTGGTTGAAAGGAGGAGAGGAGGAGAAAGAACTCAAAACCAAGAAGAGAGAATTCTTCAGTGATTCTTCGATCCCGATTCTTCGATGCTTGTTATTATGATATGCCTCCCTTTTATAGGGAGGCCTTACACCCGGCAGATGCGATAAGATCGCATCTGCTGTTGAGGGTGGAGCAACTAAGGTGGAGCAACTAAGGTCTGATACCAGGGGTTTGCGGGTAGGCGGATGAAAGGAGGAGAGGAGGAGAAAGAACTCAAAACCAAGAAGAAGAGAGAATTCTTCGGTGATTCTTCGATCCCGATTCTTCGATGCTTGTTATTATGATATGCCTCCCTTTTATAGGGAAGCCTTACACCCGGCAGATGCGATAAGATCGCATCTGCTTTTACAAAAGCAGCTTTCCTAAAGCTACTTTATAAAAGCTAAAGCTTCTTTTCAAAAGCAGCTTTCCTAAAGCTACTTTTACAAAAGTCTCTTTCCTAAAGCTACTTTTACAAAAGTCTCTTTCCTCAAGTTACTTTACAAAAGTCTCTTTTATAAAGTGGCTTTTCCAAAAGCTACTTTATAAAAGTAACTTTACTTTACACCTCTGGACACGGCTTCCTCTGAACTGGGCTGGGCCGGTTATCCTTTGGACTGACTGGTCCAAGCAACCTTGGACCTTTTGGGCTGGATTGTTGGGCCGAATGCTACCACTTTCTTCTTGCGCAAGCTATCTGCTGTGCTCAGAACATGAAGGCGGGCAGTCGTTGGGCTACGTCAGTTGTGAGTTTGACTGCTGTTTCAAGCTGGACATCAATCTGAGTTACAACAGGATGCCACTAGGCCCAGAAGTTGCCCGTGGTCTTGCGTCCTGTGCGCTTTGTGGCTTCGGATAGCTTCAGGGCGTGGAGGTCCCGGAACTGTCGAACAGTCGTAAGTGCTTCCTGGGACTACTACAACACTACGAGTACTCCTAGTGCTTCGACTACAACCACTTCTATAGCTACTACAACTACTACAAATACTACTACTGCTAGTAGTTTCTGCTACTACTACTACTGCTACTACTGCTGATGCTACTGCTACCCCTATTGCTACAACTACCGCTACTACTACTTCTGCTGCTATTACTTCAACTACTAGTTCTACTACTACTACTAATACAACTACTAATACTAGTGCTACTACACTCCTACTGCAACTACTTTGGCTACCTATACTGCTACTACTACTATGGCTACTACAGCTACTGAGACCACTACTACTATTGTTACTACTACCGACACTAATAATATTCGTACAGATACTACCACTGCTGCAACTAATAAAGCTAGTACCACCGCAACAGCTACAGCCACTAATGCTGCTGCTACTACTGCAAATGCTACTACTACTGCTATTACTACTATAACTAATACTACAACTACTACTTTTGCTACTACTGCTAATATTACTTCTGCTACCACTATTTCTACTACAACTACTACTAATACAACAACAACTACTACTACTACAACTTCACCTAATACTTCCACTACTATTACTACTACACTACTACTGCTGCTACGACTTATCTTACAACTACTTCTAGTATGAATTCTCCAATTACAAATAAAACTACTGCTTCTACTACTACTCCCACAACTACTCCTGCTACTCCTATTGCTACTTCTATTAATACTACTGCTAGTAACACAATAACTACTACTGTTGTTGCAGCTGTATTACTACTATTACTACCACTACTACTACTACTGCGATCACTACTACTGCTACCACTACAACAACTACTATTATACTACTACTATAACTACTACTCCTACGACTAATGATACGGCTACTACTACTACAACAACAACAACTACTTCTCCTGCGAGTATTCCTACTACTCCTACTACCATCGCTACTCCTACTACTCCTACTAATATTGCAACTGCTACTACTATTACTCCAACTTCTACTTCAACTACTACCAATTCTACTACTATTACTACTACTACTACAACTACTACTACTTCTCATGCGAGTATTCCTACTACTACGACTACCACCGCTACTCCTGCTACTTCCACTACTCCCACTTCTACTTCAACTACTACTAATTCTACTACTATTACTACTACTACTACAACTAAAACTTACTTCTACCACTACTATTACTACTTCTACTACTCCCCTACAACCATAACTGCTATTACTACTACAACTACTACTACTATTTCTACTGCTACAACTACAACTGCTACTGTTTCTACAACTACTACGACTGTTGCTACTACTACTACTACTCCTCGTACTACTACTACTGCTGTTGCTACTACTACTACTACTACTACTACCAATACTACTATTACTACTACTCTACTACTAGTACTACTACTACTACAGCTACTACTACTACTAGTTCTACTACTCCTTGTACTACTAATACTACTACCACTTATACTTCTACTGCTACTACTATTACTACAACTACTGCTACTACTCCTACTACATCGACTACAACTACCTCAACTACTACAAATACTACTACTACTACTACTACTACTTGCCACTACTACTGCAGCTGCTAATACTACTGCAAATGACGCTACTGCTACTCATACTGCTACTACTACTACTTCTTCTACTTTACTATAACTACTACTTCGACTTCTACTGCTAATACTACTACTACTACTGCTACAATTGATACTACTACTGCTACTACTACTACTACTACTATTACTACTGCTACTACAACAACAACAACAACAACTACTACTACTATTACTATTACTATTACTACTACTATTAGTCCTATTACTTCTCTTACAACTACTACTAGTATGACTACTCACACTACAACAACAACAACAACTGCTGCTGCTCCTACTGCTACTACTACTACTGCTTCTACTAATAGTAGTGCTACTATAGGTACTCCTCCTACTACTACGACTCCTCCTACTATTGCTCCTACTACTACTACGACTGCCACTACTATTGCTAATACTGCTGCAGCTACTATTGCTACTACTATTGCTACTACTACTACTCCAAATACTGTCACTTCTACTATTACTACTACTACCACCACTACTACTACCACTACAGCTCTTACAACAACTACAACTCTTACTACTACTACTACTATTCCCAAAACTACTACTTCTGCTATTACTACAACTGCTGCTGCTACTACTACCACTACTATTGCTACTACTTCTACTACTCTTACTACTACAACTGCTACTGATACCACTATTCCTATTAGTACTCCTCCTACTACTACTATAACTATTGTGACTACTACTACCATTATTACTATTACTAGTACTTGCTACTACTACTGCCACTTCTATATCTAGCAATGCTGCTGCCACTACTACTAGTCCTACTACTATTGCTGCAAAAAGTACTATAACTTCTACTCCAACTAAAACTACTACTACTACTACTACTTCTATGGCTACTGCTACCACTACTATGCAACTACTACTACTGCTACTAGTACTTCAACTGATACTACTGGTACAGATACTACTATGCTAGTTGTGCCGCAACTCCTACAGCTACTACTGCTACTGATACTACTACTACCACTACTACAGCTATTGCTACTACTAATACCACTACTACTACTTCTACTACAGCTGCTACTACTACTATAGCTAATACTACTACTACTGCTGCTATTACTACTGCAGCTAATAATACCACTACTGCTACTATTGCTACTACAACTACTACTGATACTACTATTGCTACCACTACTACAACTACTACTAATACTACCACTACTACTGCTAATGCAACTACTTCTATTGCTACTACTACTACAACTACTCCTACTACAACTAATACTCCTCCTACAACTTTTCCTAGTATGACTTCTTCTATTATAAATAGAACTACCATTTCTACTGCGGCTACTGCAACTACTCTAGCAGCTACCCCTATTACTACTTCTATTACTACTACTACTAGTAAGACAATAATAGCTACTACTACTGCTGCTGCGACTACTACTACTACCACCACTACTACTATTACTGCTACTACTGCTACTACACCTATGGCTACTTCTACTACTACAACCGCAACTGCTTCTGGTGCTATTCCTACTTCTACAACTACTACTGCTATTACTGCTACTACTGCTACTACAGCTACTACTACGGCTACTACTACTACTATTATTATTACTACTACTTCGACTACTACTGCTACTATAATTGCTGCTGCTGATGCTTCCACTACAACTACTGCTACTGCTACTACTACAGCTACTTGAGCTACTACTACTACTATTACGATACTACCACTACTCTTACTACAACTCCTACTGCTGCTGCTCCTACTGCTATTACTCCTACTACCGCAATAACTACTACTACTGCTACTATTACTCACAGCAACAAGAACAACAACAACTACTACTTACTACTGCTCCTCCTTCTACTACTACTACTGACTATGACTACTACTTCTAGTAGTACTACTTATTACTACTACTATTGGTACTACAACTTCAGCAACTCCTAATGCTCCTCCTACACCTAATATGGCTGCTGCTACTATAGCTACTACTACTACTACTAATACTACTACTACTTCTACTACTTCAACTATTATTACTACTATTACACCTAATCCTCCTACAACTACAGTAGCCACTACTACTCCTACTCCTACTGCTGCTCCATATGCTGCTTCTACTACTACTGCTGCTACTATTACTACTGTGACTACTGTTGATGTTACATCTACTACCACTGCAACAACTGCTTCTGTTACTGCTGCTACTAATGCAACTGGTACCTTTTCTATTGCTACAACTAATGTTGCAACCGATACTACTACTACTACCACTACTACTACTACTACTACTACTACCAGTACTACTACTGCTGTTGCTACTACTGCTGCAACTACTACTTCTATGGCTACTACTGTTGCTACTACTATTGCCACTACTACTGCAACTACTACTACTCCTGCTACTACTACTAATGCTACTCCAACACCTACTACAACTACTAATGCCACTACTAGTCCTACTACTACTACTACTATTTATACCACCAGTACTACTACTACTCCTCCTACTACTCCTACTATTATTGCTGCTGCAATGACTACTACTACTACTACCGCTCCTAATGCTGCTGCTACTTCTTCTATGACTACAACTATTACTACCACTACTACTCTTACTATAACTCATACTGCTATGACAACTACTGTTGCACCTGCTATTACTACTGTTACTACAACTGCAACTACAAATACTGCTGCAACTACTGCTACTCTGCTACTACCATTACTGCTACTACTAGTACTGCTACCACTACAACAGCTACTACGACTGTCTCTCCTACTACTACTGCTACGACTACTGCTGCTACTACTACTACTACTACTCTATGACACCTACTACTACAACTCCTACTTCTACTGCCGATACGACTACAACAACAACAACAACTACTACCACTCCAACTACTACTACTACTACTTCTACTACTGCTACAACTGCTACTCCTAATACTACAACTACAACTACTTCTACTACTACTACTACAACAACTACTATTACTACTATTTCTACTACTGCAATAACTACTACTACTACTAGTACTCCTACTAGTTTAGTACTCCTACTATTGCTACTGTTGCTAACACTCCCATGACTTCTACTAAAACTACTACTGCTACTGCTGCTATTACTACTACTACTACGTCGGCTACTACTACTACTACTACAACTACTACAACAACAACAACAACAACAACAACAACTACTACTACTACTACCACTACTACGACGGCGACGATGACGGAGATGACGACTACTAAGACGACTACAGCAAGAACAAGAACAACAACTACTACTGCTGCTACACTCCTACCACTGATATGACTACTACTACTAAAACAACAACAACAACAACTAGTACTATTACTACTACTAATACTAATAGTTTTGCTACTAGTAATACTGCTACATTCTTACCACTACTACCACTACTGCAATAACAACAACAACAACAACAACTACTACTACTACTATTACTACAAATACCAGTACTACTACAACTAGTACTACTACTGTAACAACTCTTACTACTACTGCAACTACTACTTCTTCTGCTACTATTATTACTACGATTGCAACTACTAGCATTATTACTACTAGCAAATACTAATACTGCTTCTACTACTACTACAACTACTACTGCTACTACTACTACTACTTCTAATGCTGCTACTACTACTACTACTACTACTAATGCTGCTATTGCGACTACTGTTACTGCTACTACTACTACTACTAATGCTGCTATTGCCACTACTATTACTGCTACTACTACTACTCCAGATACTAATACTATTATTGTCGATCTTACTACTACTACTACTACTACTACTACCTTTGTTTGTACTATAGTTGCTACTACTACAACTAATACGCCTACTACTACTATGGCTGTAGCAACTACTACTACTCCTCCTCCACCTACCACTACTGTTGCTGCTACTACTGCTACTGCTACTACTACTTTTGCTATTGCTACTACTACTACTACTATTACTACTATTACTCTTACTATAGTTAATACTACTCCTACCTATGCTACAGCTACTACTACTACAACCACAACTACTACGATTGTTACTACTATTGTTGCTGCTACAACTACTTCTACTACAACTATTGCTACTACTACAACAACTTCTATTGCTGCTGCTATTACTACTACTACTAATAGCACTGCTACTGCGACCACTATTATACTACTACTGGTACAACTATTGTCACAACCACTACTACAACTACTGCTGCTAAAGCTATTATTACCACTGCTACTACTACTACTGCTACTACCACCACCACTTCTACTACTACTACAATAATGCTACTACTACTACTTCTTCTATTGCTACTACTACAACTACTGCCCCTACTTCTACTCCTGCTACTATTAGTGCTACTTCTTATTACAACTACTATAGCTACTACTACAACTGCCACTACTACTTCTACTACTACTACTTTTGGTGGCACTACTACTACTATTACTACTACTACTACTACAACAACAACAATAACAACTACTACTTTTGGTATTCCTACTACTACTTTTGCCACTACTGCTTCTACTACTACTACTACTTTTGGTGCTTCCAACACTACTTCTTTTGGTGCTACTACTACTACTATTACTACTATTACTACTATTACTACTATTACCACTATTAATACTACTACTACAACTACTGCTACTACTGCTGCTGCCTCTACTAATGCTACTACTCCTACTACTACTGCTACTATTACTGCTACTACAACAATAACAACTACCACTAATACTTCTACAACTAATACTACTACTACTTATATTTGTTCGACTACTACAACTGCTACTACAACTACTACTACTACTGCTGCTACACCTAATATGACAGCTACTGCTACTACTCCAACTATTGCTTCCACTACTTCACAACAACTACTACTACTACAATAATTACTGCTACTTCTGCGACTACCACTACTATATCTTACAACTACAACTACTATTACTACTGCTACTACTTGCCCAACTACTTCTGCTATTACTACTTCTCCTACTGCCGATAATATTGCTACTACTGCTACTACTACTGTCATGACTACTTCTATGACTACTAGTACTATTGCTTCTACTGTTACTACTCCTACTACTACAACTATCGCGACTACTACTATTACTATTACTACTACTACTACTAATACTACTATTACTACTGCTGCTACTGCTGCAGGTGCAACTACTACTATCGCTACTACTACTACTAATATTAATACTTCTGCTACAACACCTACTATTGCTCCCGCTACTACTGTGATAACTATTGCTATTGCTACTAAAACTACTATTACTATCCCTACTACTAGTTCTTTGACTAATACTAGTACCACTACTACTAGCTCTCCACTAATGCTACCACTACCACTACTACGACTATCGCTACTACTACTAGTATTCCCACTACCACAACTACTGCTCCTACGACAACTACTTTTGCTACTACTACCACAACTACTACTACTATTCCTACAACTAGTTCTATTGCTGCTACTACTACTGCTACAATTACTACAACTACTGCTACTTCTACAACTGCCATGTCTCCTACTACTACAACTGCTACTATGACTTCTACTACTGCTACTACTACTACTTCTACTGCTGCTGCTACTGCTACTACTAGTAGTACTGCAACTACTACTACTACTGCTACTACAACTATTGCTACTACTACTACTATAACTACTACTGCTACTACGACTACTATGGTTATTACTACTATTGATACTACTACTACTACTACTAGTACTACAACTATAGTATTGGTAGTAGTAGTAGCAGTAGTAGCTGTAGTAGTAGTATTAGTAGTAGTATCAGTCATAGCTGTAGTAGCAATAGTAATCATAATAGTAGTAGTAGTAATAGTAGTAAAGATATTAGAACTACTAGTAGTATTTGTAGTAATAGTAGTAGTAGTAATACAAGTAGTCGCATTAGTTGTAGTAGCAGTAGTAGTGTTAGTCAGAGTAGCAATAGTAATATTGGTAGAAGTTGTAGTAGTAGTTATAGCAGTAGAAAAAGTAGTTATAGTAGTAGTAATCGTAGGTGTGGTAGTAGCAGTATTAGTAATAGCAGCAGCTTTAATTGTAGTACTAGTAGTATTAGTAGCAGTAGTAACAACAATTGTACTGGTAGACATAGTAGCAGCCTTAATAGCAGTGGTTGTAGTAGTTTCGGTAACAGCAGTAGTAGTAGTAGCAGTATTAGTAGTAGCAACAGTAATAGAAGTAGTTATAGTAGTAGCACTATAACTAGTAGTTGTAGTCATAGTAGCAGCAATAGTAGTAGTAGCAGCAGTAGTAATAGAAATAGTTGTAGAAGCAGCACTATAACTAGCAGTTGTAGTAATAGTAGTAGCAATACTAGTAGTAGTAGTTGCTATAGTTGTAGTAGTAGTAGCAGTAGTAGTAGCATTGGTTGTATTGGTAGTAGCCATAGTAGTAGTAGTACTAGTAGAAATAGTAGTAGTAGTAGCAGTAGTAGCAGCAGCAATAGTAATTATAGTTGAAGCAGTAGCAGCAGTAGTAGTAGAAGCAGCAGTATTAGTTGTTGTTCTAGTCATAGCAGTTGTAGTAGCAGTAGTAGTAGTAGTATTAGTAGTAGTAGTGGTGGTCGTAGCAGTAGTAGAAGGGGAAGTAGTTGGAATAATAGTAGCAGTAGTAGCAGTGGTACTAGTAGTAGCAATAACAGTAGTAGCAGTAGTACTAGTAGCCGCAATAGTAGCTATAGTAGCAGCATCAGTAGTAGTAGTAGTTGCAATAGTAGTTGTAGTAGCAGCATCAGTAGTAGTAGTAGTAGAAGTCATAGTACTATCACTAGCAGTAGTTGTAACAATAGTAACAATAGTAGTAGTAGCAGATGTAGGAGAAGTCATAGTAGAAGTAGTAGCAGCAGCAGCAGCCGTAGTAGAAGTAGTAGAGTAGTAGAAGTACTTGTAGAAGTTGTACTATTAGTAGCTATAGTAGCAATAGCAGTAGCAGTGGTAGCAGTAGCAGTATATTAGTAGTAGTAGCATTAGCCATACCAGCAGTAGCAGTAGCAGTAGTAGTGGTAGTAACTGGAGTAGTAGTAGTTGTAGCTATAGTAGTAGAAGTTGTTGTTGTAATAGTAGTAGTAGTAGAAGTAGTAGCAATAGTAGTAGTAGTAGTTGTTGTTGTTGTTATTGTTGTAATATTAGTAGCAGTAGCAGTAGAAGCTGCTATCATAGTAGTGGGAGCAGTAGTAGCAATTGTAGCAGCAATAGTAGTAGTTACAGTTGTAGCAGGGGTAATAGTAGCAGCATTAGCAGCATTCGTAGTAGTAGTAGTAGTAGTAGTAGAAGTAGTAGAAGTAGTAGAAGCAGTCGTAGTAGTTGCAGTAGTAGCATTAGCAGTAGTAGTGGCAGTAGCAGTAGCAGTGGTAGCCGTAGTAGCTGTAGTAGTTGTAGTAGTAGTAGCAGCAATAGTAGTAGTAGTAGTAGTCGTAGTGATTATAGTAGTCATAGTAGCAGTAGAAATAGCGGTGCTAGTAGTAGCGAAAGTAGTAGTAGCTGGAGAATTTGCAATAGTAGAAGTTGGAGTAGTAGTAATATTAGTAACAGTAGTTGCAGTAGTAGCAGTAGCAGTTGTAGCAGCAGCCATAGAGCAGTTGTATCTCTAAACCTACGGTAGTGGTAGCAAAAGCTATAGTTGGAGTAGCTGTTACAACAGTAACAGTAGTGGCAGTTGTTGTGGTTATAGTAGTAGAAGTAATAGTTGTAATAGTAATAGTGATAGAGCAACATTGAAAGCAAAAGTAGTGGTAGTAGTAGTAGAAGTAGTAAAAGTAGTAGAAGAATAGTAATAGTATTAGTGGTAGTCGGGGAAGGAGCATTTATTGTAGCAGTACTAGAAGTTGTGGTAGCCGTAGTAGCAGTTGCAGTAGTTGTAAGAGAAGTAGTAGCAGTAGTAGTAGTACTAAGAGTAGTTGTAGCAGCACTAGCAGTAGTAGTAGTAGAGCAGCAGTACTAGTAATTATTGTAATAGTATATTTAGTAATAGTACAAGTGGTAGTAGAGGAGAACAAGTAGTAGTAGTAGTAATAGCAGTAGTAGTGGCAGCAGTAGTAGTGGCATTAGTATTAGTAGTAGCTGCAGTAGGTTGATTAGTAGTAGGAGCAGTAGTGCTAGCAGTAGTAGTAGTGGTAGCCGCAGTAGTAGAAGTAGTATTAGTTGTAGTAGTTGTAGTAGTTGTAGCAGCAGTAGTAGTAGAAGTAGTAGTAGTAATAGTGGTATATGTAGTAGTAGCAGTAGTAGCAGTAGTCGAATTTGGATAGTAATAGTAGTTGTTATTGTAGTACTAGTAGAAAGTAGTTGTAGGAGAAGTGGTAGTAGTTGTAGTAGAAGTAATAGGAGTTGTTGGAGTTGGAGTAGGAGTAGGAATAGTAGTACAAGAAGTAGTAAGAGTAGCAGTAGTAGTAGTTATAGTAAGAGTAAGAGTAGGAGTAGGAGTAGTAGTAGCAGTAGTAGAAGTAGGTATAGTAGTTGTAGTCACAAGAGTAGGAGTAGGAGTAGTAGCAGCAGCAACATTAGCAGAAGTAGTAGGAGCAGTACTAGCAGCAACAGTAGAAGTAGTAGTAGTGGCAGCAACAATAGTAGGAGTAGTAGTAGTTATTGTAGTAGTACTACTACTAGTAGTAGTTGTAGTAGTAATTATAATAGTAGAAGTAGTAGGACAAGCAGGAGTAGTAGTCATAGTGGTAGTAGCAGTAGCAATAGTAGCATTAGTAGTAGCAGTGGTAGTAGTTGTAGTAGTAGCAGTAGTGGTGGTGGTGGTAGTAGTAGTAGTAGTAGTAGTAGTAGCTATAGTAGTAGAGGTTCTTGTTATTGTTGTTGTTATTGTAGTAGTAGTAGCATTTGTAGCAGTAGTAGCAGTCATAGTAGTGGTAGTAGTAGTAGCCGTTATAGCAGTAGTAGCAGTAATAGCAGACGTAGCACTAGTAGCAGTAGCAACAGATGTAGTAGTAGTAGTAGTTGTCGTTGTTGTTGTTGTAGTAGTAAGAGTAGTAGCAGTTGTCGAAGCAGCATTAGTAGTAGCAGAATTAGTAGTAGTAGTAGGATTAGTAGTAGTAGATGTAGGAGTAGTTGTAATAGTAGTAGTAGTAATATTTGGAGTAGTAGTTGTAGTAGTAGTAGTAGTTGGAGTAACTGCTATAACAGTAGTCGTAGTAATAGTTGTAGCGATAATAGAAGTAGCTATGGTAGTGGTAGCAGTAGCTGTTGTAGTCATAGTAGTAGTAGGAGCTATAATAGGAGTAGCAGTAGCAGTAGTAGCAGTAGTTGCAATAGCAATGGTAGTCAGATAGTAGTCTTAGCAGCTGTAGTACTAGTAGTAGGAGTAGTAGAAGTAGCAACAGTAGTAATAGTAGTAGTTATTGTTGTAGTAGTAGCAGTAGTAGTGGAGTAGCAATAGATGGAACAATAGTTGTAGTAGTAGTAGAAGTTGTACTAGTAGCAGTAGAGCAGCATTAGTAGTAGTGGTAGTTGCAGTAGGAGTAGTTGTAGGAGTAGTAGTAGTTGTAGTAAAAATAGTATAAGTTGTAGTAGTAGCAGTAGTAGTAGCTATAGTAGAAGTTGCAGTAGTAGTAGTAGTAAGAGAAGTAATAGTAGTAGTAGTAGTACAATAAGTAGTAGTGGTAGGAATAGTAGTTGTTGTGGTGGTAGTTGTTATTGTTGTTGTTGTAGTAGTAGAAGTGGTTGTTGTTGTAGTGGTTATAGTTGCAGCAATAGTGGTTGTAGTAGTTGTATTATTGCTAGAACTTATAGTAGAAGTAGTTGTAGTAGTTGTAGTTGTAATAGCGGTAGTTTTAGTTTTAGTTGTAGTAGTAGTGGTAATAACAGTAGTAGTAGTAATAGTATTGTAGTTGCAGTAGCAATGGTAATAACAGTAGTAGTAGTAATAATATTGCAGTGGCAGTAGCAGAAGTAGTAGTAGTTGTCATTATTGTATTTGTTGTGTTCATAGTAGTAGTAGTAGGAATCATAGTAGTAGTAATGGTTGTTGTAGCAGCAGTAGCAGCAACAGTAATAGTAGTAGCAGCAGTAGTGGCATTAGAGGTAGTAAGCATATTCATAGCAATAGTTGCGAAAGTAGCAGTAGTAGTAGTAGTAAAAGTAGTAATAGTAGTAGCAGTAGTCATAGAAGTAGTAGTAGTAGTAGGAAAAGTAGAGTAATTGTTGTAGTAGTAGTACTAGTAGGAGAAGTTGAGTAGTAGCAGTAGCAGTAGTCAAAGTAGCATTAGTTGTTTTAGTAGCAGTGGTGGTGCTAGTAGCAGTAGTAGTTGTTGTAGTAGTAGTAGTAGTAGTAGCAGCAGCAGCAGCATTAGTAGAAGTAGTAGTTGAAATAGCAGTAGTAGTAGTTGTTGTTGTTGTTTTACTAGTGGTTGTTGTTGTTGTAGTAGTAGTAGTCGTAGTCGTAGTTGTCGTTGTAGTATTAGTAGCAGTAGTAGTTGCCGTTGTAGTAGTAGTAGTAGTAGTAGTAATAGCATTATTATTATTATTATTATTAGTAGTAGTAGTAGTAGTAGTAGTAGTAGTAGCAGCAAGTGAAGTAGTAGAAGTAGTAGTAGAAGCTGTAGTAGCAGTAGCCGTAGTCGTGTTGGTAAAACTAGTAGGAGCAGTAGTAGCAGTTGTAGTTGTAGTGGCAGTAGTAGTAGTTGCGATAGTATAAGTACCAGAATTAGTAGTAGTAGTAGTAAAAGTAGTAGTATTAGTCATAGTTGTAGTCATAGCTGCAGTAGTAGAAGTAGCAGTAGTAGTTGTAGTAGCATTTGTAGTAGTAGTAGTAGAAGTAGTAACAGGAGTGGTAGTCACTATAGTAGCAGTTGTAGTAGAAGTAGTAGGATTTGTAGTAGTAGCAGTAGTTGTAGCTATAGTAGCAGTTGCAGTAGTAGTAGTAGTAGCAGTAGTAGTAGTAGCAATAGTAGCTGTAGTAGTAGTAGTAGTAGTAGTGGTAGTGGTGGTAGTTGTTATTGTTATAGTAGTAATAGTAGAAGTAGTTGCTGTTGTAGTTGTAGTAACAGTTGTAGTAGTAGTAATTGTAGTCGGAGTAATAGTAGAAATAGTGATAGTAGTATTTGTAGTAGTAGCTGTAGTAGCAGTGGTAATAGCAGCAGTAGTAGTAATAGTAGTTCTACTGGTTGTAGCAGAAGTTGTAGTAGTAGTCATTTTTGTACTTGTTGTGTTAGCAGTAGTAGTAGCAATCACCGCAATAGTTGCAATGGTAGTTATAGTAGCAGTAGCAGCAGCAGTAATAGTAGTAGAAGCAACAAGAACAGTAGTAGTACTTGTAGCTGTAGCAGTGGCAGTAGAGGCAGTAGTCGCAGTTGTAGCAGTAGTTGCCAAAGTAGCAGTAGTGGTAGTAGTATTAGTTGTAGTAGTAGGAGCAGTAGTCATAATAGTAGAAGTAGTAGTAGTAGTAGTAGAAAAAGTAGAGTAATTGTAGTAGTAGTAGTAGTAGCAGCAGTAGTAGTAGTAGTAGTAGAATTAGCAGGAGTCGTAGAAGTAGTAGGAGTAGTAGGAGAAGTTTAGTAGTTGCAGAGGTAATAGTATTAGTAGTAGTGGTGGTGCTAGCAACAGTAGTAGTACTAGCAGTAGTAGTAGTAGCAGTAGCATTTGTAGCTTTAGTAGAAGTAGTAGAATAGTAGTAGTAGAAGTTGTTGTTGTTGTTGTTGTATTAGTGGTAGTTGTTGTTGTTGTTGTACTACTAGTAGTAGTAGTTTCTGTTGTTGTATTAGTAGTAGCAATAGTAGCTATAATAGTTGTAGTCGTATTAGCGGCAGTAGTAGTAGTACTAGTTGAAATTGCAGTTGTAGCAGTAGCAGGAGTAGTAATAGTTGTTGTTGTAGTAGTAGTAGTAGTAGTAGTAGTAGTAGTACTAGTACTAGTAGTAGTAGTAGTTATAGTAGTAGTATTAGTAGTTGTTGTACTAGTAGTAGTTGTAGAAGTAGTAGGTGAAGTAGCAAAAGTAGTAGTAGAAGCCGTAGAAGCAATACCCGTAGTCGTGGTGGTAATAGTAGTAGTAGTGACTGTACCAGTAGTTGCAGCAGTAGTAGCAGTTGTAGTAGTAGTGGCACCAGTAGTAGTAGCCGTGGTAGTAGCAATTGTGATAGTGTAAGCCGCAGAACTACTAATAGTAGTAGTTGTTGTAGTAAATGTAGTAGGATTTGTCATAGTTGTGGTAATAGTAGTCGTAGTAGAAGTAGCAGTGGTAGTTGTAGTAGCGTTTGGAGTAATAGTATTAATACTAGTAGTACCAGTAGTAGTAGAAGTAGTAATAGTAGTAGTAGCCATAGTAGTAGCAATAATGGTACCGGTAGTAGCGGTAGTTGCAGTAATAGTAGTAGAAGTAGTAGTTGGTGTAGTATTAGTAGTAGTTGTAGTCGTAATAGGAGTCGAAGTAGTTGTAATGTCAATGGTTGCATGAGTAACAGTAGCAATAGTAGGAGTAGCAGAAGTAGGAGCAGTAGTAAGAGTAGTGGGAGAAGTAGTAGTCATAGAAGAAGTAGTAGCAGCAATAGTAGTAATATTATTAGTAGTAGCAACAACAGTAGTAGTAGCGGTATTTGTTATACTAGTATTGGCAGTAGAAATTGCAATAGTAGTAGCGGTAGTAGTAATAGTATTAGTGGCAACGGCAAAAGGAGTAGTAGTAGGAGAAGAAGTAGTAGCACTACTCATAGCTATATTCGTAATAGCAGCAATGCTTGGAGTAGTAGTAGCGAAAGTATAGTAGCAGTAGTAGTACAAGTAGTAGTAGTAGTGGTGGTAGTATTACTAGTAGCAGCAGCAACAGTAGTATTTGGAGCAGCAGCAACAGTAGTAGTATTTGGAGCAGTAGCAGTAGTACAAGAAGTAGTTGTGCTAGTAGTAGGAGGAGTAGTAGTAGTAGTAGTAGTAGTAGCCATAGCGGAAGTAGTAGCAGTAGTAGTTGTAGAAGTAGGAGGAGTAGTAATAATAGTAGTAGTAGTAGTAGTAGTAGTAGTAGTAGTAGTAGCAGCCGTAGTAGTAGTAGTAGTGGTAGTAGTTAAAGTAGTAGCAGTAATAGCAATAATAGCAGTAGTATTAATAGTAGCAGCATTAGTAGTAGTAGTAGCAATAGCTGTAGTGGTAGTTGTAGCAGTAGTTGCAGTAGTAGCACTAATAGTAGTAGTTATCATAGTAGTAGAAGTTGTGGTAGAAGCTATAGTAGTAGCAGTAGTATTAGTAGTAGTAGTCATAGTAGTAGTTGTAGCAGTAGGAGTAGTAGTATGAGAAGTAGTTGGAGTTGCAATAGCAGTAGTAATAGCTGTAGTTGCAATAGTAGTAGCAGTAGTAGTAGTGGTTGTAGTAATAGTAGTAGTACTAGCAATAGCAATAGTTGTAGATGTGGACGCAGTAGCAATAGTAGTTGTTGTCGGAGAAGTAGTAGTAGCAGAAGTAGTTGTAGTAGTTGTAGTAGCAGCAGTAGCAGTAGCACTAGTAGTTGTAGTAGTAGTAGTAGTTGTAGTTGCAGTAGCACTAGTAGCATTAGTAGTAGTAGTAGTGGTAGTAGCAGTTGTAGTAGTAGTAGTAGTTAAGGTTGTTGTAGTTGGAGTCGAAGTAGTTGTTGTTGTAGTTGTTGTTGTTGTAGTAGTGGTTGTAATAGTGGTTGCAGCAGTAATAGCAGTAGTAGTTGTACTTGTAGTAGCAGTAGCAGTAGCAGTACTAGTGGAAGTAGTAGTAGTAGTAGTAGCAATCGTAGTTGCAGTAGCAGTAGTAGAAGTAGAAGTAGTGGTAGTAGTAGTAGCATTAGTAGCAGTACTAGTAGTAGCAACAATAGTTGTTGTAGTAGTCGTCGTTGTTCTATCACTTGCAGTAGTTGTAACAGTAGTTGCAGTAGCAGTAGTAGTTGTTGTTGTGAAGTAGTTGTAGCGATACTAGCAATAGTAGTATAAGTAGTTGTTGGAGAAGTAGTAGTAGTAGTGGTTGTTGTAGTTGTAGTAGTAGTAGTTATAGTTGTAGAAGTAGTTATAGAAGTAGTACTATTAGTAGCAGTCGTAGTAATAGTAGTAGTAGTGGTACTAGTAGTAGTTGTTGTTGTTGTTGTCGTTGTTGTTGTACTAGTTTTAGCAGTAGTAGTCGTAGTAGCAATCATTGTAATGGCAGCAGTAGTAGTAGTAGTAGCAATCGTAGCAGCAGTAGTAGTTGCAGTAGCAATAGGAGTAGTAGTAGAAGTATCAATCGTAGAGTAGTAGTAGTAGTAGAAGTAGTAGTAGTAGTAGCATTTGCAACATTAGTAGTAATTGTTGTAGCAGTAGGAGTCGTAGCAGTAGTAGCAGTACTAGTTGTAGTAGTAGTAGTAGTAGTAGTAGTAGTAATAGTAGTAGTAGTAGTAGTAGTAGCAATAGTAATAACAACATTACTAGTATTAGAAGTAGTAGTAATAGGAGAATTTTTAGTAGTAGAAGTAGGAGTAGTTGTAATAGTAGTAGTAGTAGCAATGGTAGCAGTACTGGCGGAAGCAGTTGTAGCAGTAGCCATAATAGTAGTCATAGCATTAATAGTAGTAGCTATTGTAGTGGTAGCAGTGGGTATTATTGTTGCAGTAGTAGTAGTAGAAGTATTAGTAGTAGTAGGAGTAGTAGCAGTAGCAGCAGTAGTAGCAGTTGTCTTTGTTATAGTAGTAGTAGTAGTAGCAGTAATATGAGTAGAAGTCAAGTAGCAATAAACGCAGTGGTAGTGGTAGTAGTAGTAGCAGTAGTACTAGTAGTCGAGGAATAGTTGTAGTAGTAGTGGTAGTTCAGTAGGAGTATTTATAATAGTAGCTGTAGTTGTTGTTGTAGTAATAAGAGAAGTACTAGTAGCAGCAGTAGTACTATGAGTAATAGCTATAGGAATAGTAGTAGTAGTGGTGTTGTTGTTGTCGTAGTTGTTGCAGTCGTTGTAGTTGTAGTTGTAGTAATAGTAGTTGTTGTTGTTATAGTTATTGTTGTTGTTGTAGTAGTAGTAGTAGCAGTAGAGGCAGTTGTGGCTATGGTTGTAGTGGTGGCAGTTGTAGCAGCGGTAATAGCAGTAGTTATAGCAGCAACAGTAGTAATTGTGGTAGTAGTAGTAGCAGTAGTATTAGTGGTCGTTGTCGTACAAGTTGTGTTGGTAGTAGC
Organism: Trichopus zeylanicus subsp. travancoricus; assembly: GCA_005019695.1. Classification (NCBI taxonomy): domain Eukaryota; kingdom Viridiplantae; phylum Streptophyta; class Magnoliopsida; order Dioscoreales; family Dioscoreaceae; genus Trichopus; species Trichopus zeylanicus. The sequence goes on from RXID01009520.1 coordinate 59,035, forward strand.
AGTAGTAGCAGTCACACCAAGAGTAGTAATTGTAGTAGTCGTCTCAGTAGCAGCAGCATTAGTAGTAGAAGCAGTAGCAGCAATAGTAGTTGTAGTAGTAGCAGTGGCAGTGACACTAGTTGCAGTTGTCACACTAGTGGCCATAGTAGCAATCATAGTAGTAGTAGCTTCTGTAATAGTAGTTATAGTATTAGTTGTAGTAGTAGTAGTAGTAGTAGAAGTAGTAAAAGTAGTCATAGTGGTAAGAGTAGAGTAGTAGTAGTTGGAGTAGTGGCAGTAGTAGTAGTATCAATAGTAGTAGAAGTAGTAGTCGTAGTAGCAAGAGAAGTAGAGTAGTAGTACTAGTTCTAGTAGTGCTATTAGCAATAGCAGCAGTCGTAGAAGTAGTTGTAGTCATAGTAGTAGCAATAGTTGTAGTAGCAGGAGAAGTAGAGTAGTAGCACAAGCAGTTGTCATAGTAGCAGTAGTTGTAGCAGTAGAAGAAGCAGTAGCAGTAATAGTAGTAGTAGTTGTAGCAGTAGTAGTAGTAGCAATAGTAGCAATTGTAGTAGTGGTAGTAGCAGTAGTTGTTGTAGCAAAAGTAGTAGCAAAAGTACTTGTAATAGTAGCAGTAGTAGCAGTAGTTGCAGTAGTAGTAGTAGGAGCAGTATTACAATTAGTACGAGTAGTAGCAATAGTAGTAGTGGTAGGACTAGTAGTACCAGTAGTAGTAGAGTAACTAATGTAGTAGTAGCTATTGTAGTGGGAGTACTAGTAGTAGCAGTAGTTGTAATAGTAATAGCCATAGTAGTAGTAGCAATAGTAGTAGTAGCAGTGGCAGTAGCATGAGAAGTAGTAGTAGTAGCTATAACAGAAGTAGTAGTAGTAGTAATAGTAGTAGTAGCTGTAGTAGCATTAGTAGCTGTAGTAGCAATAGTTGTACTAGAATTAGTAGTAGCAGTAGTAGCAATGGCAGCAGTAGTAGAATAGTAGTAGTAGTCTTAGTGGTCGTAGCAGAAGCAGCAGTTGTAGCTGTAGTAGCAGCAGCAGCAGTAGTAGTAGTAAGAGAAGTAGTACTTATTATTCTTGTAGGAGAAGTAGTTGTAGTAGTAGTAGTTATTGTTGTTATAGTTGCGGTAGGAGTAGAAATAGTAGTAGGAGTAGTAGTAGTAGTTATAATATTACTAGCAGCAGAACTAGTAGTAGCAATAGTAGTAGAAGTTGTAGTAGTAGCAGCAGTAGAAGCACGAGTTGTAGTAGTAGTAGAAGTAATAGCAGTAGCAGCAGCAGGAGTAGTAGTAGTAATAGCAGTAGTGATAGTCACAGTAGTAGCAGGTGTGCTAGATGTAGTAGCAGTAATATTAGTTGTTGTTTTTGCTATAGAGGTTGTAATAGTAGTAGTAGTAGTAGGAGTAGAAGTAGTAGTAGTAATAGTAGTGTAGCTGCAGAAGTAGGAGAAGTACTAGTAGTAGTTGTTGTAGTCATTGTTATAGTTGTAGAAGTAGTAGTTGTTATAGTAGTAGAAGTTGTTGTTGTAGAAGTAGTAGTAGTAGTAGTAGTAGTAGTAGTAGTAGTTGTAGTAGTAGTCTCAGTAGCAATAGTAGCAATAGCAGTTGTAGTAATAGTAGTAGTAGTAATAGTTTTAGTAGTAGTAGTAGCAGTAGTGGTAGTTGTACTATTTGCAATAGAAGTAGTAGTAGTTGTAGTAATAGTTGTAGTAGCAGTCAGTTGTAATAGTATTGTGCTGGTAGTAGCAGCAGTAGCAGAAGTAGTAGTAGTAGAAGTAGCAGAAATAGTTGTAGCAGCAGCAGTAGTAGTAGTTGGAGGAGTAGTAGTAGTTGTAGTAGTAGTAGTAGTAGTAGTTGTTGTTGTTGTTGTTGTTATAGTAGTAGTAGTAGTTGTTGTTATAATAGTAGTAGTAGCAGTAGTAGTTGCAGCAGTAGTAGTAATTTTGTGGTAGTAGTAGTAGTATTTGTAGCAGAGTTGCAGAAATAGTAGTAGTAGGATTAGTGGTAGTAGTAGTAGTAGTAGTATTTGTAGCAGAGTAGCAGAAATAGTAGTAGTAGCAATAGTGGTTAGTAGTAGTAATAGTAGCAGTGGTAGTAGCAGTAGCAGCATAATTACTACTACTAGTCCTACTCGTGCTACTACTACTACTACTCCTACTCCTACTCCTATTCCTAGTAGTACTATTGCCACTTCTCCTAATCCTACTACTACTACTACTACCACTTATATTACTACCGCTACAATTATTACTACTTCTACACTTATTCCTACTCCTGCTACTACTACCACTACTCCTACACCTAGTATAGATACTCCTAATTTTGTTATTACTGCTACTACTATGACAACTTCTTCTACTGCTACTGTTGCTGCTGTTGGTATTGATTCTACAACTACTCCTACTACTAGTCTTAGTACTACTTGTGTTACTACTACTACCACTACGACTACTACGACTACTATTACGACTATAGCTACTACTACTGTTGCTGCTACTACTACTATTACTTGAATTGCTACTACCACTGCTATTACTAAGAATACTACAACTACTCAACTGCTTCTACTACTACTACTACAACTAATATTAATACAACTACAACTACTACGACGACTACTACTGCAACTACAACTACTACTCCTCCTCCTACTACTACTACCGCTATTACTATTAATTCTAATACTACTACCATTACTACTGCTACTACTACTCCTACAACTACTACACCTCCTAGTACTACTACAATAGCTACTATTTCTTCTAATATTACTACCACTGCTACTACTACTACTAATACTACTAATACAACTAATACTACTATTACAACAACAACAATAACTACTACTGCTACAACCACAACTGTTACTCCTACTGCTATCGCAACTGCAACTACTACTACAACAACAACTACTACTACCACCACTACACCTTCTAGTATTGTAACTACTACTACTGCTACCGCTACTACTACTATAGCTCTTTCTGTTATAGGTACTACTGCTACTACTACTCCTATTACAACGACTACTACTAGTATTACCAATTTGACAACAACAACAACAATTGCCGCTACTACTATTACTTCTGCTGCTAGTATAACTGCAACTTCTACTACACCTTCTACTATTGCTACTACTACTACCACTACTACTATTACTACTACTGCAACTATTCCTGCTCCTACTCCTACTACTACTACTTCTACTCCTACCACTACTATCCCTTCTTAAACAACTACTACTCGAATTATGACTGCTGCTACTACTACTATTATTGCTACTACTGCTACTAGTAGTATACTATTATTACTGCTACTCCAACTAGTACTACTCCAACTGCTACTACTACTTCCAACTACCAGCACCACCACCACTGCTACTACTACTAATTCTAGTACTCCTACAAGAATTGCTACTACTACTGCTATTGCTACTACCACTATTCCAACTACTACTACTACTCCTATTACTGCTACAACTCCTAACTCTCCTACTACTACTACCACTACTTCTGCTGCTTCTATTCCTACTATTAGAACTACTACTATGACATCTACTACTGTTGCGGCTATTATTTCTACTCCTACTACTACTATGACTTCTACTAAGACTACTACTACAACTATTACTACTAGAACTACAACTGCTACTACTACTACTACTACTCTACTAATAGTACTACTAATGCCTCTACTACTCCTACTACAACAACAACTACTACTACTGCTCCTACTACTACTACAACTACTACCACTACTGTAACAACTACTGCTACTGCTAGTACTACAACTGCTACTATTACTACTATTACAACTACTAATCCTAATACTAATACTACTACTACTGCTATTGCTGTCACCGTAGCTGCTGCTACTACTATAACAACTAGTTCTACCACTACTTCTACTCCTACTACTACTCCTGCTACTACTACCACTAATCCTACTCCTCCTCCTCCTACTACTACTCCTACTTCTTCAACTGGTACTACTAATAGTACAACAACTACTGCTACTACTTCTATTACTACTTTTACTCCAACTACAACAACTACTATTACTACTACCAATACCACTACCACTTTTGCTGGTACTGCTACTACTACCACTCCTCTTATTATTATTACTACTACTACTACTCTTACCACTACTGCTACTACTATCAAAATTACTACTATCGCTCATACTATTACTTCTAATGCTACCTCTACTACAACAACAACACCTACTACTACCATTCCTACTGCTGCTACTATTGTTGTGGCTACTATAGTTACAACTACTACTTTTTCAACTTCTAATACTACTACGACTACTACAGCTACAACTACTAATACTACTACTACTACTACTCCAACTACTACTCCTACTGCTACTAGTAGGAGAGTTAGGAGTAGCAGTAGTAGCAGTAGCAGCAGCAGTAGTGGTCATAGTAGTTGTAGTAGTAGTAGCAGCAACAGTAGTAGTAATAGGAGTAGTAGCAATAGCAGCAGCAGTAGTAGTAGTAATAGTAGGAGTGGTAGGAGTGGTAGTAGTGATAGGAGTGGTAGTAGCAATAGGAGCTGTAGTAGTAATTAGAATAGTAGTAATAGAAGTAGTAGTTGTCGTGGTTGGATTAGTAGTAGTAGTACTAGTAGCAGAAGCCGTAGCAATAGTAGTACTAGTAGCAGAAGTCATAGCAGTAGTAGTAGTAGAATTTGGAGTGGGACTAGTAGTAGGTGTAGTAGTTGAAGAAGTGTTAGTAGCAGTAGTGGTAGTAGAAGTAGTGCTAGTAGTAGTAGTAGTAGTAGTAGTAGTAGTAGTAGTAGTAGTAGTAGTAGTAGTAGTAGTAGTAGTAGTAATTGGTGTAGTAGTAATTAGAGTTGGAGTAGGAGTAGTAGTAACAGTAGTAGGAGTAAAAGTAGTAGTAGAAGTTACAAAAGGAGTAGTAATAGTTGTTGTTGTACTAGTAGTAGAAGTAGTAATAGTAGCTGTAGCAGTAGTAGTTGTTGTAGTAGTAGTTGTATTTGTAGTGGTAGTAGCAGGGGGAATAGTAGTAGTAGTAGTAATAGTAGTAGTAGATGTAGTAGCATTAGTAATAGGAGTGGGAGTTGGAGAAGGGGCCGTAGTAGGTGTAGTAGTAGTAGTAGTAGTAGTAGTAATAGGAGTTGGAGTAGGGGTAGTAGTAGGCATAGTAGTAGTTAGAGTAGGGGTACTAGTAGTAGTTGGAGTAGTAGTAGGACTAGGAGTGGGCGTAGGAGTAGTAGTAGTAGTAGTAGTTGGACTAGTAGCAGTAGTAGTAACAACAGTAGTACGAGTAGGAGTTGGAATAGTAGTAGTAGTAGTAGTAATAGAAGTAGTTGTAGTAGTAGTAGTAGCAGTAGAAGGAGTAGGAGTAGGAGTAGCTATAGTATGAGTAGGAGTAGTAATAGTAGCAGCAGGAGAAGTAGTAGAAGTAGGAGTAGTGGTATAAGTAGTAGTTGTAGTACTAGTAGTAGCAGTTGTTGTAGTATTAGTAGTAGTAATAGTAGTAGTAGTAGTACCAGTAGTAATAGGACGACTAGAAGTAGCAGTTGTACTACTAGAGTAGTAGTAGTTGTTGTTGTAGTAGTCAGAGTAGTAGTAATATTTGTTATAGTAAGAGTCGGGGTAGGAGTGGTAGCAGTAGTAGTACCTGCCATAGGAGTATGAGTAGGAGTAGTAGTAGCAATAGTAGGAGTAGCAGCACAAGTAGTTAGAGTAGCAGAAGTAGTTCTAGTAGTAGTTGTAGTAGTAGTAGCAGTAGTAGGAGTATGAGTATTTGTCGTACTAGTTGCAGTAGTAGTTGTCATAGTGGTAGTAGAAGTAGGAGTAGCAGTAGTTGTTGTAGTAGATGTAATAGTAGTAGTTGTAGTAACAGTAGCAGTAGTTGTTGTAGTATTAGTACTAGTAGTAGTGGTAGCAGTAGTCGTAGTTGTGGTAGGAGTACTAGTAGTTGCAATTGTACTAGTAGATTAGTTGTAGTAGTAACAGTCATAGTAGTAGGAGTAGGAGTAGTAGCAGTTGTAGTAGGCGTAGAAGTTGGAGTAGTAGCTGCAATGGTTAGAGTAGTAGCAGTAGTAGTTGTGGGAGCAGTAGTAGTAAGAGTAGTGGTTGTAGTAGTAGTAATAGTAGTAGTAGAATTAGAAGTGATTGTATGGGTGGTAGTAGTAATTGTAGCAGAAGTAGTAGTAGCATAGTGATAGTATGAGTGGTAGTTGTAATTGTAGTTGTTGTTGTAGTAGTAGTAGCAGTAGTAGTTGTTGTTGTTGTAGTAATAGAATTAGTAGTAGTAGTAGTACCAGTAGAAGTAGCAGTAGTACTGGTAGTAGTAAAGTAGTAGTAGAAGTAGAAGTAGTAGTATTGGTTGCTCTAGTTATACTAGTAGTAGCAGTAGACAAAGTAGGGTTAGTAGTAGTTGTTGTAGGAGTAGGTGCAGTAGTAGTAGTAGCGGAGTAGTAGTAGGACTAGGAGTAGTTTTAGAAGTAGTTGAAGTAGTAGTAATAATAGGACAAGTAGTTGTAGTAGTAGTGGTAGAAGGAGTAGTTGTTGCAGTAGTAATATTACTAGCTGTTATAGTAGTAGTAGTAGCAATTGTAGTAGCAGCAGTAGTAGTAGTTGCAATAGTAGTGGTGGTAGTAGTAGTAGTAGTAGTTGGAGCACTAGTAGTAGTAGAAGAGTAGTAACAGTAGGACTAACGGTGGTAGTAGCAGTTGTTCTGTTAGTATTAGTAATAGTAGTAGTAGTAACAGTAGTAGTAGTAGTAGCAATAGTAGCTGCAGCAGCAGTAGTAGTAGTAGGAGCAACAGAAGTAGTAGTAGTAGTAGTAGTTGTAGATTTAGGAGTGGTGGTAGTAGTAGTAATAGTAGTTAGAATAGTAGTAGCAGCAATAGTAGTATTAGTAGCAGTTGTTGAAGGAGTACTAGAATTAGTATTGGTAGTAGTAGTAGCAGTAGCTGTAGCAATAGTAGTAATAGTAGGAGTAGTGGTAATAATAGTTCTAGTAATTATAGCAGAAATAGTAATAATAGTTGTAGTAGTAGTAGTGATAATTAGGGTACTAGTTGTTGGTGCAGGGGTAGTAGTGGTAGGAGGAATTGTAGTAGTAATGGGAGTTGGAACAAGAGTAGTTGTAGTCGCAGTAGTAGTAGTGGAAAGAGTAGAAATAGTAGAAGTAGGAGTTAGTGTAAGAATAGTTATAGTAGTAGTGTTAGTAGTAGTAGTAGTAGTAGTAGTAGTAGTAGTAGTAGTAGTAGTTGCAGTTGTACTAGTATTAGAAGTAGTAGTAGTAGGAGCAGAAGAAGTAGTAGTTATTGTAGTAATAGTAGTAGTAGTGGTTGTAATAGGAGTAGTAATAATTATAGTAGTAGCAGCAGTGGAGGGAGTTATAGTAGTAGTAGCTGTAGCAGTAGTAGTAGTCACAATACTAGCAGGTGTAGTAGTTGTAGTAGTAGTAATAGTAATAGTTATAGTAGTACTAGTAGTAGTAGTAGTTGTGGTTGTAATAGAAGTAGTAATAGTTATAGGAGTAGCAGTAGCGGAAGGAGTTACAGTAGTAGTAGTAGTAGCAGTAGTAGTCACAATACTAGTAGGTGTAGTAGCTATAGTAGTAGTAGTAGTTGAAGTAGTTGTAGTAGCAGTAGCAGAAGGTGTAATAGTTGTAGTTGTAGGAATAGTAGTAGTAATGGTAATATTAGCATTAGTAGTAGTAGTCGTAGTAGTAGTAGTAGTAGTAGTAGTAGTAGTAGTAGTAGTAGTAGTAACAATTGTAGTAATAGCCTAGTACGAGTTGGAGCAGTAGTAGTACTTGCAGTAGAAGTAATATTAGTATAAGTAGTTGTAGTAATAGTAGTACAAGTTGGAGTAGGAGCAGTAGTAGCAGTTGTAGTTGTAGTAGTAGAAGTGCTAGTTGTAGTAGCAGTATTAATGGTAGCAGTAGTAGTAGTAATGGTAGTAGTAGTAGTAGTAATAGTAATAGTTGTAGTAGTAGTCATAGGAGTAGGAGTAGGAATGGCAGTAGTCGAGTTATAATCGTACTAATAATTATAATAGTAGTAGTAGTAATAGTAATAGTGGTAGTAGTAGGAGGAGGAGGAGTAGTAGTAGTAGCAGCAGTAGTCGTAGAAGTAGTCGTTGTTGTATTAGTATTAGTAGTTGTAGAAGCAGTAGAGTATTAGTAGTATTCATAATAGTAGTTGTAGTTGTAGCAGTTGTAGTGGTAGTGGTGGCAGCAACAATAGTAGTAGTACGAGTAGTAGTAGTAGTAGTAGTAGTGGTGGTGGTAGTAATAAGACACGTAGTACTGCTGTTGGTACCACTACCACAACAACTACTACAACTACTGCTACTACTACGAATACTACTAATATTCTACTGCTTCTACTACTACTACAACAACTAATACTAATGCAACTACGACTACCTCTACGACTACTACTGCTGCTACTGCTGCTACTAGTAGTAATAGTAGTAGTAGTAGTAGTAGTGGTAGTGATAAGACGAGTAGTATTAAGACTACTACAAGTACTAGTAGTATTAGTAGTAGTATTAGGAGTAGCAATAGAAGTAGTAGGAATAGGTGTCAAAGTAATAACAACAGTAGCAGTAGTAGAAGTGGCATTAGTAGTAGTAGGAGTAGAAGTGGCAGTAGTAGTAGTAGTAGTAGTAGTACAAGCAGGAGTTGGATTACTAGTAGTAATTCTGTTGCCACTACTACTACTACGACTATTTCTACTACTTCTCCTGCCACTACTACTACTGCTACTACTACTGCTACTAGAACCACAGCTACTACTTCTACTACTCATACTGCTACTGCTGCTATTGCTACTTCCGCTACTATTGCTATTGCTACTATTATGGCTACAATTGCTACTACTACTACTACTACTACTAGTACTAATGCTAATACTACTGCTACTACTACCACGGCTACTGCTACTATTGCCGCTACTACAACTGTGGTAATTCTGACTACTACTACTACTATTACCTCTACTACTGCTATTGTTGCTTATACTACTACTTACTAATTCCATTATTACTACAACTGCTAATACTAGTACCACAACTACTACTAAATCTCCTCCTACTATTATTGTTGTTACTACTACTATTGTTGGAACTACTATCACTACTACTACTACTATTACGAATTCTACTACTGCTACTACTGCTACTACTACAACCACTACTACTGTTGCTACTACTGTTACTACTACTACTACTAATACTACTATAGTTACTACTTCTGCTTCAACTTTTAATATTGCTATTACAGCTACTACTACAAATAATGCTACTACTATTCTAGCTATCGCTACTACTATACTTATCCTACTACTACTACTGCTGCTGCTGCAATTACAACTACTGCTACTTCGATTAGAGCTACGACTACTACTAGTACTTCTCCTACTACTACTATTACTGCTACTACTACAACTATTGGCACTAGTATTACTACTACGACTACTACTTCTACGACTAGTAGTACTATTACTCCAACTTTTAGAACTAATACAACTATAACTATGACTACTACGACTACTACAACTGCAACTGCGGCAACTGCTATTACAACTACTCCGACTACTGCTACTACACCTAACACTCCCACTACTACAACTACTACCCCTACTACTACTGCTATTACTAATACTACTACTACTACGATGGCTATTACTACTACAACTCCTGCTGTCACTATTCCGACGACTTTTACTACTACCACTAATACTATTACTACTACTACTACTAGTACTACTCCTACTACACCACTATCAATACTACTACCAATACTATTACTATGACAACTAAAACAACTATAGCTGCGGGAACTACTACTATTACTACTCCAACTTTTGCTACAACTGACACTCCCACTACTAAAACTACTACTACTCCTACTACTGCTATTACTAATACTGCTACTACTACAATGGCTATTACTACTACTAATACTATTGTCACTATTCCTACTACTTCTGCAACTACCACTAATACTATTACTACTACTACTACTACTACTACTACTACTACTACTACTACTCATATTACCACTACTACACCACTACCACTACTACTACTAATACTACGATTCCTACTACACCCGCTACTGCTGCTACTACTGCTAGTAGTACTACTATAACTAATATAAGTATTACTAATACAACTATTACTACTACTCCCAATACTACTATTACTACTATTACTCCTACTACAGCTACAGCTTCCTCAACAACAATTACAACTACTATGATTACTCCTGCTCCTGCTACTACTATAAGTGCTACTACTCCTACTGCGACAACTATTACTACTACCACCACTACAATTCCTACTCCAACTCCTACTCCTCCTCCTACTACTACTACTAATACAACTAGTTCAACTACTACCGCTACTACTAATACTTCTGCCGCTACTGCTACCACTGCTATAGCTACTACTACTACTGATATTACTATTAGCACTACTTCTACTACAGCTACTACTACTTCTACTATTACAACTACTATAACTACAACTACTATTGCTGCAACTACCACTACTTCTGCTCCTACTACTACTACTACTACTACTATTACTACTACTACTATTGCTACTACTACTACTACTCCGGCAACTACTACCACAATGACAACAACAGCAACTACTATTCCTACTCCTACTCCCACTACTATTACTACTACTATTTCTACTAATACTACTCCTACTACTACTACTACTACTTTTGCTGCTACTACCCTTATTACCACCACTACTACGACTGTTACTACTTCTATAAGAACTACAAGTACTATACTACTGCTAATGCTACAGCTACTAATGCAATTACTCCTATTGCTTCCACTACTATTACTATTGTTACTACTAATACTGCTGCTACTACTTCTACAACTACTACTTCCGCCACTTCTAGTACAATTGCTAATCCTACGACTCCCTTTATGATGGCTAGTACTACTACAACTACTAATACTACCACAACTACTACTACTATTCCTAAAATATTGTACTACTGCTGCTACTAAATACTCCTTCCACTACTACTACTGCTGCTTTTGCTATTCCCACTCGAACTCCTTCTGCTAGTACTACTCCTACAATTACTACTACACCATCTCCAACTACTACTACTCCAACTACTACTACTGCCACTACTGCTACTACTACTACTACTACCACTACTCCAACTACTACTATTCCTACTACCACACCAACTACAACCCCTACTACTAGTACTGCTATTGCTACTGCTGCTAGTATTACTAGTACTACCACTATGACGACCACTACTACAAATACTACTGTTGCTATACTTCAGCTACTACTACTACTTCTACTACTACCAGTACTATTAATGCTACTTCTGCTACTACTACTTCTACTATTGCTATGGCTACTACTGCGATAACTACTACTATTCTTGCTTCTCCTGCTACTTCTACTACTACCACTACTGCTGCGACAGCTACTACTACAACTACTCCTGCTGCCCCTGCTACTATAGCTACTACGACTCCTACTCCAACTACTACTGCTGCTATTGTTATTACTATACTGCTCCTACTACTCCTACTGCTAGTGTTACCACTACTATTGCTACTACTCCTCCTCTTACTACTACTACTACAAGTACAACTACTACTACTAATAGTACTACAACTACTTCCTCTACTACTACTACTACTAGTACTACTGCTGCTGCTACTACTTTTGTAACTACAACTACTACTTCTAGAACTAGTGCTACAGCTACTATTCTTACTAATACTACTACTACTGCTGCTGCTACTACTGCTTCCACTACTACTACTATCACTTATCCTCCTCCTCCTCCTCCTCCTACAACTACTACTATTACTACTTCTACAACTACTACAAGAGCTACTACTACAGCTAATGCTTCTTCTTCTACTACTACTACTACTATGAGTGCTACTTCTACGACTACTACTAGTGCTGCTACTACTGCTTCTACTACTATGATTGTGGCTTCTCCTACTACTGCTGCAACTCCTAGAGGTACTAGGGCTACTCCTACTATTACTACACTACTACTATTGCTACTGCTGCAACTGCTTCTACTCCCACTCCTACTTTGATTACTACTCCTACGACGACGACAACAACAACAACTACTACTACCACTAACACTTCTATTACTATTGCTACTACTGCTAGTACTACTATAACAATGACTACTACTAATGCTACAAGTACTACTACAACAACTACTACTAGTACTGTTCTTGCTAATACGACTACTAGTACTATTACTACTACTTCTACTACTGCTATTACTACTATTACTGAAACTACTACTGCTACTACTACTACTACCACTACTACTACTACCACACCTACCTGTACTTCATCTACTGCTTCTGTTACCACTGCAACTACTACCACTACTTTAACTACCACTACTTCTACTCTTACAGTTACTGCAACTACTACTGCTATAACTACTACTTCTACTACTACTCGCAGTACTACTACTACTCTAACTTTGACTTCTACTATGGCTACAACAGCTGCAACTACTTCTACTACTACTACTACTACTACTACAACTACAACTTATACTACTGCTAATGCTATTGCTACTACTACTTCTTTTCCTCATACTACTACTTCTACTACTAGAACTACTACTACTACTACTATTACCACTGCTACTGCTACTACTACAAAGACTACAATGACTACTACTATTGCTACTACTACTGCTACTGCTACCACTACTATGACTGCTGGTACTATGACTACTACTACAACTACAACTACTAATGCCACTATTGATTCTTCTACTACTACTACCACTACTATTGCTACTACTACTGCTACTACTACTACTACAATTATTACTACTACTACTATTACTGCTTCTATTACTACTATAGCCACCACCACTACTACGACTGTTCTTGCTAACATGACAACCAGTACCACAACCACTGCTTCTACTACTGCCACTACTACTGTTACTAGTACTAATACAGCTGTTGCTACTGCTGCTGCTGCTACTACTACTACTACCACTTCTACTGCTGCTACTACCACCAATACGACTACTACTTCTATTTCCATTACTACTACTAGTTCGAATACTACTACTACTTCTACTTCCATTACTACTACTACTTCCACTACTACTACTCCTACAACACCTATTACTACTACTGCTACTAGTACTTCTACAAATACTACTACTACTGCTGCTGCTGCTACAACTACTACTTCTACTACTACAACACCTACTACTACTACTATGACAACTGCTACGACGACTACTACTACTACCACTACTACTACTAGTACTACTACTAGTACTATTACTACTAGTACTTCCTGTACTACTACTACCACTACTGCTACTACTACTACTACTATTACTACTACCACTACTATTACTTTTCTAACGACAACTACTATTACTGTTGCTACTACTTCTACTCCTACTCCTTCTGATGTTACTACTAGAACTATTACAATGAATATTACTTCTACTGTAACTACTACTACTGCTACTACTATAACTACTACTGCTATTGCTACAACAATTACCACTATTCCTATTAGTACTAGTACTACTACTATTATTATTACTACAACTACAACTACTACTGCTGCTACTTCAACTACAACTACTACTAATGCAGCTACTGCTCCAACTACTACAATTACTACTACTGAAGCCATTATTGTTGATGTTATCACTACTACTGCTACTCGTACTAGTACTACTACTACTAAGACTTCTAATATTACTGCCACTTCTCCTACTACTTTGGTTGCTACATATATTGCAACCCATACTATTAGTACAACTTCTACTACTATTACTGTTACTGCTACTACTGCTACTACTACAACTACTGTTACTAATACTAATACTACTACTGCTACTACTGCTACTTCTCCTACTACTACTACTACTATCCCCCCACCCCCCACCCCCCGGCTATTGATTCTACTACTACTAATACTACTACTACTACTACTACTACTACTACTACGTAATACTAACTACTACTACTACGACTTCTACTTCTACTATTAGTACTACTATACTACGACAAACTACTACTATCTACTACTACAACTGTTGCTACTGCTACCACTACGGCTTCTACTACAACAACTACTACCAACTTCTCCCTACTACTACGGCTCGTCTGCTGCTGCTTCTACTATGGCTAATAATTACTAATACAACTACCGCTACTTCTACTACAACAACTACTACTACTTCTGCTACTACTCCTCATGCTGCTATTTCTACTACTAATACTACTATTACTAGCACTACTACTACTGCTACTACTACTACTACTACTACTACTACTACTACTACTACTACTACTAGTACTACTACTACTACTACTATTATTATTACTACTACTACTACTACTACTACTTCTATTGCTGCTACTACTACTACCACTAGTACTTCTGCTACAACTACTTCTACTTCTATGACTACTGCTTCTTCTACTACTTATAGTACTACAGTTACTGCTTCTACTACTACTACTACTACGACAACGACTATTGCTATGACAACATCTACTACTACTACTTCAACAGCTACTTCTACTGCTACTATCGTACTACTACTATAACAACAACAACTACTACTACTACTATTGTTGCTGCTAGAACAACAACTTCTACTACTACAACTACGACTGTTGCTGCTATTACTTCTACAACTGTTGCTACTGCTACTACTACTACTACTACTACTACTACTACTACTACTACTACTACTACTACTATTACTATTGATACTACTTCTACTCCTACCCTTCTACTATTACTACTATTACTATTACAACTAATATTACTTCTATTGCAATAACTACAACTACTACTACTATTGTTACAATTATTACTACTACTCCTATTATTATTACTACTACTACTACTATTATTACTACTACTACTACTACTCCTATTACTACAACTACTACTACTTCTACTACTAGTACTACTATGACTACTACTACTATTACTACTATTTTACTACTAAAACAACTATTACTACTAATACTGGTACTACTAATGCTACTACTTCTACTACGACTAATGCTACTACTAATACTACTACTACTACTACTACTACTACTACTACTACTACTACTACTACTACTACTACTACGACTACTACTTCTACTACAACTACTACTACTTCTACAACTACTAGTACTTCAACTGCTTCTAGTACTACAGCTACTGCTTCAGCTACTACTACTAGTACTACTACTACGACTCTTGCTTCTACAATTTAAACTACTACTACATCAACTACTTTTGCTACTTCTGTTGGCACTACTACTACTACTATTGTTGATGCTGCTTCAAATACAACTACTGCTACTACAACTACTATTATTGCTGCTGCT
>RXID01009687.1:385-12985 GCA_005019695.1 Trichopus zeylanicus subsp. travancoricus
TAACAACACTACTACTACTCAATACTACCCACGACACTACTATATGATTAGGACTACGACGAATTCTATTGCACTACTACAACTACATGAATACTGGCTACTATCTGCTACTAGTACGAATAGTACTACTACAACTACTACGACAACTACGCTAGTGCTACTAATTAGAGCTCCTATTGCTACACCTATTGCTACGACGACTGCTTACAACTACTGCGACGAAGAAACCACTGCCTACTGCTAGTGCGACACTAACACGACTACTACTTCTTACTACTACCTACTACTAATACATACTCCTACTACGCTACTACTACGACTACTACTACTACTACTACAAAAAAAAAAATATACTACTACATTACTAAACTACTATTACGACCTACTGCATGCGATAGTATATGCTCCTATTGCGACTACTATTGCTACTACTACTCGACAACTACTACACTACGACACCACTTCTACTGCTATTGCCTACTACTAAATTTTCTACTACTACTACTACTACTACTACACTACTACTACTACTCACTACACCACTGCTACTCTATTGCCTACTACTATTTCTACGACTACGACTACGGCTACTAATACTACTACTACTACTACTACTAAACTACTACTAAAAACTACTTTACAGACTACTACTGCATTGCTACAGTATAGGCTCCTATGGCTACTGCTATGCTACTACTACTTCTACTACTACTACTAGACTACTACTACTACTACACCACTTCTACGGCTACTACTAACTACTACAACCTACTACTACTAATAATGCTACTACTATACTACAGCGACTGCTACTACTACTACTACTCTACTACTACTACTACTACTACGACTACTACGACTACTACTACTACTACTACGGCTACTACTACTACTACAACTACTACTGCTACTACTACTGCTACTAGTACTGCTACTAGTACTGCTACTACTACTACTACTACTACTACTACTACTACTACTGCTACTAGAAGTCCTATTGCTACTACTACTCCTCCCACTACTATTACTAAAACTACTACTACGATTGCTGCTACTACTAGTTCTACTCCTCGTCCTCCTCCTCCTCCTACCACTACTACTATTGTTGCTACTACTATTAGTATTGTGCTACTGCTACGACTACTACTACTAGCACTACTACTACTCCAACAACTACTACTATTACTACTACTAATTCAAGAACAACAACTACTACTACTACAACGACTACTACAACTCCTTTTGCTACTACTACTACTACTCTTACTATTATTACTACTGCTACAACTACTACTACTCTTACTGCTATAACTAATACTAAAACTATTACTAATACTACTATGAGTACGAATACTACTCCTACAACTACTATACTACCACTTCAACTTATCCTCCTACAACTACTATTACTACAACCGCTTCTACTACTACTACTACTACTACTACTCGAACTCCGACTCTACTGCTACCCCAGCTACTACTTCTACTACTATTGCTGCTTCTATTACTGAAACTACTGCTACGACTACTACTACTATTACTGCTACTACTGCTACTACTACTACTACTACTCCTACTACTATTGCTACTCCTAATACTCCTACGACTTCTACAATTACCACTTCAACTACTACTGCAACGACTACATTCCTACTACTACTATTACTACTACTACTACTACCGCTGCTGCTGCTACTTCTACTACTTTTACAACCACTGCAACTGCTACAGCTGCTCCTACTACTGTTACAACAAGAACTGCTCATCACACTAATACTAGCATTCCAAACACTTCGACCACAACTACTACTGCAACAACTGCTGCTGCTACTACTACTACTACTACTACTACTACTACTAATACTACTACTACTACTACTACTACTACTACTTCTGCCACTACTACAACCATTACTGCTACTAATACTATTACTACTACTCCTACTACTACTGCTTTTACTACTTCTACTGCTACTAATGCAGCTGCTAATACTCCTACTCCTACTATTCCTAATACTGCTACAACTTATATAATTACTGCTACTACTACTCCTCCTATGTGTAGACCTACAACTACACTTGCTACTACTACTACAACTCCTATTACTACTACTACACCTCCTACTGCTAAACCTACTCCTACTACAACAATTACTACTACTACTAGTACTTCAACTACTACTACTACCACTACTGCTACTACTACTACTATCAAAACAACTACAACTACTGCTGCTGCCGATACTACAACTACTACTACCAACATTACTGCTACTGCTGCTGCTACTACTACAACTACTACTACTAGTACTACTACTTCTAGTACTACCACTAATACTATAATTGTCGCTGCTACTACTCCTACTACTGCGACTATTACTACAAAAACAACAACAACAACAACAACAACAACTACTACTACTACTACTACTACTACTACTACTATTATTAAATCTAGTACGCCTACTAGTTCCGTTACTACATCTACTCTACTATTACTGTTATTACAACTATGGCAACTGCTACTTTTCTAACAACAACTACTACTACTATGACTCTTGCTACTACTCCTAATACAACCACTACTACTTCTACTCCCACTACTACCCCTACTACTACTCTACTACTACAGCTCCTACTACTACTACAACTGCTACTACTATTACTACTGCTGCTGCTATTATTAGTACTATTACAACTACTACTATTACTATTGCTACTATAACTGCTTCTATTGCTATTCCTACTTTTAATCCGACTTCTAGTACCATAACTCCTACTACTACTGCTACTACTACTACAATTTCAACAACTACTACTACTGTCGTTGTTGCTGCTACTACAATGGCTACTGCTACTTATACAAATACTACTCCTTCTATTTCTACTATTATGATAACTACTACTACTACTACTGCTACTGCTGCTGCGATTATCACTGCTACTACAACCTCTACCACTACTAATACTGCTACTATAGTGACACCAATACTACAACAACAACAACTACTACTCCTACAACTACTACTACTACTACTACAACTACTACTACTACTGCTGCTACTACTACTACTACTACTACTATTGCTACTATTACTACTACTAATACTACTAGTACTACTACCTCAGCAACTTCTGCCACTGCGAGTACTACTACACTACTAGTACACTACTACCACAACTGCTACTGTTGCTACTACTACTACTACTTCTATTATTGCCACCATGGCCAATATTACTACTACTAATACTACTACTAGAACTACTACTGCTACTACTGCTACTATTACCACTACAACAACTACTACTACTAATACTACTACTACTACAACAACTAGTACGACAACTACTCCTATTGTTACTACTACTACTACTCCTACTACAACAACAACTAGAACTACTGGCACAACTACTACCTCTATTTCATCGACTACTACTACTACTACTACTTCTAATAATACAACAGCTACTACTCCTGCTATTCCTACTACTACTGCTGCTGCTGCTACTACTACTATAACTACTACTATTACTACTGCTACTGCTACTACAAGTGCTCCTCCTCCGCCACCTCCCCCTCCTCCTACTACTATGACCACTACTACAAGTACTACCACATTTACTACAACTACTACTACTACCACCACTACCACTACTACTACTACTATTACTGCAACTACTACTACTGCTGCTGCTATTACTACCTCTACTACTACTCAAACTACTACTACTACTACTTCTCCTATTACTGCTACTACTTCTACTACTATTACTACTACTAAGACTACTACTAATACAACAACTACTACTGCTACTACTATGAGTATAACTATTACTACTACTATTATTACTACTACTTCTTCTTCTGCTACTACTGCTACTACTTCTACTACTACTACTACAACAACAACTACTACTACTACTACTACAACAACAACAACTACTACTACTACTATGACTACGACTTTTGCTATTGCTACTGCTACTCCTATTGCTACAACTAGTTCTTTTAATACCAGTACAACTGCTACCACTGCTACTATTGCAACTACTACTACTACTACTACTACCTCCTCTACTACTATGACTACTGCTACTATTACTAAACTACAACAACAACAACAACAACAACTACTACTACTACTCCTATTACTACTACGACCATGATAGCTGCTACTGCAACTACTACTACTCATACTTCTACTCTTATTGCCACTATTATTACTCCTACTACTACTACTATCAGGACTACTACAACTGCTGCTGCTATTATTGCTACTACTATTGCTACTACAACTGCTACTACCACGACTACTACTACTACTGCTACAACTACAACTACTACTACTAGCACTACTACTACTCCAACAACTATTACTACTACGATTACTAATACTGCTACTACTATGACTACAACAACTCCCTTTGCTACTACTACTACTACTCCTACTACTATTACTACTGCTACAACAACTATTACTCCTCCTGCTACTACTAATACTAGAACTACTACTACTACTACTGCTACTACTACTACTACACCTACAACAACAACTACTACTACCACTTCTACTCCTCCTCCTACTACTACTACTACGACTACAACTGCTACTACTACTACTGCTCCTACTACTGCTATTACAACTACTACTACTCCAACTCCTACTCCTAATGCTACTTGCATTACTACTTTTACTGCTACAACTACTACTATAACAAGGACAACTACTACTACTACATCCACTACTATTGCTGCTAATATTAAAGAAACTTCTACTAGTGCTACTACTACTACTACTACAACAACATTGCTACTACTAGTCCTAATATTAAAGAAACTGCCACTACTGCTACTACTATTGCTACTCCTACTACTTCTACTACCCCTAACATTCCTACAACTTCTACGACTACTACTCCAACTACTATTACAACTACTACACTACTAGTACTACTACTACTGCTATAACTACTATTACTACAATTGCTATAATTGCTACTGTTCTGTCTACTGGAACTGCAACTGCTACTACAAGTCCTACTACTATTTCCACTACCACTACAAGTCATACTAATGCAACCACTCTAAACACTCCTACCACTACGACTACTGCAACAACTGCTACTGCTACTACTACTACTACTACTACTACTGCAACAACTGCTACTGCTACTACTACTACTACTACAACAACAACAACAACAACAACATTGCTGAAAGTACAACTAGCACTACTACTAGACCTTCTACTACAGCTACAACTACTACTACTATGAATATAGCTACCACCGCTCCTATTTCTATAACTACAGCTGCCACTACTACTATTCCTACTCGTACACCTACCACTGCTACTACTACTACTCTCTCCTACTACTACCACTACAACTAGTATGACATCTACTGCAACTCCTCCTCCTACTACTACTACTGCTGCTCCTACTACTAATGCTAATATTACAACTACTGTTGATATAACTGCTACTACAACAACAACTATTACAACTATTAATACTACTACTACAACTACCACTACTACAAATACTACTCCTGCTACTACTACTAGTCCTATTACTACTACTACCACTACTGCTACTACTACTGCAATTTATACTACTACCACTACAACTATAACTATTGTGTGGCTACTACTACTACTACTGTTGCTGCTGCTACTACTACTCCAACTGTTGCTACTACTGCAACTACTACCACTACTCCTACTACTACTACAACTACAACTCCTACTACTTCTACCACTCCTACTACTACTACTACCCCTACTCGAACTACCAGTACTACTACCACTACAACAACAACTACCACTATTACTAGTAATTCTACTACTACTACAACTACCAGTACGACGACTACTTCTACTACTACTACAATAACTACAATAACTACAACTACTAGCACTACTACTACATCAACAATAGTGGCTACTACAACTATAACAAATTCTAATACTACAATTGCTACTACTACTCCTCCTACAGCTACTACTACAACTACTACTACTGCTACTACGACTACATATGCAATTAATACTACTACTTCTACTATAACTACTACTACTACTACTACTACTACTACTACTACTACTACTACTATTACTACTACTATTGCTGCCACTACTGCTCCTCCTCCTCCTCCTCCTCCCCCTACTACTACTACTATTGGTATTACTACTGGTGCTGCCGCATTTACTACTAGTAATATTATTACCACTACTACCACTACAACTACTACTGCTGCTGCTGCTGCTACTGCTACTACTACTACAGCTACTACTACCTCTACTACCACTAAAACTACAACAACTACTACTGCTACTCCTACTACTACTACTATTACTACTACTACTGTTACTACTACAACTGTTACTAATATGACTACAACAACAACTACTACTACTTTCCTACTCTTGCTACTACTACTATTATGATTACTACTACTATTACTTTTGCTGCTACTACTATGACCACTGCTACTGCTACAACAACTATTACTACCACTACTACTACTACTCCTATTACCACTGCTACTCCTACTAAGACGACTACTACTTCTACTACTACTAATACTTCTACAACAACTGCTTCTACTGCTACTATTATTACTGCTATTTCTACTTTTACTACTACCGTCATTACTAATAGTACTACTAATACTGGTGCTACTTCTACTACTGCAACAACTGCTACTACTACTACTACCGCTACGATTACTACTGCTGCTATTGCTACTGTTGCTACTATTGCTACAACTAGTCCTTTTACTACTAGTACTACTGCGACAATTGCCACTACTACTACCACTGCTACTACCAGTACTACTACTACTCTAACAACTACTACTATTGCTACTACTAATACTACTACTACTATAACTACTCCTACCATGACAACTACTACTACTATGGCTACTGTTGTTGCTATTACTAGTCTAATTGCGACTACCACTACTTCTGCTATGACTACTATTACTACTACTGCAACTGAAATAGCGGCTATTATTACTACTAGTACTACACCTACTAGTACTACTACTTATACTGCAACAAATATAGGAACTTTGGCTTATATTGCTACGACTACTACTATTTCTACCAGTACAACTACTACTATTGCTACTATTACTGCTCAAACTACAACTAATACGACTACTGCTACTATTGTTGTTGCTGCGGCTCTTGATGCTACTACTACTAATACAACAACAACAACTACTACTACTGAGACAACAACAACATCTACTACTACTATTGAGACTGCCACTACTACTACTGCTGTCGCCGCCGCCGCTGCTACTAATACTACTACCGCAGCTACTACTACTGCTACAACTACTACTACTACTTTTATTGCTACTTCAGCTACTATGACTACTACTACTACTACTACTGATACTTCTACTTCAACTACTACTACTACAACTACTCCTTCTACTACTAGTACTGCTCCTCCTCCTCCTCCCTCTCCTGCTATAAATACAACTACTACTAATACTACTACTACTAATACTACTACATCTATTACTACTACTACTACTTTGACTACTACTACTAATACGACCACCACTATTACTACAACTACTACTATTGTTACTACTACTACAACAACTACTACAACTACTACAACTAATCTTGCTACTACTACTACTTTAATTATGACTACTAGTACTTCTACTGCTACTACTACTACAACTACTACTACTGCTACTGCTACAACCGCTACTACTGCTGCTGCTGCTGCTACTACTACTATATTACTACTATACTACTACTACAACTACTATTCGAAGGAATCAATGTTGGACTTATTGGATCCTTAGCTATTCATGTGAGGATTGGTTATTGGGGATCTATAGCGAGTCCTTTTTATGAAACATTTGAGAGATCAAAAAACACACAGATGATTTATTTATCGTCAAGTAGAGATGAATATTATATGGTAGTAGCAGGAAATTTTTTGGACTTGAACCAGGGTATTCAAGAAGAACAAGTTGTTCTAGCCCGATATCGTCAAACATTTTAGAAGCCCATAAAGGTCCATTTACAGGCCAAGGTCATAAGGGCCTTTATGAAATCCTAACAACGTAATGGCATGCTGAATTAGCTCTTAACCTACCTATGTTCGGTTCTTTAACCATTATTGTAGCTCACCATATGTATTCCATGCCCCCCTATCCATACTTAGCTATTGACTGTGATACACAACTTTTGTTGTTCACACATCATATGCGGATCGGCAGATTTCTCATAATTGGTGCTGCTACATATGCAGCTATTTTTATGGTAAGAGATTACGATCCAATTACTCGATACAATGATCTGTTAGATCGTGTCCTTAGGCACCGTGATGCAATCATATCACATCTTAACTAGGCATGTATATTTCTAGGGTTTCACATAATAATGATACCTTGAGTGTTTTAGGGCATCTCCAAGATTTGTTTTCAGATACCGCTATACAACTCTAACCCATCTTTGCTCAAAGCCTACATTACAAGCAATAGTACCTAGAATTACTATTGGAAAATTATATAAAAGATCATTGGGCCATGCGGGTTCTCCATAATAATTATTCCCCATCCCTTTAGCCAATTTAGCTCTCAATACAGGAACGTTCAAGTCTGGTTTCTTTCTTATTGGGATAGATGAATTCTTATAGATCTTCTATTGCTACTACTACTACTACTACTACTACTACTGCTGCTGCTGCTGCTGCTACTACGGCTACTACTACTACTACTCCTTCTCCTACTACTACTACAACACTACTACTATCACTACTACCACTACTTCTACTTCTACTAATATTACTACTTCAACTACTACAAGTACTACTAGTACTACTACTACAACTACAAGGGCTACTACTGCTGCTACTACTACTACTACTACTACTATCACTACTACTACTACTACTATTGCTACTACTACTACTCCTACTATTACTACTACTGCTGCTGCTGCTACTACTGCTACAACTACTTCTACTACAACTACTGCTACTACTACTACTGCTGCTACTACTACTGCTACTACTACTACTACACTACTACTACAACTACTACTAGGAGAACTGCTACTACTCCCACAACTACTACTATTACTACATCAAATACTACTACTACTACTACAACCACAACTCCTTTTGCTACTGCTACTATAACTCCTACTGCTATTACTTCTGCTCTTGCTGCTGCCGCTACTAATACGGCTACTACTACTACTACAACTGAGGCTACTAATACTACTAGCAATAATATTGAGATTGCTACTACTATTGCTGTTGTCGCTGCTCCTTCTACTACTAACACTGCTACTGCAACTACTACTACAACTACTGTGACTACTACTACTACTGCTACTACTTCTACAGCTTCTTCTGTAGCTACTCGAACTACTACTACTATAACAAGTACTACTGCTGCCACTACAACTATTACAACTCCAGCTACTACAAATACTACTATTATGTCTACTGCTACTACCCTTCCTACTACTACTAATACTACTGCTTCAACTACTACTGCCACTACTACTTCAACTTCTTCTTCTACTACTACTACATATGATGCTGCTGCTGCTATTACTACAACTACTAGTACTACTCCTCATTCTACTCCTCCTCATGCTATTACTACTACTACTACTTGTACTACCACATCTACTACTATTACTATTACGATTACTACTACTACTACTTCTACTTTTGCTACTACTACAACTAATGCTACTACAAGAAGAATGACCACTTCAACTTCTCGTGTCATTGCTACTACTTTAGCTTCTACTACCACTACTACTACTGCTACTACTACTACCACAACTGCAACTACTACTGCTACTCTTGCTACTACTACTACTACTATGATTACGACTACTACTACATCTGCTGCTACTACTATGACTACTACTACTTCTACTACTACTACCGCTACAACCTCTACAACTACTACTATTGCTACAACAACTGCACTACTACTACACTGCTACTATAACTACAGTACTACTACACTACTACTACAACAACTACTATTGCTACTATTCTTACTCGTATTACTACTACTATTGCTACTACTACTACTACTACTTCTACTAATACAACTCTACTACTCCTACTACTACACCACTACTACTATTGCTACTGCTACTGCTACTACTTCTAGTCGTACTACTACTTCTACTACCACTACTACTACAACTAGAACTGCTACTACAGCTACTATTGCTACCACTACTACAACAACAACAAAAACAACTACTACTACTCCTATTGCTACTACTACTACTACTACCACCACCACTGCTACAGCTTCCACTACTTCTACTGCTGCTGCTGCTACTGCTGTTGTTGTTGCTAATGCCATAACTACTAGTATTACACTACTACTACAACTACTACTACTAGCACTACTACTAGTCCAATAGCTACTTCTATTATAAATACTAATACTACTACTACAACTACTACAACTACAACAACTCCTTTTGCTACAACTACTACAACTCTTACGATTATTACTATAGCTACAACTACTAGTACTCCGACAGCTACTACTAATACTACAACTACTACAAATAATACTACTTCTACTACTACTATTCCAACAACTACTACTAGTACTACCACTTCTACTACTCCTCCTAGTACTACTACTACAACTACCACTACTACTACAACTATTGCTACTACTACAACTACTACTACTCCAACTCCAACTACTACTAATACTACAACTTCTACAACAACAACAACTGCTGCTACAGCAACTACTACAACCACAATTGCTACTTTTGATACTCCTACTACTAATGCTACTACTGCTACTTCTTCTGCTATTGCGCCTACTTTTGTTGCTATTAGTATATAGCCACTATTACTGCTACTACAACAACTATTGCTACTACTTCTATAGCTACTACTAGTACTACTACTACTACTACTACAACAATAACTACTATTACTAGTACTACTACTACTACTACTACTATAACAACAACTACTACTGTGACTTATACTAGTGCTACTACTACTACTTCTACAACTTCTACTGCTACAACTTCAAATATAACTTCGCCTTTTACTACTTCAGCTACCACAATTGCTACTACTACTACTATTGCTACTACTATTACTACCACTACTACTACGGCTTGTATAACTGCTGCTACTAATATTACAACTACTACCACTTTTACTACAACGACTACTACTAATACTACTACTACCACTACTTTTTCTACTATTGCAACTACCACTACTTGTACTACTATTGCTACTAGTATAACTACAACAACAACAACTACTACTACTACAACAACAATAACGACTACAACTACTACTACTACTACAAGTACTTCTACTACTACTACTAGAATTTCTATTACCTCTACAACTGTTTCTGTTGATACAACTACTACAACTGCGACTTCTACTGCGACTACTACTATAACTAATCCTACTTCTGTCACTGAAGCTACTTCTACAACTACTACTGCTACCGCTTCAAATACAACTTCTCCTTTTACTACTTCTGCTACTAGTACTGCTACTACTACTACTGCTACTGATACTACTACTACAACTTCTCGTACTACTACTACTTCTCCCACTACTACAATTAGTACTACTACTTCTACAAATACTTTAACTACTACTGCAACACCTACTATGGCTACAACTACTACTGTTACTAATTCTACAACTACTACCGCTACTACTACTACCACCACTACTACTACTACTACCTTTGCTACTACTACTTCTCCTACTGCGGCTGCTACGACTATAACCACTACAACTACTACAACTACTAACACTACTGCTACAAGGACTACTATTACTACTGTTGCTGCTACTACTACAACTACCACTACTTCTACTACTACAATTGCTAATGCTACAACTACTACTTGTCCTACTACTACTACTTCTGGCACTGCTGTTGCTACTACTAATACAACTATTACTACTACTACTGCTGCTGCTACAATGACGAACGATTCTTCTGCTACTATGAGAAAAATCGCTACTACTACTACTACCTCAACTGGTACTATTAATACTCCAACTACTACAACAACTACTACTACTCATACTACAACTCCTACAATTGTTACTCCTACTACTACAACAACTATTTCGACTACTGCTACTATGCCCACTATTACTACTACTTCTGCTGCTGCTAACACTATGATGTCTGCTACTACTTCTACTACCACTACGGATGCTATGACTGCTACAACAACTACTACTACTACTTCCGCAACTACTTTGGCTGCGACTACCGAAACTACTATTACTGTGACTGCTGCTAGTACTGCTAGTACAACAACTATTGCAACTTGTGCTATCACAACTTCTACTTCAACTATTGCTACTACTTCTACTACTACTTCTCCTACTACTACCACTGCTACCACTATTGCTACTGCCACTACTGGCACTACTACTACAGCTGCTGCTGCTACAATAATAACTACTACCGCTACAACTACTACCCATGCTACTATTACTTCTTCTGCTACAACTGCTCCTACTACTACTACTTCTACTACTATTGCTGCTACTACTTCTGCTACT
>RXID01009836.1:944-11213 GCA_005019695.1 Trichopus zeylanicus subsp. travancoricus
CTTGTCGTAGCTGAAGCAATAGCAGTAGGAGGAGTAGTAGTAGAAACAATAATTGTAGCATTAGTAATTGTATTAGTAGTAGTAGAAGTAGTAGCAGCAGTAGTAGTAGCACCAACAGTAGTTGTTGTTGTTGTATTAGTAGCAGTTGAGCTAGTAATTGTAGTTGTCGTAGTAGTCCTAGTAGTAGTAGTAGTAATTATCGCAGAAGCTTTGTAGTTGCAAAAATAGTAGCGAAATCAGTGTTAATAGTAGTAGCAGCAGTAGTGGTATAAGTGGCGGTAGTAGGAGCAGAAGTAGTAGCAGAAGTAGTTGTAGTAAAAGTAGCAGTAGTAATGATAGTTGTAGTAGTAGCAGTAGTAGTTATTATTGTTGTTGTACTAGTAACAGTGGTAGTGGTAGTAGAAGCAGTTGTAGTTGTAGCTTAAGTAGCAGTAGTAGTAGTAGTAGTAGTAGTAGATTTTTCCATAGTAGTAGCAGCTGTAGTTATAGCAGCCATAGTAGTATGAGCAGTAGTCGTAGAAGTAGGAGTAGTATTAGCAGCAGCAGTAGTAGTAGCAGGAACAATAGTTGTAGTAGTAGTAGTGGTAGCAATAGTAGTTATTGCAATAGTAGTTGTTGTTGTAGTAGTAGTGGAGGTTGTAGCTGCTGTAGCAGTCGTAGCAGCAGTAATATTAGTAGAAGAAGAAGCGGTGGTAGTAGTAGTAGTTTTAGTAGAAGCTATAGCAGTGTAGTAGCAGTGGTGGTAGCAGTAGCAGCAGTTGTGGTAGTAGTAGCAGCAATAGCAGCAATAGTTGTGGTAGTAGTATAAGTTGTAGCAGTAGTAGCTGTTATTTTTGTTGCTACAAATAGTAGTAATAGCAGCAGTAGCAATAGAAATAGCAGTAGCAATAATTGTAGCATTTGCCATAATAGTAGGAGTTGTAGTAAAAGCTGCCGTAGTAATATCAGCAGTAGTCATAGAAGCAGTAGTAGTAGCATTAGCAGTAGTAGTAGTAGTAGCGACAATAATAGTTGTAGTAAGTAGTAATGATAGCAACAGTAGTTGTAGTAGTAGGAGTAGTTTTTGTCGTAGTTGGGGAAGTTGTAGCTGCTGTAGCCGTGGTAGTAGAAGTAGTTGTAGTAGAAGAAGAATTAGTGGTAGTAGCAGTTGTTGTAGTAGAAGTAGCAGCAGCAAGGGTAATAGTTGTGTTAGTTGTATTAGTTGTTGTAGTAGTAGTAGTAGCAGCAGTAGTGGTAGTGCTTGTTGTAGTAGTAGCAATAGTAGTATTACTAGTAGTAGCAGGAGTGGTACTAGCAATAGTAATAAAAGTTGTTGTAGTAGTAGTAGTAGTAGTAGTAGGAGTAGTAGTAGTTGCAGTGGTAGTAGTAGTACAGTAATAGTAGTAGCAATAGAAGCAGTAAGATGTTAAGTTGAAGTAGTAGTAGTTATAACAGTAGGAATAGAAGTAGTAGTAGCAATAGTACTAGAAGTAGTAGTAGCAGTAGCAGTAATAGTGGTAGCAGTAGTAGTAGGAGTAGTAGTAGTAGTATGAGAAGTAGTGGTAGTAGCAGTATCAGCCGTATTAGTAGCAGTAGTAGTGGTGGTGGCGGTAGTAGCAGTAGAAGCAGTAGAATTAGTGGTAGCAGTAGCAGCAGCAGTAGCAATAGTAGAAGTAGTAGTAGTAGCCTTAATACTTGTAGCAGTAGCAATAGTTATAGCAGTAGTCATAGTAGTAGTAGTAATAGTATTAGCAATAATATTAGTTGTAGTAGAAGCAGTAGCTGTAGGAGCAATAGTAGTAGCAGTAGCAATAGTGGCAGTAGTAGCAGTAGCAGCTGTAGTAGTAGTGCAAATTATAGTAGTAGTAGCAGAAGTAGCTATCATAGTAGCAGTAGTAGCCGTAGCAGTAGCAGCAGTAGTTGTGGTAGTGTTAATTGTAGTAGTACTAGGAACAGTAGTAGTAGTTGTTGTTGTAGTAGTAGAACTAGTAGTAGTGATTGTAGTATTATTTGCAAAATAGGTTACAGTACTAGTAGTATTAGTTGTAGCTGCAATAGTAATAGTTGTCACAGAGGTAGCAATAGTAGCAGTTATAGTAGAAGTAATAGTAGTAGAACCAGTAGTTGTTGCAATAGCAGCAGCAGTAGTTATAGTTGTGGTAGTTGCAGTACTAGTAGTAATAGTTGTAGTAGTAGCAGCAGTAGTTGTAGTAGCAGTAGTAGAATTAGTAGTAGTAGCAGAAGTAGTAGTAGTAGAAGCAGCTGTAGTAGTAGTTGTGGTAGTACGAGGAGTAGTAGTAGTAGTAGTAGTATTAGTAGAAGTAGTAGCTGTTGTACTAGTACCAAGAGGAGTAGTAGTAGTGGTAGTAGGAGTAGTAATAGTAGTAGCAGTAGTAGTAATAGTAGTATAAGTAGTTCCTGTAGTAGCAGTAGTAGGAAAAGTAGTAGTAGTAGCAGTACCAGGTTTTGTAGTAGTAATAGTAGGAGCAATTTTAGTAGTAGCAGTAGTAGCAATAGTAGTAGTTGTTGTAGTAGTAATAGTAGTAGTAGTAGCAATAGTAGTAGAAGCTGTAATAGCCGTTGCTATAGTAGTAGTAGCAGTAGTAGTTGTTGTAGTGGTAGTAGTTTTGGTAGTTGTAGCAGTGGGAGGAGCAGTAGTAGTAATAGCAGTAGTAGTTGAAGTAGTAGTTATTATAGTTGTAGGTGGAGTGTAGTAATAGTAGAAGTAGTAGTTGTAGTTGTAGTAGTTGTTGTCGTAGTAGTGGTCACAGTCGTAGTAGTAAGTGTTGTAGTAGTAGTATAAGGATTAGCAGCCGTAGTAGTGATAATAGAATTAGGAGTAGGAGTAGCTATAGTAGTAGTAGTAGTAGAAGTTGTAGCAGCAGTCGCAGCAATAGTAGTAATAGTTGAAGCAGAAGGAGTTGTATCAGTAGCAATAGGTGTAGTTGTAGTTGTTGTAGGAGTAGTTGTAGTAGCAACAGCAGCAATAGTAGTAGTAGTAGTGGTAGAAGTTGTTGTCA
The DNA here is from genome assembly GCA_005019695.1 of Trichopus zeylanicus subsp. travancoricus. Lineage (NCBI taxonomy): Eukaryota > Viridiplantae > Streptophyta > Magnoliopsida > Dioscoreales > Dioscoreaceae > Trichopus > Trichopus zeylanicus. The sequence goes on from RXID01009836.1 coordinate 3,944, forward strand.
TAGTAGTAGTAGTAGTAGTAGCAACAACAGTAGTAGAAGCAACAGTAGTAGTAGTAATTCTAGAAGTACCAGTAGCTGTGGTGGTAGTATTTATGGTAGCAATAGTTGTCGTAGTCATAAGTGTAGCAGCAACAGTAGTAGTTGTTGTTGTAACAATAGTAGTAGTACCAGTAGTATTAGTAGTAATAGTAATAGTAGCAGTAGTGGTTGTAGTAGTAGTAATAGGAGTAGGTGTAGGAGTAGGAGTAGCAATTAAAGTAGCAGTAGTACTAATAATAGTAGTAGCAGAAGTAGTAGTAGTAGTAAGAGTAGTAGCAGCAGTAGTTGTTGTTGTTGTTGTTGTTGTAATAGTAGTTGGAGTAGTAGTAGTAATATTAGCTGTAGTAATTGTGATAGTAGTTAATCAGAGTTTGTGAAGGAGTAGGAGTAGCAGTAGTAGTAGTAGTAGTCGGAGTAGTTGCAGTAGTAGTAGTAGTAGTTGTTCTTGTTGTAGTAGAAGGGGGTAGTGGTAGTGGTAGCAGAAGTAGTAGTTGTACTAGTATTAGTAGCAGCAGTAGTAATAGTAGTAGTAGTTGGAGTAGCTATAGTAGTAGCAGTAATAGTATCAGTAGTTATAGTAGAAGTGGTATAAATAGTAATAGTAGTAGTAGTGGTAGTAGAAGTAGTAGCCATAGCAGAAGATGTAGCTGTGCTAGTAGTAACAGTAGTAGCAGTAGTTGGCATAGTAGTAGTTGTAGTTGTAGTAGTAGCAATAGTAGCAGTAGTAGTAGTAGTTGTTGTAGTAGCAAGAGTAGTAGTAGGAGTAATAGTTGCAGTAGTAGTAGTAGTAGTAGTAGTAGTTGTTGTTGTTGTTGTAGTAGTAGTATTAGTTATAGCACTTGCAGTAGTAGATGTAGTAGTAGCAGTAGTAGTAGTATTAGTTATAGTACTTGTAGTTGTTAATGTAGTAGCAGTAGTACTAGTACTAGTAGTAATAGGAGTAGTAGTAGTTGTTGTAGAAGCAATAGAAATATTAGCAATAGTAGTAGTAATACTAGAAGTAATAGTAGTAGTATTAGCAGTAGTAGTTGTAGCAGTAGTAGTACTAGTTGTAGTAGTAAGAGTTTTAGTAGGAGTAGTAGTTGTATAAGTAGTAGTATTGGTAGTAGATGTAGTAGTAGAAGTAGTAGTGGTAACTGTTGTTGGAGTAATCGTACTAGTAGCACTACTAGGAGTAATTGTAGGAGTAATAGTTGTTGTTGTAATAGGAGTAGTTGTAGTAGTAGTTGTAGTTTCAACAGCAGTGGCTGTAGTAGTAGTAGTAGTAGTAGTTGCAGTGTTAGTAGTAGTCGTAGTAGTAGTAGTAGTGGTAGTAGCTATAGTAGTTGTAGTTGTAGTAGTAGAAGTTGCAGCAGTAGCAGTAGCAGCAGTAGCAGTAGTTGTAGTTGTGGTAATAGTAGGAGTAATAATAGTAGCAGTAGTGAGAGTGGTCATAGTAGTATTGGCGGTAGTAGTAGTAGTTGTAGTCGCAGTAGTAGTAGTAGTGGTAGTACAAGTAGTAGTAGCATCAGTAGTAATAGTAGTAGTAGTTGTAGTAGTAGTAGTAGTAGTAGTAGTAGTAGTAGTAGTAGCAGTAGTAGTAGGAGTAGTAGTAGTAGTAGCACTAGTAGTAGTGCTAGTAGTGGTATGAGTAGTAGTAGTAGTAGTAGTAGTAGTACTAGTAGTAGTGCTAGTAGTGGTACTAGTAGTAGTAGTAGTAGTCGTAGTAGTAGTAGTAGTAGTTGTTGTTGTTGTTGTTGTTGTTGTTGTGGTTGTTGTTGTTGTTGTTATTGTAATAGCCGAGGCAGTAGTGGTCAATAGTTGTAGTAGTAGTAGTAGTGGTAGTGGTTCTAGTAGTAATGAAAGTAGTAGCTGTAGTTGTAGTCGCAATAGGAGGAGTAGTAGTAGCCGTAGCAGTAGTTCTAGCAGTAGTAGCTATAGTAGTAGTAGTAGGAGTCAGAGTAGTAGTAGTCATAGGAGTAGTTGTTGTAGTATTAGCAATGGTAGTAGTAGTAGGAGCAGTAGTAATATAAGTCGTAGGAGTAGTAGTAGTAGTATTAGTTGAAATAGTACTAGTAGCAAATAATAGTAGTAGTAGCATTAGCAGGAGTAGTAATAGTAGTAGAAGAAGTTTTATTAGTTGTAGTAGTAGCAACAGCTGTAGTAGTAGTACTAATGGTAGTAGTAGCAGTAGTATTAGTGGCTGTAATAACGGTTGCTGTAGTAGCAGTGGTATTATTTGTAGGAGTAGTAGTAGCATTTGTCGGAGTATTAGAAGTATTGGTAGTAGTAGTTGTTGTTGTTGCAGTAGTTGCAGCAGTAGGAGTAGTAGTTGTAGTAGAAGTAACAGCAGTAGTAAAAAGCAGCTATAGTTGTAGTAATTGGTGTAGTAGTAGCAGCAGCAGCAGTAGTTGTTGTTGTTGCAGTAGTAGTAGTTGTAGTAGTAGTGGTAAGTGTGGTCGTCGTAGTATAAGTTGTAGCATTAGTTGTTGTAGTTGTAGCAGTAGGAGTAGGATTAATAGTATTAGTAGTCATAGTCATAGTAGTAGCAGGACGAGTAGTAGTAGTGGTAGTAGTAGTAGTAGCCCTAGAAGTAGTAGCAGTAGTTGTAGGATTAGCAGTAGGAGTAGTAGGAGTGGAAATAGTAGCAGAAGTAGTCATAGTAGTAGTAGTAGTAGTAGTGGTTGAAGTTGTTGTTGTAGCGGTAGTAGTATTAGTAGTAGGAGTAGTAGTATTAGTGGGAGTAGTAGTAGTAGTAGCAGTTGTTGCAGCAATAGCAGTAATATTTGTAGTAAGAGTAGTAGTTGTAGGAGTAGTAGTAGTATTAGTAGTAGTAGTTGTAGTAGTTGTTTAGTAATAGTAGTAGCAGTAGTTGTAGTAGAGATAGTAGTAGAAGTAGTAGTTTTAGTTACAGCAGCAGCAGTAGCAGTAGTTGTAGTTGTTGTTGTTGTTGTCCTAGTAGTAGCAATAGTAGTAGTTGGGGTAGTAGGAGGAGGAGTAGTGGTCGCAGTAGTTGTTGTTGTTGGAGCAGCAGCAACAGCAGTTGTAGTAGTGGTAGTAGTTATAGTAGCTGGAGTTGTAGTAGTAGTAGGAGCAGAAGTAGTGATCGTAGCAGTAATAGTAGTAGCTATCGTAGTAGTAGTAGTAAAAGTAGTAGCGGCAGTAGTAGTAGTATTAGTTGAAGTAGTATTAGCAGTAATAGTAGTAGTAGTTGTTGTAGCAGTAGTTGTAGTAGTAGAAGCAGTAGGTGATATTTTAGTAGTTGTAGTAGTAGCGGTAGTAGTTGTAGTAGAAGAAGTAGTAGTAGCAGCAGCAGTAGTTGTAGTAGTAGGTAGAGGAGTAGTAGTAGTAGTAGCAATTATAGTTGTAATAGTGGTGGTAGTTGTTGTAGTATTAGTCGCAGCAGTCGTAGTAAGTGTTGTCATTGTAGTAGAAGTATTAGCAACAGTAGTAGTGGTAGTTGTAGAAGTAGAAATAGTAGTAGTAGTATTACTTGTAGAAGTTGTAGCAGTGGGAGTAGTAGCTGTAGCAGTAGGAGTAGTAGTTGTTGTTTTAGGAGTAGTAGTAGTGGCAGAATTAGTAGTAGTAGTAGTAGTGGTAGAAGTTGTTGTAGCTGTAGCATTAGTAATAGTTGTGGGAGTAGTCGTAGTAGTAATAGTGGGCGTACTGCAACTAGTATTAGTAGTTGCAGTAGTAGTATTATTTGTAGAAATAGTAATAGTTGTAGGAGGAGTAGTAGTATTAGTAGTATTTGCTGTAGGAGCATTGTAGTAACAGTAGTAGTAGTAGTAGTAGTAGTAGTAGTAGTAGTAGTAGTAGTAGTAGTAGTAGTAGTAGTAGCAGAGGCACTAGCAGAACTAGTAGTTGCAGTAATGGTAGTATTAGTAGTTGTTGTATTAGTAGTATTAGTAGTAGTAGTTGAAGTAGTAGTAGTGTTAGTAGGAGTGGTCGTAGTAGTACCAATTGTTGTAGTTGTAGTAGTAGTAGTAGTAGGAGTAAAAGTAGTAGCAGTAGTAATAGTAGTAGTAGTAGCAGTAGTAGCAATAGTAGTAATAGGAGTAGTAGTAGGAGGAGTAGTAGCACTCATAGCATTAGGAGTAATAGTAGTAGTTGTAGTAGCAGTATTAGTAGCAGTTGTTGTTGTAGTAGTAGTAGTAGTAGTAGTTGCTGTTGGAGTTGGAGTAGAAGTACAAGTACTAGTAGTAGAAGTTGTTGTGGCAGCAATAGCAGTAGTAGAAGTAGCTGCAATAGCAGCTGCTACAGTTGTAGTAGTAGGGTAGTAGCGGTAGTAGTAGTAGTAGTAGGAGTTGGTATAGGATTACTAGTATGGTAGTAGTACTTGGAGTAGTGGTACTAGTAGTTGTAGTAGGAGTAGAATTGGTAGTAGTAGTTGTAGCTGCAGTAGTAATACTACTTGGGGTGGTTGTAGTTGCAGCAGTACCAGCAGTAGTACTTGTAGTAATAGTAGTAGTAGTAGTAGTAGTAGTAGTAGTAGTTGACATAGTGGTACGAGTAGTGGTAATAGTAGTAGTAGTAGTAATAGTTGTAGCATCAGTAGTAGTAGTACAATTGTTAGTTGAAGTAGTAGTAGTCGGAGTTGGAGTAAGAGTAGTTGTAGAAGTAGTAGTAGTTGTAGTAGTAGGAGTAGTAGCAAAAGCAGAAGCAGGAGTAGGTGTACCAGTAGCAGTACATGTAGTAGTTGTTGGCATAGGAGTAGGACGAACCGTAGGATTAGGAGTAGGAGTAATAGTAGTGGTTATAATAACAGTAGTAGTATTAGTAGTAATAGTAGTAGTAGTAGTAATAATAATAGTAGTTGTTATAGTAGTAGTGGTATTACGAGTAGTAGGAGTAGGAGTCATACTAGTAGTTGTAGCGGCAGTAGTAGTAGAAGTAGGAGCAGTAGTTGTAGTAGTAGTAGTAGTATCAGAAGTAGTAGCAGTAGCAGTAGTAGTAGTAGTAGTAATATTAGAAGTAGTAGTAGTACCAGTAGCAGCAGAAGTAGTATTAGTAGTAGTAGAAGAGGTGTAGTAGTAGCAGTAGTAGTAATAGAAGTAGGACTCAGTGAAGGAATAGTAGTAGGGGTAGTAGAAGTTGGAGTAGTGGTGCCCATAGTGGTAGTAGGAGTAGGAGTAGCAGTTGGAGCTGGAATAGTAATAGTAGTAGTTGGAGTACTAGTCATATTACTAGTTGTAGTTGTTGTAGTAGTAGGAGTAGTAGCAGAAGTGGCAGTAGCAATGGCAATAGTAGGAGTAGTAGTTGTAGTAGAAGTTTTTTTTATAGTAGTAGTAGTTATCGCAGGAGTAGTGGCAGCAGTAGTAGTAGTAGTAGTCATAGTAGTACTAGTAATAGCAGTAGTACGAGTAGTAGTAGTGGCAGCAGCAGTGTTTGTAATAGCAATAGTGGCAGTAGTAGTAGTAGGAGGAGTAGTTGGAGCAGTAGTAGTAGGTGGTGTTGTTGTCGTACTACTAGTAGTAGTAGTAGTCGTAGTAGTAGTTGTAGTAGTAGTAGCAGTAGTAGTAGAAGTTATAATAGAAATAATAGTAGTAGTAGTAGGAGGAGGAGGAGGAGGAGCAACAACAACTACAGTAGTAGTAGTAGTAGTCTGAGAAGTAATAGTACGAGTGGTAGCCGTAATTAATGTAGTCGTAATAGTAGTAGTAGTAGTAGTCGTAGTAGTATTAGTAGTAGTAGTAGTACTAGTAGTATTAGTAGTAGTAGTTGTGGTATTGGAGTAAATATAGTAGAGGTAGTAGTAGTTGTGGTATTGGAGTAAATATAGTATTAGTAGTAGTTGTTATTGCAGTAGTATTGGTTGTAGTAGTAGTAGTTGTCGGCATTGGAGTAAATATAGTGGTAGTAGTAGTAGTAGTAGTAGTAGTAGTAGTATTAGAAGTAGTAGTTGTGGTAGAAGGACTAGGAGTATTAGTAGTAGTAGTCAGAGTAGGAGTAGTAGTAGTAGTAGCAGTAGTAGTAGGAGTCAGAGCAATGGTAGAAGTAATAGTAGTAGTAGCAGCAGCGGCTGTAGCGGTAGCAGTAGCCGCAAAAATATTAGTAGTAGTAGTAGTAGTAGTAGTAGTAGTAGTAGTAGTAGGAATAGTAGTTGTAGTAGTAGTAGTAGCTATTGCTGTTGTAGTACTAATATTAGTTGCAGTTGTAGTCATAGTAGTAGTACCAGTAGTAGTTGTAGTTGTAGTTTTAGTAGTTACAGTAGTGGTAGAAGTAGTAGTAGTAGTAGGAGCCGTAATAGCTGTAGGAGTAGAAGTAGTAGAAGTAGTAGTAGTGGTGGTGGTGGTGGTGGTAGTAGTAGTAGTTGTAGTAGTACTCATAATCGTAGTAGTAGTAGCTGTAGTAATAGCAGCAACACTAGTAGTAATAGGAGCGGCAGAAGTAGAGGTAGGAGTAGTTTGAGAGTTAGGAGTAGTAGTAGTAGTAGGAATAGTAGTAGTTGTTAGAATAGTAACATTTGCAATAGTAGCAGTAGTAGCAGTGGTAGTATGAGTATTAGGATTACTAGTATTTGTAGTAGCAGTAGTCGAACTAGGAGTAGCTGTATCAGTAGCAGTAGCAGCAGCAGTAGTAGTAGTAGTAATAATATTAGTAGTACTAGTAGCAGATATAGTAGTAGTAGTAGTGGTTGGAGAGGGAGTAGTAGTAGGAATAGTAGTAGTTGAAATAGTGTTAATAGTGGTTGAAGTACTAGTAGTAGCAGGAGTAGTAGTAGTAGTCGTAATTGGAGTAGTAGTTGTTGGAGTCGGGGTAGTAGTCGTAGTAGGAGTGGTAGTAGTAATAGGTGTTGGAGTAGGATTTGTAGTAGTTGTAGAAGTGGTAGTGGCAGGAGGAGTAGTAGTAGTAGGAGTCGGAGTAGGAATAGTTGTAGTAATAGTAGTGGTATTAGTATTAGAAGTAGTAGTAGTAGCAGTAGTTGGAGTAGTTGTCGAAGTAGTAGTGGCAGCAGTCATAGTTGTTGTTGTAGTAATAACAATAGTAGTAGTGGTTGTAATTGGAGTAGTGGTAGCAGTAGCAGTAGCAGTAGGAGAAGCGAAAGTTGTAATTGTAGTAGAAGTAGTCATAGTAGTAGTAATAGTGCTAGTAGGTGTAGTAGTAGTTGTAGTAGTAAAAGTTGCAGTAGTAGTAGTAGGATTAGGAGTTGGAGTAATAGTTGTAGCAGCAGCAGCAGCAGTAGTAGTAGTATTAGTAGTAGTATTAGTAGTAGTATTAGTAGTTATTGTAGTAGTAGTCGTAAAAACAA
>RXID01009894.1:0-41936 GCA_005019695.1 Trichopus zeylanicus subsp. travancoricus
TCATAGTAGTAGTAGTAGAATTAGTAGTTGTTGTTTTTGTAGTAGTAGCAGCTACAGCAGGAGCCTCTGTAGTAATAATGGCAGTAGTTGTCGTTGTTATTGTTGTACTAGTAGTAGTAATTGCTGTAGTAGTACTAGTTGTAGCAGCAGCAGCTGTAGTAATTGTTGTAGTAGTACTAGTTGTAGGAGCAGCAGTTGTAGTAGCTATAATAGTAGTAGTAGTAGGAGTTGTAGCAGAAGCAGTAGTACTAAGAGTAGTAGTACTAGCAATAGTAGGAGTAGTAGTAGTCGTAATAGTAGTAGTCGTAGGAGTTGTAGTAGTTGTAGTAGCAATAGTAGTAGTAGTAGAAGTATTAGTAGTAGTTGTCGTTGTTGAAGTTGCCACGGTAGTAGTATTAGTAGTAGGAGGAGGAGTAGTAGTAGTAGTAGGAGTTGCAAAAGCGACAGTTGTAGTAATAGTAGCTATTGCAGTTATGGTATTGCAGTAGTGGCAGAAGTAGGAGTAAGAGGTGGAGCAGTAGTAGCTGTAGAAGTCGTCGTAGCATTTGTGGCAGTAGTAGTAGTTAAAGTAGCAACAGTTGCAGCAGAAGTAGTAGTAGCAGTAGTAGTAGTACTCATTGCATTGGTAGAAGTAGTAGTAGTAGTAGAAGTTGTATTAATAGTTGTTGTCACAGTAGTAGTACAAGTAGCAATAGTAGTAGTAATAGGAGTAGGGATAGGAGTATGGGTAGTCGTAGGAGCAGCAGCAGCAGCAGCAGCAGCAGTAGTAGTAGTAGCAATAGTGTTAGTAGTAGGAGAAGTAGCTATAGAATTAGTAATAGTAGTATTAGTAGCAGTCATATAAGTCGAAGTAGTAGTAGAAATCGCAATTGTAATAGTAGTTGTAGTAGTAGTAGTAGTAGTAGTAGTATTAGTAATAGTAGTAAAAGTTCTACTACTAGTAGTAGTAGTCATAATAGGAGTATGTGTGGGAGTATGGGTAGCAGCAGGAGCAGTAGTAGTTGTTGTAGTAGTCGCTGGAGTAGCAGTAGCAGCAGTAGTGGAAGTAGCAGTAGTGGTAGTAGCAGTAGTAGTTGTGGTAGTATGAGTAGGAGAAGCAATAGTAGCAATAGTATTAGTAATAGAAATAGTAGTATCTGTAGTAATAGGTGTAGTAGTAGCAACAGTAGTTGTAGTAGTAGTAGTAGAAGTAGTAGTATTTGCAGAAGTAGTTGAGGTAGTAGTAGTAGTGGTAGTAGTAGCAGTAGTAGTATTAGTAGTAATTGTTGTTGTAGTTGTTGTTGTAGTAATAGTACTAATAGTAGTTGTAGTAGTAGTAATAGAAGAAGTAGTAGTAGTAGTAGTAGTACTAGCAGTAGTAGTCATAGTAGTTGAAGTACTAGTAATAGTTGTAGTAGAAGTACTCGTAGTAGTAGTAGTTACAGCAACAGTAATCGTAACAGTAGTAATAGTAGTAGTAGTACTAATAGGAGTTACATCCACAGCATCAACAGTAGTGGTTGTAGTTTAAGTAGTAGTAGTAGTAGTACTAGTAATAGTAGTAGTAGCAGTAGTAGTGGTTGTAGTTGTAGTAGTACTAGTAGCCGTAGTAGAAGTAGTTGTAGTAGTGGTAGTACAAGTGGTAGTTGTAGTAGCATTAGTAGTAGCAATAGTTGGTCTAATAGGAGTTGGTGTCAGAGTAGGGGTAGTAGTAGGAGGTAGGGTAGTTCTAGTAGCAATAGTAGTAGGAGTAGTAGGAGTAGTAGTAGTATTAGTAGGAGTAGGAGTAGTGGAAATAGTAGTAGTAGCTATTGTAGCAGGAATAGTAGAAGTAGTAGTAGTAGCAGGAGCAGTAGTAGTTGTAGTAGTAGAAACAATGGTGGTAGTCGCAATAGTAGTAATAGTAGCAGTAGTAATAGCTGTAATAGCAGTTGTTGTTGTAGTAGTAATAGTAGTAGTAGTAATGGTAGTAGACGTAGTTGTTGCAATATAGTAGTAATAGTAGATTCAGTAGTAGTAGTAGTAGTAGTAGTAGTAGTAGTAGTAGCAATCGGTATAGTAGTAGTAGAAGTAGTAGTAGTAGTAGTACTAGTAGTAGTACTAGTAGAAATAGTAGCAGCACTAAGTAGAGTAGTAGTGGTAGAAGCAGTAGCAATAGTACTAGTCGTAGTAGCTATAATCGTAGTTGCAGCTGCAGCAGCATTAGTAGTAGTTATTGGAGGAGGAGGAATAGTAGTGGTAGTAGTAGTAGTAATTATTGTTGTTATAATTATAGTAGTACTAGTAGTAGTAGTAGAAGTTGTAGGAGTAGCTATAGCTGTAGGTATAATAGTAGTAGCAATAGTAGCAGAAGCAGTAGGAGTAGTACTAGCAGTAGTAGTATTAGAGGTAGCAACAGCAACAGTAGTAGTTGTAGTAGTAGTTGTAGGAGTAGTAGTTGGAGGAATAGCCGCATTAGTAGTAGATAGTATTGGTAGTAGTAATGGTAGTAGTTGTAGGAGTAGAATTAGTACTATTAGTAATAGTTGTAGTAGTGGGGTAGTAATAGTAGTAGTTGTTATTGTAGCAGTAGTAGTAGAAGTAGTAGTAGCAGCAGTAGTGTTAGTGGTAGTAGTAATTGTAGTAGTGGTCATAGAAGTAGTAGTAATAGTAGCATGAATGGTTGGAGTAGCAGTAGTTGTTGTAGTGGCGGTCATAGAAGTAGTAGTAGTAGTAGCATGAATGGTTGGAGTAGCAGTAGTTGTAGTAGTGGTCATAGTAGTAGCAGTAGAATTAGTAGTTGTTGTTTTTGTAGTAGTAGCAGCTACAGTAGGAGCCTCAATAGTAATAATGGCAGTAGTTGTCGTTGTTATTATTGTACTAGTAGTAGTAATTGCTGTAGTAATACTAGTTGTAGCAGCAGCAGCAGTAGTAATTGTTGTAGTAGTACTAGTTGTAGTAGCAGCAGTAGTAGTAGCTATAATAGTAGTAGTAGTGGGAGTTGTAGCAGAAGCAGTAGTACTAAGAGTAGTAGTACTAGCAATATTAGGAGTAGTAGTAGTCGTAATAGTAGTAGTCGTAGGAGTAGTAGTAGTTGTAGTAGCAATAGTAGTAGTCGTAGGAGTAGTAGTAGTTGTAGTAGCAATAGTAGTAGTTTTTGTAGTAGTAATAGTAGTAGTAGTAGTAGGGGTAGCAGTAGGGTTAGTCGTAGTTGTAGTGGTAGTAGTATTTGTAATAGGAGTAGCACTACCAGTAATAGTAGTAGTAGTAGCAGAAGTAGTAGCAGTAAGAGTAGTTGCAGTAGTAGTGATTATAGTAGTTGCAACAGCAGTTGTAGAAACAATAGCAATAATAGTAGTTATCATTGTTGTTGTTGTTGTAGTAGTAGTAGTTATTGTTGTTGTAATAATAGTAGTACTAGTCGTAGTAGTAGAAGTTGTAGCAGTAGCTATAGCTGTAGTTATAATAGTAGTAGCAATAGTAGCAGAAGCATTAGGAGTAGTACTAGTAGTTGTAGTATTAGAGGTAGCAACAGCAACAGTAGCAGTTGTAGTAGTAGTTGTAGGAGTAGTAGTTGTAGCAATAGCCGCATTAGTAGTAGATAGTATTGGTAGTAGTAATGGTAGTAGTTGTAGGAGTAGAATTAGTACTATTAGTAATAGTTGTAGTAGTGGGGTAGTAATAGTAGTAGTAGTTGTTGTAGCAGTAGCAGTAGAAGTAGTAGTAGCAGCAGTAGTGTTAGTGGTAGTAGTAATTGTATTAGTGGTCATAGAAGTAGTAGTAGTAGTAGCATGAATGGTTGGAGTAGCAGTAGTTGTTGTAGTGGCGGTCGTAGAAGTAGTAGTAGTAGTAGCATGAATGGTTGGAGTAGCAGTAGTTGTTATAGTAGTGGTCATAGTAGTAGTAGTAGAATTAGTAGTTGTTGTTTTTGTAGTAGTAGCAGCTACAGCAGGAGCCTCTGTAGTAATAATGGCAGTAGTTGTCGTTGTTATTGTTGTACTAGTAGTAGTAATTGCTGTAGTAGTACTAGTTGTAGCAGCAGCAGCTGTAGTAATTGTTGTAGTAGTACTAGTTGTAGGAGCAGCAGTTGTAGTAGCTATAATAGTAGTAGTAGTAGGAGTTGTAGCAGAAGCAGTAGTACTAAGAGTAGTAGTACTAGCAATAGTAGGAGTAGTAGTAGTCGTAGAGTTGTAGTATTTGTAGTAGCAATATAAGTCAGTTTTATTTGTAGTAGTAATAGTAGAGTAGGAGTAGGGGTACAGTGGGGTTTAGTCGTATTTAGTGGGAGTAGTATTTGTAATAGGAGTAGCACTACCAGTAATAGTAGTAGTAGTAGCAGAAGTAGTAGCAGTAAGAGTAGTTGCAGTAGTAGTGATTATAGTAGTTGCAGCAGCAGTTATAGAAACAATAGCAATAATAGTAGTTATCATTGTTGTTGTTGTTGTAGTAGTAGTAGTTATTGTTGTTGTAATAGTAGTAGTAGTAGAAGAAGCCGCTGTAGTAGTAGTTCAGTTGTAGTGGCAGTAGTAATTGTAGTAGTAGTAGGAGTAGTCTTCCTAGTAATAGTAGTAGTAGTTGTTATTGTCATCGCAGTAGTAGTAGGAGCTGCAGTCGAAGTCGGACTAGGAGTAGGAGTTGGAGTAGTAGTCACAGTGGTAGTAATGATAATTGTAGTAGTAGAAGCAATAGTAGTAGTAGATATAGTAATAATATTAGTAGGGGTAGAAGTAGTAGTCGCAGTAGTAGTGGTAATAATAGTAGTAGTAGCTACAACAGCAACAGTAATAGTAGTAGCAGTAGTAGTAATAATAGTAGTAGTAGTAGTAGTCGTAGCGGTAGTAGTAGTAATAGTAGTAGTAGTAGTAGTAGTAGTAGTCGTAGTCGTAGTACCAGTTGGAGTAGTGGTGGTGGTAGTAGTAGTAGAAGTAGTAGCAGTAGTTGTAGCCAAAGTAGTAGTAGTAGCGATAGTAGTAGCATTGGAAGTAGTAGTAGTACTTATTGTTATAGTTGTTGGAGTAGTGGTTGTTGTAGCAGTAGTTGTAGCAGTTGTAGTAGTAGAAGTAGCACAAGTAGTAGTTATTGTTGTAGTCGCAGTAGTAGTGGCAATATTAGCAACCATTGTAGCAGTAGTAGTAGCACTAGTATTAGCCATAGTTATAGCAACAGTAGTCGAAGTAGTAGTAGTATTTGTAGGAGCAGAACTAGTTATAGTGGTAGTAGTAGTAACAGGAGTGGCCGTAGTAGTAGTAGTAGTAATAGTAATAGTAGTAGTTGTTGTTGTAGCACTATTTATGGTAGTAATAGCAGTAGCAGCAGTAATAGTAGTAGTAGTACTAGTATTAGCTGTAGTAATAGTAGTAGTGTTAAAAGTATTAGCGATAGTAGTAGTAGTAGTAGCAGTACTAGAAGTAATAATAGCAGTAGTTGTAGTTGTAGTAGGAATAGTAGAAGTAGTACGCATAACAATTGCAGAAGAAGCTATGGTAGTAATAGTAGTAGTAGTAGTAGAAATAGCTATGGTAGTAGTAGTATTACTTGGAGTCGTAGCAGCCGTTGTAGCAGTAGTTGTTATAGCAGAAGTTGTAGCCGTAGTAATAGTATCTATTGTAGTGGAAGCAATAGTTGTAGTAGCAGCAGTAGTAGTTGTAGTAGGAGTAGTAGGAGTAGTGGAGTAGCAGCAGCAACAGTAGTTGTCGTTGTTGTAGTAGTAGTTGTTGCTGTTGTTGTTGTGGTGGTAGTAGAAGTAGTAGTCATAGTAGTTGGAGTAGGAGTTGTAGTCATTGTAGTAGTAGTGGTAGTAGTAGCAGTAGGAGCATTAGTAGTAGTAGTAGCAGTAGCAGGTGCAATAGCTATAGTAGGAGTAGTAGTTGTAGTAGTTGTGGTAGTAGTAGTAGCTATTGTAGTAGTGGTAGTAGTACTTGTAGTAGTAGTAATAGTTATAGTAGTAGTAGTAGTAGTAGGAATGGTAAAAGTAGAAGTAGTAGTCGTAGTTGTAGTTGTAGTAGTAGGAGCAGCAGGAGTAGTAGTAGTAGCAGTAGTTGTACTAATAATAGTAGTAGTAGTTGTTATTGTAGTAGTTGTAGTAGTAGTAAAAGAAGTAGTAGTATTAGTAGTCGAGTAGTTGTAGGAGTAGTGGTAGTAAAAAAAGTAATAGTATTAGCAGTCGCGTAGTTGTAGGAGTAGTAGTAGTAGCAGTTTGAATAGCAGAAGTAGTTGTTGTAGTATTAGCCGAAGTATTAGTAGTAGTAATAGTAGTAGTTGTGGCAATAGTAGTAGTACTAGTACAAATAGTTGTAATTGTAGTAGCATAGTAGTAATCGCAAAAATAGTAGCACTAGAGGTAGTAGTTGTTGTTGTTGCAGTAGTAGTAGTAGTATTAATAGTAGTAGGAGTTGTTGTTATTTTAGTAGAAGTAGCAATTATAGCTGTAGTAGTTGTTGGAGTAGTAGTAGTAGTAGTAGTTGTTGTTGTTGTTTCTGTAGTAGTTGTAGTCGTCACAGTAGCAGTAGAAGCACGATTGGTAATTATGTTGGAAGTAGTAGTCGTAGTAGTATTAGTAGCAGCAGCAGTAGCAGTGGCAGAAGAAGTAGTAGTGGTAGGTGTAGTAGTTGTAGTATTAGAAGTAGGAGGATGATTAGCAAAAGTTGTGGGAGTAGTAGTTATAGTAGTAGTAGTGGTGGTAGTAGTAGTAGTAGGTGGAGTAGTCGTAGTAGTAGAAGTACTAGTAGTAGTAGCTGCAGTAGTAGTAGTAGTAGTAGTAGTAGTAGTAGTAGAAGTATTAGTAGTAGTTGTCGTTGTTGAAGTTGCCACGGTAGTAGTAATAGTAGTAGGAGGAGTAGTAGTAGTAGTAGTAGGAGTTGCAAAAGCGACAGCAGTAGTAATAGTAGCTATTGCAGTTATGGTATTGCAGTAGTGGCAGAAGTAGTAGTAAGAGCTGGAGCAGTAGTAGCTGTAGAAGTCGTCGTAGCATTTGTGGCAGTAGTAGTAGTAAAAGTAGCAACAGTAGCAGTAGAAGTACTAGTACCAGTAGTAGTAGTACTCATTGCATTGGTAGTTGTAGTAGTAGTAGTAGAAGTTGTATTAATAGTTGTTGTCACAGTAGTAGTACAAGTAGCAAAAGTAGTAGTAATAGGAGTAGGGGTCGGAGTATGGGTAGTCGTAGGAGCAGCAGCAACAGCAGCAGCAGCAGTAGTAGTAGCAATAGTGTTAGTAGTAGGAGAAGTAGCTATAGAATTAGTAATAGTTGTATTAGTAGTAGTAATATTAGTCGAAGTAGTAGTAGAAATCGCAGTTGTAATAGTAGTTGTAGTAGTAGTAGTAGTAGTAGTAGTAATAGTAGTAAAAGTTCTACTACTAGTAGTAGTAGTCATAATGGGAGTATGTGTGGGAGTATGGGTAGCAACAGGAGCAGTAGTAGTTGTTGTAGTAGTCGCTGGAGTAGCAGTAGCAGCTGTAGTGGAAGTAGCAGTAGTGGTAGTAGCAGTAGTAGTAGTGGTAGTATGAGTAGCAGAAGCAATAGTAGCAATAGTATTCGTAATAGAAGTAGTAGTATCTGTAGTAATAGGTGTAGTAGTAGCAACAGTAGTTGTAGTAGTAGTAGTAGAAGTAGTAGTATTTGCAGAAGTAGTTGAGGTAGTAGTAGTAGTGGTAGTAGTAGCAGTAGTAGTATTAGTAGTAATTGTTGTTTTTGTTGTTGTTGTAGTAATATTACTAGTAGTAGTTGTAGTAGTAGTAATAGAAGAAGTAGTAGTAGTAGTAGCAGTACTAGCAGTAGTAGTCATAGTAGTTGAAGTACTAATAATAGTTGTAGTAGAAGTACTCGTAGTAGTAGTAGTTACAGCAACAGTAATCGTAACAGTAGTAATAGTAGTAGTAGTACTAATAGGAGTTACATCCACAGCATCAACAGTAGTGGTTGTTGTTTAAGTAGTAGTAGTAGTAGTACTAGTAATAGTAGTAGTAGCAGTAGTAGTGGTTGTAGTTGTAGTAGTACTAGTAGCCGTAGTAGAAGTAGTTGTAGTAGTGGTAGTACAAGTGGTAGTTGTAGTAGCATTAGTAGTAGCAATAGTTGGCCTAATAGGAGTTGGTGTCGGAGTAGGGGTAGTAGTAGGAGGAAGGGTAGTTCTAGTAGCAATAGTAGTAGGAGTAGTAGGAGTAGTAGTAGTATTAGTAGGAGTAGGAGTAGTGGAAATAGTAGTAGTAGATATTGTAGCAGGAATAGTAGAAGTAGTAGTAGTAGCAGGAGCAGTAGTAGTTGTAGTAGTAGAAACAATGGTGGTAGTCGCAATAGTAGTAATAGTAGCAGTAGTAATAGCTGTAGTAGCAGTTGTTGTTGTAGTAGTAATAGTAGTAGTAGTAATGGTAGTAGACGTAGTTGTTGCAATAGTAGTAGTAATATTAGTAGTAGTAGTAGTAGTAGTAGTAGTAGTAGTAGCAATAGGTATAGTAGTAGTAGAAGTAGTAGTAGTAGTAGTACTAGTAGTAGTACTAGTAGAAATAGTAGCAGCACTAAGCAGAGTAGTAGTGGTAGACGCAGTAGCAATAGTACTAGTCGTAGTAGCTATAATCGTAGTTGCAGCTGCAGCAGCATTAGTAGTAGTTATTGGAGGAGGAGGAATAGTAGTGGTAGTAGTAGTAGTAATTATTGTTGTTGTAATTATAGTAGTACTAGTAGTAGTAGTAGAAGTTGTAGGAGTAGCTATAGCTGTAGTTATAATAGTAGTAGCAATAGTAGCAGAAGCAGTAGGAGTAATACTAGCAGTAGTAGTATTAGAGGTAGCAACAGCAACAGTAGTAGTTGTAGTAGTAGTTGTAGGAGTAGTAGTTGGAGGAATAGCCGCATTAGTAGTAGATAGTATTGGTAGTAGTAATGGTAGTAGTTGTAGGAGTAGAATTAGTACTATTAGTAATAGTTGTAGTAGTGGGGTAGTAATAGTAGTAGTTGTTGTTGTAGTGGTCATAGTAGTAGTAGTAGAATTAGTAGTTGTTGTGTTTGTAGTAGTAGGAGCTACAGTAGTAGCCTCAGTAGTAATAATGGCAGTAGTTATCGTTGTTATTGTTGTACTAGTAGTAGTAATTGCTGTAGTAGTACTAGTTGTAGCAGCAGCAGCAGTTGTAATTGTTGTAGTAGTACTAGTTGTAGCAGCAGCAGTAGTAGTAGCTGAAATAGTAGTAGTAGTAGGAGTTGTAGCAGAAGCAGTAGTACTAGCAATAGTTGGAGTAGTAGTAGTCGTAATAGTAGAAGTCGTAGGAGTAGTAGTAGTTGTGGTAGCAATAGTAGTAGTCGTAGGAGTAGTAGTAGTTGTAGTAGCAATAGTAGTAGTTTTTGTAGTAGTAATAGTAGTAGTAGGAGTAGGGGTAGCAGTAGGGTTAGTCGTAGTTGTAGTGGTAGTAGTATTTGTAATAGGAGTAGCACTACCAGTAATAGTAGTAGTAGTAGCAGAAGTAGTAGCAGTAAGAGTAGTTGCAATAGCAGTGATTACAGTAGTTGCAGCAGCAGCTGTAGAAACAATAGCAATAATAGTAGTTATCATTGTTGTTGTTATTGTAGTAGTAGTAGTTATTGTTGTTGTAATAGTAGTAGTAGTAGTAGAAGCCGCTGTAGTAGTAGTTCAGTTGTAGTGGAAGTAGTAATAGTAGTAGTAGTAGGAGTAGTCTTCCTAATAATAGTAGTAGTAGTTGTTATTGTCATCACAGTAGTAGTAGGAGCTAAAGTCGGAGTCGGACTAGGAGTAGGAGTTGGAGTAGTAGTCACAGTGGTAGTAATGATAATTGTAGTAGTAGAAGCAATAGTAGTAGTAGATATAGTAATAATATTAGTAGGGGTAGAAGTAGTAGTCGCAGTAGTAGTGGTAATAATAGTAGTAGTAGCTACAACAGCAATAGTAATAGTAGTAGCAGTAGTTTACGTAAATATAGTAGTTAGTGTTGTAGTTGTAGCTGTAGCAGTAGTTGTAGTAGTAGGAGAAGCAACATTGGAAGGAGTAGTTGTAGTTGTAATAGTAGTTGTATTAATAGTAGTCAGAGTAGCAGTAGGAGTTCTAGTAGTAGTAGTTGTTGTTGTTGTTGCTGTGGAAGAAGTGTTAGTTGTCGTCGTAGTAGTAGTATGAGTAGTAGAAGGAGTAGGAGTAGAAGTAGTAGCAGTAGGCCCTGCAGAAGGAGTAGGAGTAGCAATAGGGGTAGTTGTCGGTGTAGTAGTAGTAGAAGTAATAGTCGTAGTAGCAATTGTAGTAGTGATAATAGTACAAGTAGTAGTAGTAAAAGTATTTGTAGTATCAGTAGCAATAATAGCAGTAGTGGTAGGTGTCGTAGTTGTAGAAGTAGTTGTAGTTGTAATTGTAGTAGCAGCCGCAATAATAGTAGTTGATTTTAATGGTCGTAGCAATAGTAGTTGTTGTAGAAGTGGTAGCAGTAGTAGTAGGGGTACAACTAGCTATAGTTGTAGTAGTTGAAGTAGCTAAAGTAGTAGGAGTTGAAGAAGTAGTATTAGTGGTAGAAGAAGTGACAGTAGTAGTGGTAGCAATATTAGTTGTAGGGGAAGAAATAATAGTAGTAGTAGTAGTAGTAGTAGTGGCAGTAGGAGTAGTCGTAGCAGCAGGAGTACTAGTACTAGTAGTAGCAGCAGTGCTAGTAGTTGTAACAGTACTAGTAGTAGTACTAGTAGCAGCAGCAGTAGTAGTAGAAGTAGAAGTAGTAGTAGTAGTAGTAGTAGTAATAGTAGTGATAGTTGTTATAGTGGTAGTAGTAGTAGTAGCAAGAGTAGTAGTAGTAGTAGTAGTGTTAGTATTTGTAGAAGTTCTTGTAGTAGTCGTAATAATAGTAGCAAATTGTGGTCGTAGTCGTAGTAGTTGTAGTAGTAGTCATAGTAGTAGTACTAGGAGGAGGAGTGGTAGTTGTACTAATCGTAGTAGTAGTAGTTGTAGAAGAAGTCATAGTAGTGGCAGTAGTATTGGTAGTAGTAGTAGTAGGAGCAGTAGTAGGAATAGCAGCAATAGCATCAGCAGCGGTAGCAGGAGTACTATTAGTAGTAGTTGTTGTAGTAGTAGTAGGAGTAGTAGTCGGAGTAGTAGTAGGAGTAGTAGTCGGTGTAGTAGGAGTAACAGTCGGAGTAGTAGTAGTTGTTGTAGTAATAGTATTGGTCATAGCATTAGTTGCTATAGTAGTAATGGCAAGTGTAGTAGTATTAGTGGTAGTAGTAGTTGTGGTAGTATGAGTAGCAGCATTAGAAGTAGTAGTTGATGATAGTAGTGGTAGTGGTAGTAGTAGTAGGAGTAGTAGCCACACCAGTAGGAGTTCTGGTAGTAGTTGCAGTAGCAGATGCTATTGTAGTACATGTAGTAGTTCGAGTAATAGTAGTGGTTGTAGTAGCAGGAGTAGCAGTTGCAGCAGCAGTAGTAGTAGTGGTTGTTGTAGTATTAGCAGCAGCAGTAGTAGTAGTACTAATAGTAGTAGTCGTAGTAGTAGTAGCGGTAGTAGTAGTAATAGTAGTATTAGTAGTAGTAGTAGTAGTAGTAGTAGTAGTAGTCGTAGTCGTAGTACAAGTTGAAGTAGTGGTGGTGGTAGTCGCAGTAGAAGTAGTAGCAGTAGTTGTAGCCAAAGTAGTAGTAGTAGCGATAGTAGTAGTATTGGAAGTAGTAGTAGTACTTATTGTTATAGTTGTTGGAGTAGTGGTTGTTGTAGCAGTAGTTGTAGCAGTTGTATTAGTAGAAGTAGCAAAAGTAGTAGTTGTTGTTGTAGTCGCAGTAGTAGTGACAATATTAGCAACCATTGTAGCAGTAGTAGTAGCACTAGTATTAGCCATAGTTATAGCAACAGTAGTCGAAGTAGTAGTAGTATTTGTAGGAGCAGAACTAGTTATAGTGGTAGTAGTAGTAACAGGAGTGGCCGTAGTAGTAGTAGTAGTAATAGTAATAGTAGTAGTGGTTGTTGTAGCACTATTTATGGTAGTAATAGCCGTAGCAGCAGTAATAGTAGTAGTAGTACTAGTATTAGCAGTAGTAATAGTAGTAGTGTTAAAAGTATTAGCAATAGTAGTAGTAGTAGTAGCAGTACTAGAAGTAATAATAGCAGTAGTTGTAGTTGTAGTAGGAATAGTAGAAGTAGTACGCATAACAATCGCAGAAGAAGCTATGGTAGTAATAGTAGTAGTAGTAGTAGAAATAGCTATGGTAGTAGTAGTATTACTTGCAGTAGTAGCAGCCGTTGTAGCAGTAGTTGTTGTAGCAGAAGTTGTAGCCGTAGTAATAGTATCTGTTGTAGTGGAAGCAATAGTTGTAGTAGCAGCAGTAGTAGTTGTAGTAGGAGTAGTAGGAGTAGTGGTGTAGCAGCAGCAACAGTAGTTGTCGTTGTTGTAGTAGTAGTTGTTGCTGTTGTTGTTGTGGTGGTAGTAGAAGTAGTAGTCATAGTAGTTGGAGTAGGAGTTGTAGTCATTGTAGTAGTAGTGGTAGTAGTAGCAGTAGGAGCATTAGTAGTAGTAGTAGCAGTAGCAGGTGCAATAGCTATAGTAGGAGTAGTAGTTGTAGTAGTTGTGGTAGTAGTAGTAGCTATTGTAGTAGTGGTAGTAGTACTTGTAGTAGTAGTAATAGTTATATTAATAGTAGTAGTAGTAGGAGTGGTAAAAGTAGAAGTAGTAGTCGTAGTTATAGTTGTAGTAGTAGGAGCAGCAACAGTAGTAGTAGTAGCAGTAGTTGTACTAATAATAGTAGTAGTTGTTGTTATTGTAGTAGTTGTAGTAGTAGTAAAAGAAGTAGTAGTATTAGTAGTCGAGTAGTTGTAGGAGTAGTGGTAGTAAAAAAAGTAATAGTATTAGCAGTCGCGTAGTTGTAGGAGTAGTAGTAGTAGCAGTTTGAATAGCAGAAGTAGTTGTTGTAGTATTAGCTGAAGTATTAGTAGTAGTAACAGTAGTAGTTGTGGCAATAGTAGTAGTACTAGTACAAATAGTTGCAATAGTAGTAGCGTAGTAGTAATCGCAAAAATAGTAGCACTAGAGGTAGTAGTAGTTGTTGTTGCAGTAGTAGTACTAGTATTACTAGTAGTAGGAGTTGTTGTTATTTTAGTAGAAGTAGCAATTATAGCTGTAGTAGTTGTTGGAGTAGTAGTAGTAGTAGTTGTTGTTGTTGTTGTTTCTGTAGTAGTTGTAGTTGTCAAAGTAGCAGTAGAAGCACGATTGGTAATTATGTTGGAAGTAGTAGTCGTAGTAGTATTAGTAGCAGCAGCAGTAGCAGTGGCAGAAGAAGTAGTAGTGGTAGGTGTAGTAGTTGTAGTATTAGAAGTAGGAGGATGATTAGCAAAAGTTATGGGAGTAGTAGTTATAGTAGTAGTAGTGGTGGTAATAGTAGTAGTAGGAGGAGTAGTCGTAGTAGTAGAAGTACTAGTAGTAGTAGTTGTAGTAGTTGTTGTAATAGTAGTAGTAGTAGTAGTAGTAGTAGTAGTAGCAATAGTAGTAGTAGTAGAAGTATTAGTAGTAGTTGTCGTTGTTGAAGTTGCCACGGTAGTAGTATTAGTAGTAGGAGGAGGAGTAGTAGTAGTAGTAGGAGTTGCAAAAGCGACAGTTGTAGTAATAGTAGCTATTGCAGTTATGGTATTGCAGTAGTGGCAGAAGTAGGAGTAAGAGGTGGAGCAGTAGTAGCTGTAGAAGTCGTCGTAGCATTTGTGGCAGTAGTAGTAGTTAAAGTAGCAACAGTTGCAGCAGAAGTAGTAGTAGCAGTAGTAGTAGTACTCATTGCATTGGTAGAAGTAGTAGTAGTAGTAGAAGTTGTATTAATAGTTGTTGTCACAGTAGTAGTACAAGTAGCAATAGTAGTAGTAATAGGAGTAGGGATAGGAGTATGGGTAGTCGTAGGAGCAGCAGCAGCAGCAGCAGCAGCAGTAGTAGTAGTAGCAATAGTGTTAGTAGTAGGAGAAGTAGCTATAGAATTAGTAATAGTAGTATTAGTAGCAGTCATATAAGTCGAAGTAGTAGTAGAAATCGCAATTGTAATAGTAGTTGTAGTAGTAGTAGTAGTAGTAGTAGTATTAGTAATAGTAGTAAAAGTTCTACTACTAGTAGTAGTAGTCATAATAGGAGTATGTGTGGGAGTATGGGTAGCAGCAGGAGCAGTAGTAGTTGTTGTAGTAGTCGCTGGAGTAGCAGTAGCAGCAGTAGTGGAAGTAGCAGTAGTGGTAGTAGCAGTAGTAGTTGTGGTAGTATGAGTAGGAGAAGCAATAGTAGCAATAGTATTAGTAATAGAAATAGTAGTATCTGTAGTAATAGGTGTAGTAGTAGCAACAGTAGTTGTAGTAGTAGTAGTAGAAGTAGTAGTATTTGCAGAAGTAGTTGAGGTAGTAGTAGTAGTGGTAGTAGTAGCAGTAGTAGTATTAGTAGTAATTGTTGTTGTAGTTGTTGTTGTAGTAATAGTACTAATAGTAGTTGTAGTAGTAGTAATAGAAGAAGTAGTAGTAGTAGTAGTAGTACTAGCAGTAGTAGTCATAGTAGTTGAAGTACTAGTAATAGTTGTAGTAGAAGTACTCGTAGTAGTAGTAGTTACAGCAACAGTAATCGTAACAGTAGTAATAGTAGTAGTAGTACTAATAGGAGTTACATCCACAGCATCAACAGTAGTGGTTGTTGTTTAAGTAGTAGTAGTAGTAGTACTAGTAATAGTAGTAGTAGCAGTAGTAGTGGTTGTAGTTGTAGTAGTACTAGTAGCCGTAGTAGAAGTAGTTGTAGTAGTGGTAGTACAAGTGGTAGTTGTAGTAGCATTAGTAGTAGCAATAGTTGGCCTAATAGGAGTTGGTGTCGGAGTAGGGGTAGTAGTAGGAGGAAGGGTAGTTCTAGTAGCAATAGTAGTAGGAGTAGTAGGAGTAGTAGTAGTATTAGTAGGAGTAGGAGTAGTGGAAATAGTAGTAGTAGCTATTGTAGCAGGAATAGTAGAAGTAGTAGTAGTAGCAGGAGCAGCAGTAGTTGTAGTAGTAGAAACAATGGTGGTAGTCGCAATAGTAGTAATAGTAGCAGTAGTAATAGCTGTAGTAGCAGTTGTTGTTGTAGTAGTAACAGTAGTAGTAGTAATGGTAGTAGACGTAGTTGTTGCAATAGTAGTAGTAATATTACTAGTAGTAGTAGTAGTAGTAGTAGTAGTAGTAGTAGCAATAGGTATAGTAGTAGTAGAAGTAGTAGTAGTAGTAGTACTAGTAGTAGTACTAGTAGAAATAGTAGCAGCACTAAGCAGAGTAGTAGTGGTAGAAGCAGTAGCAATAGTACTAGTCGTAGTAGCTATAATCGTAGTTGCAGCTGCAGCAGCATTAGTAGTAGTTATTGGAGGAGGAGGAATAGTAGTGGTAGTAGTAGTAGTAATTATTGTTGTTGTAATTATAGTAGTACTAGTAGTAGTAGTAGAAGTTGTAGGAGTAGCTATAGCTGTAGTTATAATAGTAGTAGCAATAGTAGCAGAAGCAGTAGGAGTAATACTAGCAGTAGTAGTATTAGAGGTAGCAACAGCAACAGTAGTAGTTGTAGTAGTAGTTGTAGGAGTAGTAGTTGGAGGAATAGCCGCATTAGTAGTAGATAGTATTGGTAGTAGTAATGGTAGTAGTTGTAGGAGTAGAATTAGTACTATTAGTAATAGTTGTAGTAGTGGGGTAGTAATAGTAGTAGTTGTTGTTGTAGTGGTCATAGTAGTAGTAGTAGAATTAGTAGTTGTTGTGTTTGTAGTAGTAGGAGCTACAGTAGTAGCCTCAGTAGTAATAATGGCAGTAGTTATCGTTGTTATTGTTGTACTAGTAGTAGTAATTGC
Organism: Trichopus zeylanicus subsp. travancoricus; assembly: GCA_005019695.1. Lineage (NCBI taxonomy): Eukaryota > Viridiplantae > Streptophyta > Magnoliopsida > Dioscoreales > Dioscoreaceae > Trichopus > Trichopus zeylanicus. Next base: position 15,729 of record RXID01009894.1, read on the forward strand.
TGTAGTAGTACTAGTTGTAGCAGCAGCAGCAGTTGTAATTGTTGTAGTAGTACTAGTTGTAGCAGCAGCAGTAGTAGTAGCTGAAATAGTAGTAGTAGTAGGAGTTGTAGCAGAAGCAGTAGTACTAGCAATAGTTGGAGTAGTAGTAGTCGTAATAGTAGAAGTCGTAGGAGTAGTAGTAGTTGTGATAGCAATAGTAGTAGTCGTAGGAGTAGTAGTAGTTGTAGTAGCAATAGTAGTAGTTTTTGTAGTAGTAATAGTAGTAGTAGGAGTAGGGGTAGCAGTAGGGTTAGTCGTAGTTGTAGTGGTAGTAGTATTTGTAATAGGAGTAGCACTACCAGTAATAGTAGTAGTAGTAGCAGAAGTAGTAGCAGTAAGAGTAGTTGCAATAGCAGTGATTACAGTAGTTGCAGCAGCAGCTGTAGAAACAATAGCAATAATAGTAGTTATCATTGTTGTTGTTATTGTAGTAGTAGTAGTTATTGTTGTTGTAATAGTAGTAGTAGTAGTAGAAGCCGCTGTAGTAGTAGTTCAGTTGTAGTGGTAGTAGTAATAGTAGTAGTAGTAGGAGTAGTCTTCCTAATAATAGTAGTAGTAGTTGTTATTGTCATCACAGTAGTAGTAGGAGCTAAAGTCGGAGTCGGACTAGGAGTAGGAGTTGGAGTAGTAGTCACAGTGGTAGTAATGATAATTGTAGTAGTAGAAGCAATAGTAGTAGTAGATATAGTAATAATATTAGTAGGGGTAGAAGTAGTAGTCGCAGTAGTAGTGGTAATAATAGTAGTAGTAGCTACAACAGCAGTAGTAATAGTAGTAGCAGTAGTTTACGTAAATATAGTAGTTAGTGTTGTAGTTGTAGCTGTAGCAGTAGTTGTAGTAGTAGGAGAAGCAACATTGGAAGGAGTAGTTGTAGTTGTAATAGTAGTTGTATTAATAGTAGTCAGAGTAGCAGTAGGAGTTCTAGTAGTAGTAGTTGTTGTTGTTGTTGCTGTGGAAGAAGTGTTAGTTGTCGTCGTAGTAGTAGTATGAGTAGTAGAAGGAGTAGGAGTAGAAGTAGTAGCAGTAGGCCCTGCAGAAGGAGTAGGAGTAGCAATAGGGGTAGTTGTCGGTGTAGTAGTAGTAGAAGTAATAGTCGTAGTAGCAATTGTAGTAGTGATAATAGTACAAGTAGTAGTAGTAAAAGTATTTGTAGTATCAGTAGCAATAATAGCAGTAGTGGTAGGTGTCGTAGTTGTAGAAGTAGTTGTAGTTGTAATTGTAGTAGCAGCCGCAATAATAGTAGTTGATTTTAATGGTCGTAGCAATAGTAGTTGTTGTAGAAGTGGTAGCAGTAGTAGTAGGGGTACAACTAGCTATAGTTGTAGTAGTTGAAGTAGCTAAAGTAGTAGGAGTTGAAGAAGTAGTATTAGTGGTAGAAGAAGTGACAGTAGTAGTGGTAGCAATATTAGTTGTAGGGGAAGAAATAATAGTAGTAGTAGTAGTAGTAGTAGTGGCAGTAGGAGTAGTCGTAGCAGCAGGAGTACTAGTACTAGTAGTAGCAGCAGTGCTAGTAGTTGTAACAGTACTAGTAGTAGTACTAGTAGCAGCAGCAGTAGTAGTAGAAGTAGAAGTAGTAGTAGTAGTAGTAGTAGTAATAGTAGTGATAGTTGTTATAGTGGTAGTAGTAGTAGTAGCAAGAGTAGTAGTAGTAGTAGTAGTGTTAGTATTTGTAGAAGTTCTTGTAGTAGTCGTAATAATAGTAGCAAATTGTGGTCGTAGTCGTAGTAGTTGTAGTAGTAGTCATAGTAGTAGTACTAGGAGGAGGAGTGGTAGTTGTACTAATCGTAGTAGTAGTAGTTGTAGAAGAAGTCATAGTAGTGGCAGTAGTATTGGTAGTAGTAGTAGTAGGAGCAGTAGTAGGAATAGCAGCAATAGCATCAGCAGCGGTAGCAGGAGTACTATTAGTAGTAGTTGTTGTAGTAGTAGTAGGAGTAGTAGTCGGAGTAGTAGTAGGAGTAGTAGTCGGTGTAGTAGGAGTAACAGTCGGAGTAGTAGTAGTTGTTGTAGTAATAGTATTGGTCATAGCATTAGTTGCTATAGTAGTAATGGCAAGTGTAGTAGTATTAGTGGTAGTAGTAGTTGTGGTAGTATGAGTAGCAGCATTAGAAGTAGTAGTTGATGATAGTAGTGGTAGTGGTAGTAGTAGTAGGAGTAGTAGCCACACCAGTAGGAGTTCTGGTAGTAGTTGCAGTAGCAGATGCTATTGTAGTACATGTAGTAGTTCGAGTAATAGTAGTGGTTGTAGTAGCAGGAGTAGCAGTTGCAGCAGCAGTAGTAGTAGTGGTTGTTGTAGTATTAGCAGCAGCAGTAGTAGTAGTACTAATAGTAGTAGTCGTAGTAGTAGTAGCGGTAGTAGTAGTAATAGTAGTATTAGTAGTAGTAGTAGTAGTAGTAGTAGTAGTAGTCGTAGTCGTAGTACAAGTTGAAGTAGTGGTGGTGGTAGTCGCAGTAGAAGTAGTAGCAGTAGTTGTAGCCAAAGTAGTAGTAGTAGCGATAGTAGTAGTATTGGAAGTAGTAGTAGTACTTATTGTTATAGTTGTTGGAGTAGTGGTTGTTGTAGCAGTAGTTGTAGCAGTTGTATTAGTAGAAGTAGCAAAAGTAGTAGTTGTTGTTGTAGTCGCAGTAGTAGTGACAATATTAGCAACCATTGTAGCAGTAGTAGTAGCACTAGTATTAGCCATAGTTATAGCAACAGTAGTCGAAGTAGTAGTAGTATTTGTAGGAGCAGAACTAGTTATAGTGGTAGTAGTAGTAACAGGAGTGGCCGTAGTAGTAGTAGTAGTAATAGTAATAGTAGTAGTGGTTGTTGTAGCACTATTTATGGTAGTAATAGCAGTAGCAGCAGTAATAGTAGTAGTAGTACTAGTATTAGCAGTAGTAATAGTAGTAGTGTTAAAAGTATTAGCAATAGTAGTAGTAGTAGTAGCAGTACTAGAAGTAATAATAGCAGTAGTTGTAGTTGTAGTAGGAATAGTAGAAGTAGTACGCATAACAATTGCAGAAGAAGCTATGGTAGTAATAGTAGTAGTAGTAGTAGAAATAGCTATGGTAGTAGTAGTATTACTTGCAGTAGTAGCAGCCGTTGTAGCAGTAGTTGTTGTAGCAGAAGTTGTAGCCGTAGTAATAGTATCTGTTGTAGTGGAAGCAATAGTTGTAATAGCAGCATTAGTAGTTGTAGTAGGAGTAGTAGGAGTAGTGGTGTAGCAGCAGCAACAGTAGTTGTCGTTGTTGTAGTAGTAGTTGTTGCTGTTGTTGTTGTGGTGGTAGTAGAAGTAGTAGTCATAGTAGTTGGAGTAGGAGTTGTAGTCATTGTAGTAGTAGTGGTAGTAGTAGCAGTAGGAGCATTAGTAGTAGTAGTAGCAGTAGCAGGTGCAATAGCTATAGTAGGAGTAGTAGTTGTAGTAGTTGTGGTAGTAGTAGTAGCTATTGTAGTAGTGGTAGTAGTACTTGTAGTAGTAGTAATAGTTAGAGTAGTAGTAGTAGTAGTAGGAGTGGTAAAAGTAGAAGTAGTAGTCGTAGTTGTAGTTGTAGTAGTAGGAGCAGCAGCAGTAGTAGTAGTAGCAGTAGTTGTACTAATAATAGTAGTAGTTGTTGTTATTGTAGTAGTTGTAGTAGCAAGAGTAGGAGTAGGAGTTGGAGTTGGTGTAATAGTAGTAGTAGTAGTTGCAGCAACAGTAGTAGTAATAGAAGTAATAGTAGTTGTTGTAGTAGTAGCAGCAACAATAGTAGGTTTAATACTTGTAGTAGTAGTATTTGTAGTAGTAGTAGTAGTAGCAGCAGTAGCAGGAGTACTAGTTGTTATAGTAGTTGTGGTAGTAGTAGCAGCAGCAGCAGTAGTAGTAGGGCCCCTAGTAGTAGTAGTTGTAGTAGTAATAGTAGTCGTAGAGTGGTAGAAGTAGTAGTTGTTGTGGTAGTATTAGTAGTAGTAGGAGTGTTAGGAGTTGTTGCATTAGTAGTAGTAGTAGCCATAGTCACAGCTGTAGTAGTCGTAGTCGTAGTAGAAGTAGTGGTTAGGGCTGTAGTAGTTCTAGTCATAGTAGTAGTAGTGGATGAAAAAGTAGTAGTAGTTGTTGTTGTTATCGTTGTAGAAGAAGTTGTAGTAGTAGTTGTTGTTGTTGCTGTAGAAGAAGTGGTAGTAGTAGTAGGAATACCAGCAGCAGTTGCAGCAGGGATACTTGTAGTAGTAGTAGTAGTAGTAGCAGGAGTAGTAGTAGTAGTATTAGTAGTTGCAGTAATTCTTGTAGTAGTTGTAGTAATAATAGCAATTGTAGTCGTAGTCACAATAGTAGTTGTATTAGTAGTCATAGTAGTAGTAGTAGGAGTAGTAGTTGTTGTTGTTGTAGTATTATTAGTAACAGTAGCAATAGTACCCAGCAGTAGTAGAAGTAGTAGTGGTACTAATAGTAGTAGTCGTAATAGCTGCAGCAGTAGTAGCATCAAGTGTAGTAGCCGTAGTTGTAGTTGTTTCATTTGTAGCGGTACTAGTAGTAGTTGTAGGAGTAGTAGTAGTAGTAGGAGTAGGGGTATTAGTGGTAGTAGTACTAGTTGTAGTAGCCGTAGGAGTAGTTGTAGGAGTAGAAGTCATAGCAGAAGTAGTAGTTGTAGGAGTAGAAGTAGTAGTTGTAGAAGAACTCATAGTAGTTGTAGTAGTAGTGGTAGTAGTAGTAGTAGGAGCAGAACTAGGAGTAGCGGCAATAGCATCAGCAGTAGCAGCAGGAGTACTATTAGTCGTAGCAGTTGTAGTAGTAGTAGGACTAACAGTGAGAGTAGGAGTAGGTGTAGGAGAAGTAGTCGGTGTACTAGTAGTAGGAGTAGTAGTAGTATTTGCAGCACTATTAGTAACAGTCGGAGTAGTAGTAGTAGTTATAATAATAGCAGTTGCCGCAGCAGTAGTTGTAGTAGCAGTAATAGGAAGTGTAGTAGTTGTAGTGGTAGTAGTAGTTGTGGTAGTAGGAGTAGTAGCATTAGAAGGAGTAGTACTTGTTGTAATAATAGTAGTAGTCATAGTAGTAGTAGGGGTAGCAGCGGGACCAGCAGGAGTTCTGGTAGTAGTTGCAACAGCAGATGCTGTAGTCATAGTTGTAGTAGTTCTAGTAGTAGTTGTTGTTCTGCTAGCAGGAGTAGCAGCAGCAGTAGTGGTTGTTATTGTAATAGTAGTTGTAGTGGTAGTTTTAGTATTAGTAGTAATAGAGTAGTCGTACTAATAGTAGTAGTCATAGTAGTAGTAGTAATAGCAGTAGTGGTAGTAGTATTAGTATTAGTAGTTGTTGTAATAGTGGTATTAGAAGTAGCAGTAGTGGTAGTAGTAGTCGTAGTACCAGTTGGAGTAGTGGTAGCAGTAGTAGTAGTAGAAGTAGTAGTGGTAGTTATAGCCAAAGTAGCAGTAACGATAGTAATAGTATTGGAAGTAGTAGTAGCAGTTATTGTTATAGTAGTTGGAGTAGTGGTAGTAGTAGCAGTAGTTGTAGCAGTAGTAGTAGCAAAAGTAGTTATTGTTGTAGTCAAAATAGTATTAGTAGTCGTAGTAGTAGTATTAGATGTAGTAGTAGTTGTAGCAGCAATGTTAGCAGCCACAGTAGCAATTGCAGTAGTAGCAGCAGTATTAGCCATAGTTTTAGCAACAGAAGTGGAAGTTGTAGCAGTATTTGCAGTAGCAGAAGTAGTTGTACTAGTAGTAGTAGTAGTAGTAGTAACAGGAGTGCAGTTGTAGCAGCAGAAGCAGTAGTAGCAGCAGTAGTAATAGTAATAGTACTAGCGGTTGTTGTAGTAGTAGAAGCAATAAGAGTAGTAGTAGTAGAAGAACTAATAATCTCAAGAGCTACTCCAGCAACAATAGTAGTAGTTGTAGCAGTAGTAGCAAAGGTAGTAGTAGCAATAGCAGTTGTAGTTGCGGTAGTAGTAGTACTAGTAGCTGTGGTAATAGTAGTAGAGGTAATAGTAGTAGAAGTAATAGTAGTAGAAGTAGTAGTTGCTGTTGTTGTTGTTGTCATTGTGGTAATAGTAGTATTGGTTGCAGTAGGAGTAGTAGTAGGAGTAGGTGTAGGAGAAGGAGTAATAGCAGTAGTAATAGTACCAATAGTAGTAGCAGTGGTAGTAGTAGTGGTGGTGGTGGTGGTAGTAGTAGTAATAGTAGTAGTATTTGTAGCAGTAGTAGTTGTTGTTGTTGTAGTCATATTAGTAGTAGTAGCAATAGTAGTAGTAGTAGTAGTAGTAGCAGTAGCAGCAGTAGTTGTTGTAATAGGAGTAGTAGTAGCAGTAGTAGTAGAAGGAGTAGTAGCAGTTATAGTGGTAGTAGTAGTTGCAGTAGTCGTAGAAGTAGGAGTAGGAGTAGTAGTGGGAATAGGTGTTGGAGAAGGAGTAATAGTAGGTGTAGTATTCGGAGTAGCAATAGCACTGGTAGTAGCTTCAGCCACAATAATTGTAGTGGTAGTAGCTGTTGTAGTGATAACAACAATCGTATTAGTTGTACTAGCCAAAGTAGCAGTAGTTGTAGTCCTTGTAGCAGTAATAGTCGTAGTAGTAATAGTAGTAGTGGTAGTAGCACTAGTAGTAGCAGAAGTAGTAGTAGTAGGAGAAGTAGTAGTACTAACATTAGCAGCAGTAGTAGTAATAGTAGCAGTAGTAGTAGCAAAAGAAGTAGTAGTTGTAGTAGCAGTAGCAGACATAGTTCTGTTAGTATTAATGGTAGTAGTATTAGTAGTAATAGTATTGTAGTAGTTGTCTTAGTTGTAGTTGTATCTCTAGTCGGAGAAGTAGTAGTAGTAGTAGTATTAGAAGCAGTAGTTATTTTAGTAGTATTAGTAGTAGGAGTAGTAGGAGTAGTAGGAGTAGTAGTGGAGGTAGCAGCAGTAGCAGTAGTTGTGGTAGTTGTAGTGGTAGTAGTAGTTGTAGTAGTAATAGTAGTAGTAGTAGCAGTAGTAGCAGTAGTTGCGATAGTTGTATTTGCAGTAGTCACAGTAATAGAAGTAGTGTTAGTAGTAGTAGTACTAGGAGAAGTAATAGTAGCAGCACTAGCAACAATAGTCATCATAGTAGTAGAAGTAGTATTAGCAGTAGTAGGGGCAGCAGTAGGGGCAGAAGAAGTAGTCGTCATAGTAACAGTAGTAGAAGTTGTACTATTAGTATTAATGGTCGTAGTATTGTAGTAGTAGTATTAGTTGTAGTGGTATTTCTAGTAGCAGAAGTAGTAGTAGTAGTGGCATTAGTAGCAATAGTTGTTGTTTTAATATTAGTAGTTGGAGTAGTAGTGAAAGTTGCAGCAGTAGCATTAGTTGCGGTAGTTGTAGTGGTAGCAGTAGTATTGCAGTAGTAATAGTATTAGTTGTTGTAGTAGCAGCAGTAGTTGTAGTAGTTCCGATAGTTGTAGTTGCAGTTGTCACAGTAATAGCAGTATTGTTAGTAGTAGTAGTAGTTGTTGTTGTTATAGTAGTAGTAATACTAGTAGTAGTAGTTGTTGGAGTACGAGTAAGAGTAGGAGTTGGAATAATACCGGCAGTAGCAGCTGTAGTAGTAGCAGTAATAGAAGTTGTAGTAGTAGTTGTTGTTGTTGTAGCAATACCAGCACCTATAGTAGTAGTAGTAGCAGTAGTAGCAATAGTTCAAGTAGTACGAATAATAGTAGTAGTTGTAGTAGTTGTAGTTGTTGTTGTAGCTGTAGTAATAGTAGGAGTAGGAGTAGTAGTAGTAGTAATAGTAGTAGTAATAGTAGCAACAACCGTAGTGCGATTACTAATAGTTATAGTAGTTGTAGTAGCCTTAGTTATTGTAGTAGTAGTAGTAGTAGTTGCAGCAATAGTAGTAGTAGTATAAGTAGTACTAGTAGTAGTTGTTGTAGTTGTAGTAGGAGTAGTAATAGTTGCAGTAGTAGAAGTGGTACGAATAATAGTAGTAGTCATAGTAGTAGCTGTAGTAGTAATGATAGTGGCAGTAGATGTAGTAATAGTAGTAGTGGTAGTAGTAAAAGCAGTAGCAGCAAGAGTACTAGTAGTTGTAGCATTAGTTGCAGTTCCAGTAGTAGTGGCAAGCGTAGTAATAGTGGTAGTATTAGTAGTAGTAGTAGTAGTAGTAGAAGTAGTAGTAGCAGTAGTAGTAGTAGTAGCAGGACTAGTGCTAATAGTAGTATTAATAGTAGTAGTAGTAATAGTCATAGTTGTAGGAGTGGCAGAAGCAGCAGTTGTCATTGTAGCAATAGTGCTAGCAATAGTAGTAGCAGTTAGTGTCACAGTAGTAGTTGTACTAGTAGTAGTAGTAGTAGTTGTAGTAGTAGTAACAGTAGTAGTTATAGTAGTAGTCGTAGGTGTAGTGGGAGTTGGTTTTGGAGTAGGAGTAGAAGTAATTCAATCAGTAGTAGCTGTAGTAGTAGGAGTCGCAGTAGGAGTAGTAGTAGTAATAGAAGTAGAAATAGTAGTAGTAATAGTAGAATAGTAGTAGTAGTAGGAGTAGTTGTGCTTACTGTAACAGCAGTAGTAGTAGCAGTAGTAGTAGCAGCTGTAATGTTAATAGTAATTGCAGTAGTAGTTGTCATACTAGTCGCAATAGTAATAGTAGCAATAGTGGTAGTAGTAGAATTGGTAGTAGTAGTCGTAGTAACGATAATAGGAGTAGTAGTAGAAATGGCTCTAGTAGCAGTTGTAGCAGTAGTTGTTGTAGTACTAGTGGTGGTAGTAGTAGTACTAGTAGTAGTAGCAGCAGCAGCAGTAGCAATAGCACCATTAGTTGTATTTCTAGCAGTAGTAGCAGGAGAAGTAGTAGTAGTAGTAGGAGGAGAAGTAATAGTAGTACCTGCTGTAGGGGCCGTAGTAGCAGTTGTAGCAGTCAGAGAAATAGTTATAGTAGTTGGAGAAGAAGTAGGTATAGCAGTAGTAGTAGTTGTAGTAGACGAAGTAGTAGCAACCTAGTGGAAGCAGTTTTGGAAGCAATAGTAGTAGTAGTAGTAGAAATCGTAGTAGTAATACAAGTGGTATTAGTAGTAGTAGTAGCAGTAGCAGCAGCCGCAGCAGCAGCAGTACTAATAATAGTAGTAGCAGTAGTAGAAGTAGTAGTATTAGTAGTAGTAGCAGCGTCTACAACAGCAGTAGAAGTAGTTGTTGTAGTAGTAGCAGTGGTAGTAACAGTAGTAGCAGTAGCAGTAGTTACTGTAGTCATGGTACCAGTAGTAGCAGTAGCAGCAACAATAGCAGCAGTAGTGGTAGCAGAAGAAGTAGTAGTTGCTAGCGTAGTAGTAGTAGAAGCAGCAGTAGTACTTGTAGTAGTAGCAATCGTAATAATAGTGGTAGTAGTAGTAGTTGGAGTAGCATCGGTGGTACTTGTAGTTGTAGCAGCAACGACAACAACAACAATAATAGCAGTAGTAGTAGTAGTTGTTGTTGTACTAGTAGTGGTAGTAGTAGTAGCAGCAGCAATAATAGGAGTAGTAGCAAAAATGGCACCAGTAGCAGTAGTTGTTGTAGTAGTAGTGGTGGTGGTAGTAGTAGTAGTAGTGGTAGTAGTAGTAGCAGCAGTAGTGGCAATAGCACCGTTAATTATATTTATGGCAGTAGTAGCAGGAGAGGTAGTAGTAGTAGTAGTAGGAGAAGTAATAGTAGTACCAACTGTAGCAGCAGTGGTAGCAGTTGTAGCATTAAGAGAAGAAGTAGTTATAGTAGTTGGAGAAGAAGATGGTATAGTAGTAGTAGTAGCTGTAGCAGCACTAGTAGTAGCTACAACAACAACAGCCGTAGTAGTGTTAGCAGTAGCGGTAATAGTTGTAGTAGTAATAGTAGCAGCAGCAGTGGCTGTAGTAGCAGCCACATCAGTAGTAGTAGTAGTGGAAGCAATGTTAGTAGCGATAGTAGTAGTAGTAGAAATAGTAGTAGTAGTGCACGCGGTATTAGTAGTAGTAGTTGTAGTAACAGGAGTAGTAGTAGCAGCTGCAGCAGCAGCAGTAGTAGTATTAGTAGTAGTAGCAGCTTCTGCAACAGCGGTAGAAGTAGTTGTAGTAGTAGTAGTAGTGGTAGTAATAATAGTAGCCGCAGTAGTAGTTGCTATAGTCATGGTAGTAGTAATAGTAGTAGTAGCAACAATAGCAGCAATAGTAGTGGTAGAAGTAGTCATTGCAGGAGTAGTAGTTGTAGCTGTAGTAGCAGAAGTAGTAGTAGTAGCATCAGCAATAGTAGTACTGGTAGTAGTAGTGGTAGTCATAACAGCCTTGGTAGTAGTAGTAGTTGGAGCAGCATCAGTACTACTTGTAGCAGTAGCAGAAACAGCAGCAACAACAATAGTAATAGTAGTAGTAGTAGTAGTAATAGTATTAATAATAGTAGCAATTGTAGCAATGGCAGCTATTGTAACAGTAGTAGCAGAAGTAGTGGTAGTAGCAATCGTAGATGTAGTAGCAGAAGTAGTAGTTGTTGTAATAGAAGTAATAGTTGTAATAGTACTAGTAGTAGTAGTCGTGGTGGTATTAGCAACAATACTAGTAGTAGCAGCAGCAATAGTAGCAATAGTTGTATTAGTAGGAGTAGCAGTAGTAGTAGCAATAGTTGAAGTGGTAGTTGTAGTAGTAGCAGTAGCATTAGTTGCAGCATAAGTAGTAGCAGTTGTAGTGGTAGTAGTAGTAGTCGTAGTGTCAGCAGAAGTTGTAGTCATAGTAGTAGTACTAAAATCATCACCGTTGTAGTATTTGTAGTAGTAAGAGTAATAGTTATAGTAATAGTAGTAGCATTTGTGGCACAATAATTATAGTAGTAGTACTACTACTGGTAGCAGAAGTAGCAATAGTACTACAAGTATCAGAAGTAGTAATAGTTGTGGTAGTAATAATAATAATAGCAGCAGCAGAAGTAATAGTAGTAGCAGTAGTAGTAGCAGAAGTATTAGGAGTAGGTCTACTTGTAGTTGTAATAGAAGTAGCGGTAGTAGTTGCAGTAGTAGTAATAGAAGTAGTAGTAGTAGTTGTTATTGTAATAGTAGTAGCTGTTGTTGTAGTAGTAGTATTAGTTGTAGTAGTAGTAGCTGTTGTGGTAGAAGTAGTCATAGTTGTACTAGTAGTAGTGGCTGCAGTAGTGGTAGCAAAAGTAGCTGTTCCAACAGTGGTAGCAGCAGCAGTAGTAGTATTAGTAGTATTAGCAACAATAGTAGTTGTAGTTATTGTTGTAGTAGTAGTTGTAGTAGCATTATTGGTAGTTGTAGTAGTAGTGCCGACAATAATAGTTGCAGCAGCAACAATAGTGCTAGTAATAGTAGTAGCAGCTGTAGCTGTAGCAGTGTCTGCAGCAACAATAGTAGTAGTTGTAGTAGTAATAGAAGTAGTAGTAACAGTAGTAGCTGCAGTAGTAGTTATTGTAGTCGTGGTAGTAATAGTAGCAGTAACAGTAGTAGTAGTAGTAGAAGAAGTAGTAGTTGCAGATGTAGTAGTAGCTGTAGTAGCAGAAGTAGTAGTTGTAATAGCAGCAGCAACAGCGGTAGTATTTATACAAGTAGTAGCAGCAGTAGTAGTAGTGGTAGTAGTAGTAGTTGGAACGCCATCGGTAGTGCTTGTAGTAGTAGCGATAGCAGAAGTAGTATTATTGGTAGTAGTAGCAGTAACAATAGTAGTAATAGGATTAATAATAGTAGTAGTCGTAGCTGTGGTAGCTGTAGTGGCAGTCATAGATGTAGTAGCAGAAGTAGTAGTTGTAGTAGTTGAAGTAATAGTTCTCGTAGTAGTAGTAGTAGTCGTGGTGGTATTAGCCATAATGCTAATAGTAGCAGTGGTAGTAGGATTAGTAGGAGCAGCAGTAGTAATAGTAATAGTAGTAGTAGTTATTGCAGTATAAGTAGTAGTAGTTGCAGCATAAGTAGAGCAGTGGTAGTGGTAGTAGTAGTAGTTGTAGTAGCTGCAGTAGTAGTTGTTGTAGTAGTAGTAGTGGTAAAAGTCATAGCCATTGTTGTATTGGTAGTAGTAAGAGTAATAGTTGTAGTAGCAGTAGCAGCTTTTGTAGCAACAGTAGAAGTAGTTGTAGTTGTTCTATGAGTAGCAGACGTAGCAATAGTAGTGGTCGTAATAATAATAGTAGTGGCAGTAGCAGTAGTAGTAGCAGAAGTATTAGGAGTAGGTGTAGTTGAAGTTGTAGTAGCAGTAGCGGCAGTAGTGCCAGCAGCAATAATAACAGTAGTAGTTGTTGTTGTTGTAGTAGTACTAGTAGTAGTAGCAGCAGCAGGAATAGTAGCTGTTGCAGTAGTGGTAGCAATAGTAGTAGTAGTATTAGTGGTATTAGCAATAATAGTAGAAGTAGTTGTTGCTATAGTTGTTGTTGTAGTAGCCATAGTCATGGCAGTCATAGCAGCATTATTAGTAGTTGTAGTAGTAGTAGCGACTACAACAACTGCAGCGAGAACAGTAGTGGTAGTAGTAGTAGTGACATTAGTAGCAGTAGTGGAAGAAGTAGAAGAAGTAGTAGCAGTAGTCGTAGTAATAGTAGTAGTTGTAGAAATTAATGAAATAACAGTTGTAGCTATAGTAGTAGGAGTAGTGGTAGTAGTAGTAGCAGCAGTAGCAGTAGTAATAGTAGTAGTTGTAGTAGTAGTAGCAGTAGTAGTGGTACGAGTAGTAGTAGTAGTTCTAGAATGTTGAGTTTTGGGTGTCTCAAACTTGGATTAGAGTTTGAGTTAAAGTAGGAATCCAAAATTGGATTTAAACTTATGATTGATTTGTAATATTATGAGTTATAATTATAGTAAAACTCAGACTCAATCAGAGTCTATATATATGCTATAATACATAGAGTTTATGAGTGATATAACATTAAGGTTGAACTAGAGGGAAATAGAGAGAGAGGATTAGAGAAATAGAGAGAAGAGGAACAAAGAGAGTGTCGGCTCTCATGTGTGGATCTCTCTAATGCTTCTTGGTTGTCTCTTGTAGTAGTTCCTGGTGGTCTTCTCTTGGATATTCTCTCTGAAGGTGGAGGCATTGCCAAGGCTTGGTGAAAGAGTTTAGTTGAGTAAGAAAGTGTGCAGACTTTCTTGTAAATTCTTGTAATGCCTTTTGATAGTGGATCCCTTGCTATCTTATCTTGTTATTTTCTTTTATCTTGCATTACTTTTTGTTTCTTATGTTGTTTGACAATTAGGTGATTTGTGAACCTTCTACTGTGAATCCAAACAATTGGTATCAGAGCTTCTAAGCAAACAACGAAGATTGCAAAATCCTTACTTGAGGCTGAGAAGTTTGACGGCAAAATAAATTTTACTTCATGGTAGAAAAAGATGAAGGTGATTCTTACGTGTCAAGGTCTGCAAAAGATGTTAGAGGGAAAAGAAAAGAGGCCAGCCATGATTAGCGATGAAGACTGGGAGAGGATAGATCAGAAGGCATTGAATTTAATTATTCTAAGCTTGATTAATAAGGTATTGTACAATGTCATTGACGAAGAGATGACGATGGACATCTAGACAAAACTCGAGAAGTTGTACATGTCAAAAAGCCTCACGAACAAGTTCCACTGGAAACAACAATTGTACGGATTGCATATGAGCTAAGGTACAACTATATTACGTCACCTGAATGCCTTCAATAAGATTATCAACGATTTGCTGAAAGTTGATGTAAAGTTTGAAGAGGATGATAAGGCGTTGATTCTCCTGATGTCTCTTCCAGCTTTGTATGATCATATTGTGACCATAATTCTTTATGGTAAAGAAACTCTCAAGATGGAAGATGTGATAGCTAGTCTTCTTTCTAATGAAAAAAGGAGAAACTCCAATATTAATATGGAATTTGGTGAAGGATTGGTCACTCACAAAAGAAGAAGATTAAGAGAACGTGGAGAAAGCAAGCAAGAGTCCAAATCAAAATTGAAGGCAAAACTGCAATGTTATTCACGTAAGAAGTATGGCCACAATAGATGGCATTGCCCTGAACGTGGGAAGATAGAGTCTTCCAATATGGGGACGACAATAGCCGATGATACTTCTGAGAATAGTGTGGATGGAGACGTTCTTGCAGTATCTGCAAAAATCGGCACTTCTGCCAAGTGGATTTTAGATTCTGGTAGTTCTAACTATATTTGCTCTAGGATGGATTGGTTTATTTCTTATTAGGAGAATAAGAAGAAAGCTGCTATTTGGTTAGGGGATAATTCAACCTCTGAGATTGCCGATGTGGGAATACTACAAATCTAGATATTTGATGGAGTGATTTGTACTCTTACTGGGGTGAGGCATGTGCCCAAGATGCAGAAGAATCTAATTTTGCTTTGTGTACTAGACTCAAAAGGCTATAATTTTTCAGCGAGAGATAGAATCATGATTGTGACATGCGTTTTTAAAATCCTGATGAAAGAAAGAAGTGTGGCAATATTTATCGATTAGTAGAGAATACTATTACAAGTGGAGTTTCGATGGCATGATCGAGTTCAAGCCAAGGTGGAGATTGTTGAGTTTTTGGTATTTCAAATTCTAGATTTGAGTTTTAGTTAAAGTAGGAATCCAAAATTGGATTTAAACTTACGATTGATTCGTAATATTAGGAGCTATAATTATAGTAAAACTGAGACTAAATAAGAGTCTATATATATAGTATAATACATAGAGTTTGTAAGTGATATAACATTAAGGTTGAACTATAGGGAAATAGAGAGAATAGAGAGAAGAGGAACAAAGAGAGTGTTGGCTCTCATGTGTGGATCTCTCTAGTGCTTCTTGGTTGTCTCTTGTAGTAGTTCCTCATGATGCTCTCTTGGAGATTCTCTCTGAAGGTGGAGGCATTACCAAGGCTTGGTGAAAGAGTTTAGTTGAGTAAGAAAGTGTGCAGACTTTCTTGTAAACTCTTGTAAAGCCTTTTGATAGTGGATCCCTTCCTGTCTTATCTTGTTATTTTCTTTTATATTGCATTACTTTTTGTTTCTTACGTTGTTTGACAATAAGGTGATTCGTGAAACTTTTGCTACGAATCACAATAGTAGAAGTGGTGGTACTAGTAGTAGTAGTAGTAATAGCAATAGCAGTAGTAGTAGTAGCAGCAGTAGTAGTTGTTGTTGTAATAGACGTAGTAGTAGTCAAAATAATATTAGTAGTAGCAATAGTAGCAGAAGTGATAATAGTAGAAATATTACCTGTAGTGGTAATAACAGAAGTTATTGTCGTAGTAGTAGTAGCAGCATCAGTAGAAGTAGTTATGGCAATTGTAGTAGTAGCAATAGTTGTAGTAGTAGTAGAAGCAGCAGCAACAGTAGTTGTTGTTATAGGAGAACTAGTAGTAGAAGTAGTACTAGACGTAGTATATGTTGTTGTAGTTGTAGTACTAGTAGCAATAGTAGTATTTGTTTTTGTAGTAGTAGTAATAGTAGTCGAAGTAGAAGTAGTGGTAGTAGCTGTAGCTGTAGTAGCCATAGTAGCAGTGGTAGGTGTAGTAGTAGTAGTCGTAGCGGTAGTTGCAGTAGTTGCAGTAGAAGTAGTTATAGTAATCCGAGTAGAAGTAGCAACAATAGTTGTTGTAATAGTAGAAGTAGTAGTGGTGATATTAGTAGTAATGCTCGTACTAGCAGTAGTAGTAGTAGCAGAATTATTATTAGTTATAGTAGTAGTTGTAGTTGTAGAAATATTAGTAGCAGTGGTAATAGTATCAGGAGAAGTATTAGTAGTAGCAATAGTAGTAGCGGTATTAGTAGTAGTATTAGTAGCAGTAGTAGTAGTTGTTGTTGTTGTTGTAGTAGCAGTGGTCATTTAGTAGCAGTAGTTACTGCAACTTTAGTAGTTGTAGTAGTAGTAGTAGGGGCTGGATTAGGAGTAGTTGTAGGATTAGTACTAGTTGGGGTATTGCTAGTGGCAATACTAGTTATAGTAGTAGTATTGTTTATAGCAGTAGTAGTTGAAGTTGTAGTAGTAGAAGTAGTATTAGGATTGGTAGTTGGAGCAGGAGTTAGAGGTGGGGTAGGGGTAGTAGTAGTAGTAGTAGCAGCAGTATAGTGGTAGTAGCAGTAGTCTTTGTAGTAGTAGGAGTAGTATCGGTAGTCATTGGAGTAGTAGTAGAAATAGCACCAGTAGCTGTTATAGCAATAGTTATTGTTAGAATTAACATTAGTAGCATGACCAATAGTTGTTGTAGTAACACTTGCAGCAGGAGAAGTAGTAGTAGTACCAGCTCTAATAGTAGTAGTAGTAGCAATTGTAGCAGTAGGAGAAGATGTAGGTATAGTAGGAGTAGTATTAGTAGTAGTGGTGGTTGTAGAAGTAGTAGTAGTAGTAGTAACAGAAGTAGTACTAGTTGTAGAAATAGTAGTAGCAGTAGCAGTACTAATAGTAGGTGGAGTCATAGGAGTATTAGGATTAGTAGCAGTATTTGTAGTGGTATTAGTAGTGGCAGCAGCAATAGTAGTAGTAGGGCTAGTAGTGGCAATAGGTGTAGGAGTAGGAGTAACAGTAGGAGTAGGACTAGTAGTGTTAGTATTAGTAGTAGTATTACAAGTAGTAGGAGTAGTAGTAGTAGCAATTATACTGGTAGTGGAAGTGGTAGTAGTAGTAGTGTCAGTATCATTAGTAGCAATAGTGGTAGTAGTATTAATAGTAGATGTTGCAGTAGTAGTAGTAGAAGTCACGGTAGTAGTAGCATTACTAGTGGTAGTAGTAACCGTTGTAGGGATAGTACTAGGAGTAGTTGTTGTAGTGGTAGTAGTAGTAGTGGTAGTAGTACTAGAAGTAGTAGGAGCTGGAATAGCAATAGCAGCAGTAGTTGTTGTAGTAGTAGCAGTACTAGCAGTTGTATAAGTAGTAATGTAGTTGCAGTCATTGAAGTAGTAGTAGAAGTAGTAGTAGTTATAGCACTAGCAAGAGTAGTAGATGTTGCTGTAGTGGGAGTAGCAGTAGTTGTTGTAGTAGGAGTAGCAGTAGTTATAGTAGTAGTAGTAGTGTGAGTAATAGTAGGAGTGGTAGTAGTAGTAGTAGGAGTAGTAGTAGCAGTAGGAGTAGTTGTAATAGTAGTAGTTGTAGCAGTAGTAGTAGTAGTAGTTGTTGTAGGAGGAGGAGGAGTAGAAGTAGTAGTAGTGGTGGTAGTTGTAGTAGTAGTTGTGGTAGTACTAGTAGTAGTAGTATGAGTTGGAGTAGGAATGGTAGTTGCAGTGGTAGTAGTAGAAGTAGGAGTAGTAGTAGCAACAACTGTAGTAGTAGTGGCCGTAGGAGTAGTAGTTATAGTAGTAGTACCAGTAGTGGTAGTAGTCGTAGTAGTTATAGTAGTAGTACGAGTAGTGGTAGATGTTGTAGTCGGAGCAATTATACTAGTAGTAGAAGCTGTAGTTGTAGTTGCAGTATAAGTAGTAGTAGTTATAGCCGAAGTAGTAGTAGTGGTAGGAGAAGTAGCGATTGTAGTAGTAGTAGTTGTTGTAGTAGTAGAAGTAGGAAAAGAAATAGTTGTAGTAGTAGTCATCGTAGTAGTAGTAGAAATAGTAGCAGGAGTAGAAGTAGCAGTAGCAGCAACAGCAGTAATAGAAGAAGAAGTAGTAGTAGTAGTGGTAATAGGAGTAGTAGGAGTAGAACTGTCAGTTGTAGCAGTAGTAGCAATGGTTGTAGTAGTAGTGGCAGTGGTAGTTGTATAGCAGCAGCCGTAACAGTAGTAGTAATAGTAGTATCAGCAGCCGGAGCAGCAACAGCAGTAGCAGTAGTAGTAGAAATTATAGTAGTTGTATTAGTATTAGTAGTAGCAGTAGTAGTAGAAGTAGTTGTTGTAGTCAGAGTGTTTGGAGTAGTAGTATTATTACAAGTAGTAGTAGTAGTGGTGGTAGTAAGAGTTATAGTAGTAGGAGTAGTTATAAGACTAGTAGTAGTAGTTGCAGTAGTAGTTGTAGTAGTAGTAGTGGTAGTAGTAGGAGTGTAGTAGTTGTAGTAGTAGTAGTTGGAGTTGTAGGAGTACTAGGAGTAGTACGTAGTCATCGAAGTTGTAGTAGTGTTACGAGTAGTAGTAGTGGTAGAAGTGGCTGTAGTAGTAGTGTTAGTATTGGTAGTAGTAGTAGTAGTAGTAGTAGTAGTAGTAGTTGGAGGAGTACTTGTAGTTGCGATACTAGGAGGAGTAGTAGTAGTTATAGTGGAAGTACTAGTAATAGTAGTAGTAGTAGTAGTAGAAGTAGTAGTAATATTAGCAGTAGAAGCAGTCGTAGTAGTAGTAGTAGTATCAACAACAGGAGCCGCAATAGTAGCTATAATAGTAGTATTTATAGTAGTAGTCGGAGTTTTTGGAGTAGTAGTGTTAGTATGAGTTGTAGTAGTAGTAGTAGTCGTCGTCGTAGTAGCAGTGATAAGAGTAGTTCTAGTAGTAGGAGTAATCGCACAAGTAGTAGTAGTTGAAGTAGTAGTAATAGTACTTGTAGTAGTTATAGTAGTAGTAGTAGTGGTAGTATTAAGAGTGTCGTAGTATTAGTAGTTGTAGTAGGAGTTGTTGGAGTGGTTGGAGTAGTAGGTAGTGATCAAAGTTGTAGGAATATTACGTGTAGTAATTGGAGTAGGAGGAGGACTAGTAGTAGTAGTAGCGTTTGTGTTAGTAGTAGCAGTAGTAACAGTAATAGCAGCAGTAATAATAACTATAGTGTTAGTAGTAGTAGTAGTAGTAGTAATAGTAGTAGTCGTCTAAGTAGAAGTAATAGTAGTAGTAGTGGAGTAGTAATAGTGGTGGTAGTAGTAGTTGTAATAGTTGTAATCGTACTAATAATAGTAGCAGTAGCAGCAGCGGTGGTGGTGGTAGTAGTAGTAGTAGTAGTAGTAGTAATAGTTGTAGTAGTTGGAATTGGAATAGTATTACCAGGTGTAGTAGTTGTAGTGGTAGTAGTTGTAATAGTTCGAGTAGTAGTCACATTTGGAGTTGGAGTAGGAGTAGTAGTAGCATTAGCGATATTAATAGTAGACAAGTAGTGGCCGTAGTGGTAGTAGGAGCTATAGTGATAGCAGTAGTTGTAGTGGCAACAGCCGGAGTAGTAGTAGTAGTAGTAGTAGTAGTAGTGGTTGTAGCAATAGTTGTAGTAGTAGTGGAACTAGTAGTATTATTAGTAATAGCAGCAGCAGTAGTACTTGTAGTAGTAGCAACAATAGTAGTAACAGTAATAGTAGCAATAGTAGCAGTAGTAGTAGCAGTGTTAGGAGTACTAGTAGTAGTAGGAGTAGAAGTAGTAGTAATAGTAGTAGTATTAGTAGGAGCAGTAGGAATAATAGAAATAGTAGGAGTATTAGTAGCAGTAGCAACAATAGTAGTAGTAGGAGTAGTTGTGGCTGTAGGTGTAGAAGTAGGAGCAGCAGCAGTAGTAGCTAGAGTAGTTGTAGCAGTGTTGGTATTCGTAGTAATAGTTCCAGTAGTAGTAGTAGTAGCAGTGGTGGTAGTACTATTGGAAGTAGAACTTGTAGTAGCGGTATTAGTAGGAGCTAAAGGAGTAGATATAGGAGTAGTAGTAGTAGTAGCAATGGTGGTAGTAGTATTGGAAGTAGAACTTGTAGTAGCAATAGTAGTAGGAGCTGAAGGAATAGCTATAGTAGTAGTTGTAGTAGTAGTAGACGTCACGGTAGTTGTAGTAGTAGTAGTAGTAGTAGTAGAAGTCCTGGTAATAGTTGTAGTATTAGTGGTAGTAGTTGTAGTTGTAGGAGTAGTAGCAAGAGCAGTTGTTGTAGTAGTAACAGTAAGCGGATGAGGAGGAGTAGTAGTAGTAGC
This sequence comes from Trichopus zeylanicus subsp. travancoricus, assembly GCA_005019695.1. Lineage (NCBI taxonomy): Eukaryota > Viridiplantae > Streptophyta > Magnoliopsida > Dioscoreales > Dioscoreaceae > Trichopus > Trichopus zeylanicus. The sequence goes on from RXID01009894.1 coordinate 35,410, forward strand.
TGTAGCTCTAGGAGGAGTTGGTGTAGGAGTCATTATAGCAGTAGTATTAGTAATGGCTGAAGTAGAAGTAGAGTAGTAGTGGCAGTAGTAGTACTAGTCGTACAAGCAGTAGTAGTAGCAATAGCAGCAGTAGTAAAAGTAGTAGTGCTAGTAGTATTCATAGTGGTTGTAGCAGTTGCAATAGCGGAAGGACTAGTAGCAGTAGTAGTAGTAGTAATGTAGTAGTAGCAGTTGCTGGAGTAGTAGTATTAGTAATAGTAGTCGTACTAGTAGCAGTAGTCGTAAAAACAGTAGTAGCTGTTGCAGTAGCAATAGCAGTAGTTGTAGTAGTAGTAGTATTAGTAGGAGTGTTTGGAGTAGCAGTATTATTGTGAGGAATAGTACGAGTAGTAGTAGTAGTAGGAGTAGTCATAATAGTGGTAGTTGTGGCTGTTGTAGTAATAGTAGTAGTAGTCGTAGTTATTATTGTTGTTGTTGTTGTAGGAGTAGTAGTAGCAGTTTTAGCAATAGTAGTCATAGTTATGGTAGTAGCAGTAGTTGTAGCAGCAGTAGTTGTAGGTGTTGGAGTAGGAGTGGTAGTGGTTGTAGTAGTAGTAGGATGAGGAGTAGTAGTAGTAACAGTAGTCATAGTAGTAGTAGCAATAGTAATAGAAGAAGTTGTACTAGCAGTAGTAACAGCAGCATTAGTAATAGTAATTGTAATAGTAGTAGAAGTTGTAGCAATAGTAGTAGTAGTAGTAGCAGTAGCAACAGCAACAACAGCAGCAGTAGTAGTTTTTGTATAAATTATAGTTGTAGTAGTAGTAGTAGTAATATGACTAGTTGGAGTAGTTATTTTAGTAGTAGTAGTAGTAGTATTGGTAGTAGCAGAAGTAGCAGTAGTTGTAGCAGGAGCTGGAGTGCTAGTAGTAACAGTAGAAGTTGCAATAGTACTATTAGTAATAGTAGCAGTAGCAGTAGTTGTGGTAGTAGTAGAATTACAGGTAGTAGTAGTAGTTGTAGTAGTAGGAGTATTAGTAATACTAGTAGTGATAGTTGCAGTAGGAGTTGGAGTAGTAGTAGTTGTAGTAGCGGAAGTAATAGTAGCAGTAGTTATAGTACTAATAGTTGTAGAAGTAGAAGCAGAAGTAGTAGTAGTAGGGGAAGTAGTAACAGTAGTAGTAGTAGTAGTAGGAAACATAGTTGTTATAATATTAGTAGCATAGTAGTTGTAGTTGAAGTTGTAGCAGCAGTGCTTCTAGAAGTAGTAGTAGTTTGAGTAGCAATGGGAGTAGTAGTAGTAGCAGCAATAGTAGTAAAAGTAATAGTATTAGTTGTAGGAGTAGTAACACTAGCAGTAGTAGATGTCCTAGTTGTCGTAGAAGCCGCAACAGTAGCAGTAGTAGCAGCAGGAGTAGTAGTGGCGATAGTAGCAAATGTAGTAATGGTAGTAGGAGTACTAGTTGTAGCAGCAGTAGAAGCGATAGCAACACCAGTAGCATTAGTAGTAGTAGTGCTAGCAGTAGCAATAGAAGTAGTAGAAGTTATAGCAGTAGTAGTAGAAGTAGTTGCAGCAAAAGTAGTAGTAGTAGTAGTTATAGTAGTAGTAATAGTAATGGGAATAGTAGTAGTTGTTGTAGCAGTAGCAGTAGAAGTAGCTATTGTAGCAGTAGTAGTAGTTGTAGTAGTAGTAGTAGTAGTAGTTATTATGGTAGTAGTTATTATTATATTAGTAGTAGTTATAGTCAGAGTAGTAGTAGTTGTTATTTTTGTCGTTGTTGTAGTTGTAGTTGTAGTAGTAGTTATTATTGTTGTAGTAGTAAAAGTTGGAGCAGAAGTAGTAGTATTAATAGTAGTAGTAGTAGAAGTTGTTGTCGTAGTAATTGTAGCTATGGTAGTTGTAGTTGTTGTTATTGTAGTTGTTGATGTAGCAATTGTAGTAGTAGTAGGACTTTGTTGTAGTTGTGGTAGTAGTGGCAGGAATAGTAGTAGAAGTGGTAGTAATAATAGTAGTAGTTATTATAGTAATAGTAGAAGAAGTAGTAGTAGTAGTAGTAGCAGTAGTGGTAGTAGTGGTAGTGGTAGTAGTGGTAGTGGAAGTAGTAGTGGTAGTTGTGGTTGTAGTAGTAGTAGTAGTAGTAATAGTAATTGTCGTAGCTGTAGTAGTAATAATAGAAGTAGTAGCATTAATAATTGTAGTAGTCATGGTGGTAGTAGTAGTTGTGATAGTTGTAGTAGTAGTTATTATTGTTGTAGTAGCTATTGTAGTAGTTGCAGTAGTTGTAGTTGTAGTAGTAGTAGCAGCAGTAGCAGTAGTAGTGGTAGTAGTAGCTATAGTAGTAAGACTAGTAGTAGGAGTAGGATTTGGGGTAGGAGTAATCGTAGCAGTAATTGCACTAGTTATAGTAGTATTAGTAGAACTAGTTGTTGTTGTTGTAGTGGTAGTAGTAGTAGCAGAGTAGTAGTAGTAGTAGTAGTAGTAGTAGTGTTAGTAGTAGTAGGAGTTGAAGTAGGAATAGATGTAGGAGTAGGAGAAGTAGTCTGATTAATAGTAGTAGTAGTAGTAGAAGGAATAGTACCTATTATTGCAGTTATAGTAGTTGGAGTGGTAGTAGCAGTAATAGCCGTAGTAGTAGTAGGAGGAGGAGTATTAGTTGTTGTAATAGGAGTAGTACTAGTGTTAGTAGTTGTAGCAGTTGTAGTTGTAGAAGTTGTAGCAGTGGTAGTTGCAGTAGGAGTTGGAGTAGTAGTGGTTGTAGTAGCAGCAGTAGTCCTCTTAGGCATAGTAGTAATTATAGTAGGAGTAGAAGTAGAGGTAGCAATAGTGCTAGTAGGAGTAGAAGTAGTTGTAGTAGTCTTTGTAGTAGTAGTAGTGGTAGTATTAGTAGCAGCAACAACAATAACTGTAGTAGTAGCACTAGTAATAGAGGTAGTAGTAGCTTTTGTTGTTATTGTAGTTGTTGTAGTTAGAGTAGCAGTAGTAGTAGCAGTGGTAGTAGAAGTTGTAGTAATAATAGTAGTAGTTGTCGAGGTTGTAGTAGTAGTAGTGGTAGTTGTCATAGTAGTAGTAGCAGTTATTGTCTTGGCTATTGTAGTAGTTGCAGTCGTTGTAGTTGTAGTAGTACTAGCAGTAGTTGTAGTAGTCCTAGTAGTAGTAGTTGTTGTTGGAGTAGTAGTAGGAGCAAGATTTGGGGTAGGAGTAATCATAGCAGTAGTTGTACTAGTAGTAGTAGTATTCGTAGAAGTAGTAGTAGTAGTTGTAGTGGTAGTATTAGTAGTGGTTGAAGTAGGAGTGGCAGTGCTTCTCATAGTAGTTGTATTAGTAGCAATAGGAGTTGTAGTAGAAGTAGTAGCAGTAGTAGTCGTAGTGGTAATGGTATTAATTGTTGGAGTAATAGTAGCAATAGTAGATGTAGTAGTAGTGTAGTAGTAGTGTAGTAGTAGTAGCAGCAACAACAGTAGTAGTAGGATTATTAGTAGTAGTGGTAGTAGTAGTAGTAGTAGGAGTAGTAGTCGCAGCAGTAGAAGCAATAGTAGTAGCAGAAGTGGTAGATGTAGTAGTAGCAGCAACAACACTTGGAATAGTAGTAGTTATAGTCATAGTAGCAGCAGCGGTAGTGGTAGTAGTAATGGTAGTAGTAGTAACAGTAGCAGAAGTAGGAGTTGTTGTAGTAGTAGTAGTTGCAGTAGTAGCAGTAGTTATTGTTATTGTTCTAGTAGTAGATGTTGTAGTAGTAGTAGTAGTAGCGGCAGTAGCTGTAGTTGTTGTTGTTGTAGTAGTAGTAGTAGAGGTAGTAGCAGTAGTGGCAATAGTAGTAGTACCAGTAGTTGCAACAACTACAGCGGTAATAGTAGTTGTAGTAGTAGTGGTGGTGGTGGTGGTGGTGGTGGTGGTAGTAGTAGTAGTGGTAGTAGTAATAGTAGTAGTAGTAGTAGTATTAGTAGGAGTAGGGGTAGGAGCAGGAATAGTGGGAGTAGCAGTAGTAGTAGTAGGTGTTGTAGTCGTAGTAGTAGCAGTACCAACTGTAGCAGCAGTAGTATTAGTACTAATAACAATAGTGGTAGTAGTAGTTGTAGCAGCAGCAATTATTATAGTTACAGCAGTAGTAGCAATAGTCCTACCAATAGTAGTAGTAGTGATTAATGTAATTATTGTAGTAGTTGTAGTCGCTAGAGTTGTAGTAGTGTTATTAGTAGCAATAGTAGCAGAAATAGTAGCAGCAACAGCAGCAACAACAGTAGTGGTAGTAGTAGTATTAGTAGTAGTAGTAGCAGCAGCAGTAGTAGTAGTAATAGTAATAGTAGCAGTAGTAATAGTTGTGCTAGTAGTAATAGTAGTTGTAGTATTTGTTGGAGTAGTAGTGGAACTAGCAGTAGTAGTTGTAGTAGTATTTGTAGTAATTATTGTAGGAGTAGTAGTTGTAGTAGTCGTAGTAGTAGAAGTAGTAGTATTAGTAGTCGACTAGTCGTAGGAGTAGTAATAGTAGCAATTGGAGTAGGAGTGGTAGTTGTTGTAGTATTAGCAGGAGTATTGGTAGTAATAATACTAGTAGTTATGGGAATAGTAGTAGTACTAGTACAAATAGTTATAGTAGTACTAGCGTAGTAGTAGTCGCAGTTATAGTAGTACAAGAGGTAGTAGTTGTAGTAATTGCAGTAGTAGTAATTCTTGTTGTCGTTGTTGTTGTAGTAGTAGTAGTTGTAGTTGTCATAGAAGTAGTAGAAGCATGAGTGGTAATTATCTTAGAAGTAGTAGTCGTAGTGGTAATCATAGCAGCAGCAGCAGTAGTAGTAGGTGTAGTAGTTGTAGTATTAGTAGTAGGAGCAGGATTATTAGAAGCTGTGGGAGTAGTAGTTGTAGTATAGTTGTTGTTGTTGTTGTAGTCATATTGGTTGTTGTTGTTGTTGTTGTTGTTGTTGTAGTAGTAGTAGTAGTAGGAGTAGTCGTATAAGTAGTAGTACTATTAGTAATAGTAGTAACGAGAATGGTAGTAGTAGTAGTAGTAGCAGAAGTAGCTATTGTAACAGTAATAGCAGTTGCAATAGTTGTAGTAGTAGTAGTTATTATAGTAGTAGTTATTATTTTATTAGTGGTAGTAGTTATTTTTGTTGTTGTTGTAGTTGCCGTTGTAGTAGTAATAGTTGTTGTTGTTGCAGTAAAAGTTGTAGCAGTAGTAGTAGTAGAAGTTGTTGTTGTAGTAATTGTAGCTATGTTAGTAGTAGGACTTGCAATAGTTGCGGTATTAGTGGTAGGAATAGTAGTAGAAGTAGTAGTAGTAGTAGTATTAGTAGTAGTAGTTATTGTAGTAATAGTAGAAGTAGTAGTAGTGGTGGTGGTGGTAGTAGTGGTAGTGATAGTAGTGGTAGTGGAAGTAGTAGTGGTAGTGGCGGTGGCGGTGGTGGTGGTAGTAGTAGTAGTAGTAATAGTTGTAGTTGTAGTAGTAATAATAGAAGTAGTAGTTGTAATAGTAGTAGGTAGTTGTAGTAGTAGTAGTTATTATTGTTGTAGTGGCTATTCTAGTAGTTGCAGTAGTTGCAGTTGTGGTGGTAGCAGCAGTAGTAGCAGTAGTAGTGGTGGTAGTCGTAGTAGTAGTGAAAGTTGTAGCAGGAGTAGGAGTTGGAGTAGGAGTAATCGTAGCAGTAGTTGCAATAGTTGTAGTAATATTAGTAGAAGTAGTAGTAGTTGTTGTAGTGGTAGTAGCAGCAGCCGAGTGGTAGTAATAGTAGTTGGAGTAATAGTAGTAGTAGTTGTTGTTGTAGCAGTAGTAGTAGTAGTAGTCTTAGTAGTGGTAGGAGTTGAAGTAGGAATAGGTGTAGGAGTAAGAGAAGTAGTTAGATTAATAGTAGTAGTAGGAGTAGAAGGAGTAGTATCTATTGTTGTAGTTATAGTAGTAGGAGCGGTAGTAGCAGTAATAGCAGTAGTAGTAGTAGCAGGAGTATTAGTTGTAGTAATAGGAGTAGTTGTAGTGTTAGAAGTAGTAGTAGTTGTAGTTGTAGAAGTTGTAGCGGTGGTAGTTGTAGTAGGAGTACAAGTACTTGTGGTTGTAGTAGCAACAGCAGTCCTTTGATGCATAGTGGTAATTGTAGTAGGAGTAGAAGCAGAAGTAGAAGTAGTGGTTGTAGGAGTAGTAGTTATAGTAGTCCTTGTAGTTGTGGTAGAGGTAGTAGTAGTAGTAGCAACAACAACAGCTGTAGTAGTAGCACTAGTAATAGTGGTAGTAGTAGCAGTAGTTGCTGTTGTTGTAGTTATAGAAGCAGTGGCAATAGTAGTAGTAGCAGAAGTAGTAGTAGTAATAGTAGTTGTAGTTATCATGGTAGTAGTAGGAGTTGTGGTAGTTGTCGTAGTAGTAGTTGTTGTTGTTGGAGTAGCTATTGTAGTAGTTGTAGTAGTAGTAGTGGTGGTGGTAGCAGTAGGAGTAGTAGGAGTAGGAGTAGTAGTAGGAGTAGCAGCAATAGCTGCAGTAGTAGTTGTTGTTGTGTTACTAGTAGTAGGGGTAGCAGTAGTAGCTGCGGTAGTAGTAGTGGTAGTAGTAGTAATGGTGGTGGTG
>RXID01009989.1:0-10000 GCA_005019695.1 Trichopus zeylanicus subsp. travancoricus
GTAGTAGTAGTAGTAGTAGTAGCAGTAGTAGTAGTAGTAGTAGTAGTAGTAGTAGTAGTAGTAGCAGTAGTAGTAGTAGTAGCAGCAGCAGTAGTAGCAGTAGCAATAATAGTAGTAGTAGTAGCCGTAGCAATAATAGTAGTAGTAGTAGCAGTATTAGTAGTTTCAGTAGTAGTAGTAGTGGTAATAGTAATAGTAGTAATAGTATTGTAGTAGCTACAGTAGTAATAGTAGTGGTTGTTGTAATGGAAGTAGTAATTGTAGTAGTAGGAGTAGCAGTAGAAGTCATAGTAGTAGTAATTCTAGTAGTATCAGTAGTAGTACTTGTTCTAATAGATGTTGTAGCAGTGGTAGTAGTAACTACAGTAGTAGTAGTAGTAGTAGTAGTAGTAGTAGTAGTAGTAGTAGTAGTAGTACCAAGAGTAGTAGCAGTGGCACTAGAAGTAGCATCAATAATAATAGTAGTCTTAGTGGCAGTAGTTGTCATAGTAGATGTAGCAGTAGTAGTAACAGGAGGAGAATTAGTTATAGTTGTAGTAGTAGTAGTAGTACTAGTATTAGTAATAGTAATAATAGTAGTACTAATAGCAGTAGTAGTATTAGTGGTAGTAGTAGTTGTTGTTGTTGTTGTTGTTGTGGTAATAAGTAGTAATAGTTGTAGTAATACTAGTTCCAGTACTAATTTTAGTAGTAGTAGTGGTAGTAGTTGTTGTTGTAGTTATACTTGTAGTACGAGTAATAGTAGTTATAGTAATAATAATAATAGTTGTAGTAGTGTAGTACATGTAGTAGTACTAGTTGCGGTTGTAGTAGTGGCTGTAGTAATAGTAGCAGTTGTAGTAGTAGTAGTAGTAATTGTAGCAGTAAGAGCAGTAGAAGCAGTAGTACTAGAAATAGCAGCAGGAGGCATTGTGGTAGTACTAGCAGTAGCAGTAATAGTAGTATTTGCTAGAGCAGCAGCAATAGTAGTAGTAGTAGCAGACCAGTAGTACTAACAATAGTAGTAGAAGGAGAAGTAGAGTACTAGGAATAGCAAAAGTTGAAGTAGAAGTAGTTGTAGTAGTAGTACTAGCCATAGTAATGGTAGTTGAAGTTGTAGAAGTAGTAGTAGCTATAGTAGTAGTTATAGCAGTACTTATAGAAGTACTTATAGTAGTGGTAGTAACAGTAGGAGGAGTAGTAGCAGTAGCAGTAGTAGTAGCAGTAGCAGTATTAGTAGTTATTATTGTAGTAGTAGTAATAGTTATTATACTAGCAATAGTAGTTGTAGTAGTACTAGCAGTTGTAGTAGTAGTAGTCACTACAGTTGTAGTACTAGCAGCAGCAATTGCAGTAGCCCGAGTAGTAGTAGTAGTAGCATTAGCAGCAGTAGTAGTAGTAGTAGTAGAAGTAGTAGTAGTAGTAGTAATAGCAAAAGTGTTTGTAATAATTGCAATAATAGCAGTGGTAGTAGTTGTTGTTGTTATTGTAGTAGTCGCTTTAGTTGCAAAAGTGGATGTAGTAGTAGTTGCAGAAGTAGTAGTAGTCTTGGTAGTAGTAGCAATTGTAATAGTAGTAGCAATAGTCGTAGAAATAGTAATTGTAGTAGTAGGCGAAGTAGTAGTTGTAGTAGTAGCGATAGTAGTTGCAGTAGCAGTATTGGTAATAGTAGTACTTGTAGTAGTAGTAGTAGCGACAACAGCAGTAGCAGTAGTACCAGTAGTAGTATAAGCAGATGTAGTAGCTATTGTACTAGTAGTTGTAGTAGTTATAGAAGTAGTAGTAATAGCAGAAGTAGTAGTTGTACTACTACTAATAGTAGTAGTTTAAGCAATAGTAGTCGTAGTAATACTAGTAGCAATAGTTGTAGTAGTAGGAGAAGCCGTAAGAGTAGTAGTTGTAGCAGTAGGAGTAGCAATAGTAGTAGTAGTAGCAGCAGCAGTAGTAGTTGTTGTTGTTCTTGTAGTAGGTGTAGTAACAGCAGTAGCAGTAGTAGTAGTAGTAGTTGTTGTAGTAGAAGTAGCAGTAGTAGTAGTAATAGTAGTTGTAGAAGTAGTAGAAGTTATAGTAGTAGGACTAGTTATAGAAGTAGTTGTTATTATCATTGTAATTGTTGTAGCAAGAGTAGTAGTAGTTGTTGTTGTTGTTATTGTAGTAGTAGTAGTTTTAGTTGTAGCAGTAGTAGTATAAGTAGTAGTAGCAGGAGTAGTAGTAGTAGTAGTAGTAGTAGCAATAGCAGCATTAGCAGCATGGGCAGTAGTGGTAGTAGTAGTAGTAGCAGTAGTAGCAGTAGTAAAAGTAGTAGTCGTGGGGATAATAGTAGTAGTAGTAGCAGTTGGCACAGTAGAAGTAGTAGTAGTAGTTTTAGAAATTGGGGTTGTAGTAGTAGAAGTAGTAGTGGGAAGATTAGTAGTAATGAGATTAGAAGTAGCGGAAACAATAATAGTACTCATAGTAGAATTAATAGTTGAAGTAACAGAAGGAGAATTAGTTATAGTAGTTGTAGCAGCAGTCATAGTAGTAGTTGTCGTTATTGTAAAAGTTGTAGTAGTAGTAATAATTGCAGTAGTCATAGTAATAGTAGTAGTAAGAGTATTTGTCGTGCTAACAGTAGTAGAAACAGTAGTGGTAGAAGTAGTATTAGCAAATGTTGCTGTTGTAGTAGTAGTAGTACTATAGTAGTAGTAGTAGTAGTAGTTATAGTCGTTGTAGTAGTAGTTGTCGTTATAGTAGTATTAGTTATGAGATTAGTAGTAGCTATGGTTGTAGTAGTTGCAGTAGTGGTAGTAGTCATAGTAGTTAGAGCAATATAAATTGTAGTAGTAGTAGAAGCAGTAGCAGACGTTGTAGTAGTAGTAGTTGTAGTGGTACTAGTAGTAGCTATAGTAGTAGTAGTGGTGGTGGTGGTATTCGTAGCAGTAGTAGCAGCAATAGTCCTAGTAGTAGAAGTAGTTGTCATCGTAGTAGTAGTAGTTGTTGTAGTAGAAGTACTAGCAATAGTAGTAATAGTAGTAGTAAGAGAAGTAGATTACTAGCAAAAGTAGTAGCAGTTGTTGTAGTAGTAGTAGTAACAGTAGTAATAGTAATGGGAGCAGTAGTAGTAGTAGTTGTAGTAGACGTTGTAGTAGTAGTTGTAGTCATCGAAGTAATAATACGAGTAATACTTGGAGTAGGAGTTCGAGTAGTAATTATAGTAGTAAAAGTAACAATAGGAGTAGTAGTAATAGGAGTTCGAGCAGTAGTAGTAGTGATAGTAGTTTTGGCAATAGTAGTAGTAGGAGTGAAAGTAGTTATGGCAATAGTAGTAGTAGTTATGGTAATAGTAGCAGCAATAGTAGTAGCAGCAGCAGTAGTAGAAGTAGTAGTAGAAGTAGTAGTAGTCCTTATAATAGTAGTGGTAGTAGCGATAGTAGTAGTAGTTGTCATAGTAGTAGTGGTAGCAGGATTGGTAGTAGTAGAAGTAGTAGTGTTAGTAGTAGTAGTAGCTATAGTAGCTGTAGCAGGGGTAGTAGTAGTGGCAGCAGCAGTTGTAGCAGTAGCGGTCATAGTAGTAGTGGTAGTAAGAGTGGTAGTAGTCGAAGTAGTAGTAGTGGTGGTGGTAGTAGTAGTAGTAGTAGTAGTAGTAGCAACAGCAGCAATAGCAGTAGCAGTAGTAGTAATAGTAATAGTAGTAATATTAGTAGCAAGAATTAGGAGTAGCAGTAGTAGAAGTACTTGCAACAATAGTAGTAGCTACAACAACAGGAGTAGTAGTAGATGTAGTTGTTGTTGTTTTTGTTGTAGTAGTAATAGTAGTTATTATAGTAGTTATGTTAGCAAAAGTTGTAGTTGGAATAGTAGTTGTAGTAGCAGGGGTAGTAGTAGTAGAAGTAGTGGTTGTAGCAGTAGTAGTAGTAGTACTAGAATGAGTTTTACAAGCAGAAGTAGTAGTAGTAGTAGTAGTAGTAGTAGTACAAGTAGTAGCAGGTGTAGTAGTAGTAATAGTTGTAGTAGTTGTATTAGTAGTTGGAATAGGAGTAGTTTTAGTAGAAGTACTTGCAACAGTAGTCGTAGCAGCAACAGTAGGAGTAGTATTAGTTGTAGCAACAGCCGCAGCAGTAGTAGTAGCAACAACAACATTAGTAGTCGTAGTAGGAGTCAAAGTGGTAGTAATAGTAGTAGTGGTAGTAGGCGTGTTGGCAGTTACAGCAGAAGTAGCATAAGTAGTAGTAGTAGTAATAGTAGTAGCAATAGGAGTTGTAGTAGAGGTAGCAATAGTAATAGTCAGAACAGCAATAGCAGCAATAGTAGTAGTAGTAATTGCATTGGTAGTAGTAGCAATAGTAGTAGTAGTAGTAGTACTCGTAGTAGTACTACTAGTAGAAGTAGTAGTAGTAGTAGAAGTGGAAGTGGTTGTAGTAGTAGTAGAAGTCATAGTAGTAGTAGTTGTTGTAGTTGTTGTTGTTGTTGTTGTTATTGTAGTGGTAGTGGTAGTAGGGCGAGGAGTAGTAGGAATGGGTGTTGGAGAAGGAATTGGAGTAGGAGTAGTAGTAGCAGTAGTAATAGTTATAGTAGTGGTAATAATCGTAGTAGTTGGAGTAGTAGGAGTAGCAGTAGCGGTAATAATAGTCAAAGTAGTAGTAGTAGCAGAAGTAGTAGTAGTTGTAGTCGTAGAAATAGTAATACAGGCAACAACAGTAGTAGTTGTGGTGGTAGTAGTCATCATTGTAGTAGTAGTGGAAGTAGTAGTAGTAGTAGGAGTATTACTCATAGTAGTAGTAGCAGTAGTAGCAGCAATAGTAGCATAGTTGCAGTAGTACCAGTAGTATCAGCACAAGTAGTTGTAGTAGTAATAGTCATAATAATAGTAATTACAGAAGTAGTAGTTGTTGTATTAGTAGCCATAGCTGTAGTAGTAGTAGTAGTAGTAGTAGTAGTAGTAGTAGTAGTAGTAGTAGTAGTAGTAGTAGTAGTAGTAGTAGTAGGAATAGCTGTAGGAGTAGTGGTCCTTGAAGTAGTACTAGTACTAAGAAGAGTAGTAGTAGTAGCAGAAGTTGTAGCAGCAGCAGTAGTAGCAATAGCTGTAGGAGTAGTGGTCGTGGAAGTAGTACTAGTACTAAGAAGAGTAGTAGTAGTAGAAGCATTAGTAGTAGTAGTTGTTGTTGTTGTTGTAGCAGTCGAAGTCATAGTAATAATAGTAGTAGTTATTCTAGGAGTAGTAGTAGTAGTAGTAGTAGCAGCAGCAGTAGTAGTAGTAGCAATAGCTGTTGCAATAATAGTAGTAATATAAATAGTAGTAGTAGTAGTAGTAGTAGTAGTAGTAGTAGTAGTAGTAATAGTAATAATAATAATAGTAGTAGTAGTGATAGTTGTAGTAGTAATAGCAGTAGTAGCTGTAGGAGTAGCAGCAGTAGCAATAGCAGCAGTAGTAGTAGTAGTAGTAGTAGGAGGAGGAGGAGTAGTAGTAGTAGTAGTAGTAGTAGTAGTAGTAGTAGTAGTAGCGGTAGCAATAGCAGTAGTAGTAATAGTTGTAATAGTAATAGCAATTGTAGCAGCAGTAAAAGTAGTAGTAAGAATAGTAGTAGTAGTAGCAGCAGCAGTAGTAATAGAACTAGAAGTAGTAGTTGCAGTAGCAATAGTAGTAGTAGTAGTAGTAGTAGTAGTAGTAATAGTTGTTGTAGTAACTATAGTAGTTGTAATTGCACTTGAAGTAGTAATCGGAGTTGTTGTAGAAGTAACAGGAGTTATAGTAATAGTAGTTGCAGTAGCAGTAGCAATAGTAGTTGTAGTACTAGTAGCGGTAGTAGTAGAAGTAGTAGTAGAAAAAGTAGAAGAAGCAGTAGTAGTTGTAGTAGTATTAGTAGTTGGTGTATTTGTAGTAGTAGTAGTAGTGGTAGTAGTAGTAGTAGTAGTAGCAATAGCTATATGAGCAGAGGTTGTGGTCGAACTACTATAGTAGTAGGAATAGTAGCAGTAGTTAAGGAATTAGGAGTAGTAGTAGTAATAGTAGTTTTAGTAGTAGTAGTAGTAGCAATAGTAATAGTAGTAGTCATAGTGGTAATTGTAGTAGTAGTAGTAGTCATCATAGCAGTTGTTGCGGCAGTAGTAGTAGTAGTAGTAATAGCAGTAGTAAGCGTTGTAGCAAAAGCAGTAGTAGTAATAGTAGTAATAGTAATAGCTGTAGTAGCAGTAGTAGAGGTAGTTGTAATGATAGTAGTAGTAGTTGTTGTTGTTGTTGTTGTTATTGTAGTAGTAGTAGCAATAGCAATAGTAGTAGTAGTTATAGGAGTAGTAGCAGTAGCAGTAGAAGTAGCAGTAAAAGTAGTTGTAGAAGTAGCGGTAGTAGTAGTAGCAATAGAAGTAGTAGTAGCTATAGTAGTAGTAGTAGTTGTTGTTGTTATTGTTGTAGCAAAATTAGTAGTAGCAGTAGCGGTAGAATTTTTAGTAGTAGTAGTAGTACTTCCAGTTGTAGTAGTAGTAGAATTAGTGGTTGTAGTAGTAATGGTAGTAAAAAGTAGTAGTTGTTGTAGCAATAGGTGCAGTAGTAGTAGTGTTCAAGTTGTAGTAGTAGTAGCAACAGTAGTAGTAGTTGTTGTAGTTGTCGTAGGAGTAGAAGTAGTAGTCGTAGGAGTAGCAATCTTAATAGTTGTAACAGCCATAGTAGCTGTGGTGGTAGTAGTAGTAGTTGTTGTTGTTGCCGTTATTGTTGTTGTAGTACTAGTTGTGGTAATAGTACTACTAGAAATAGTAGTAGTAGTAGTCAAAGTGGAAGTAGTTGTAGAAGTAGCTGCAGCAATAGTCGTAGTAGTAGTAGTAGAGGTTGTAGTAGGAGGCGTAGGTGTAGGAGTTTGAGTAGTAGTTTGATCAATAGTAGTAGTAGTAGGAGTAATAGTAGTAGTAGTAGGAGTACTAGTAGCAGTAGCAACAACAGAAGTAGCAGTTATTGCATTAATAGTAGAGGTAGTAGGAGTAATAGGAGTAGTAGTAGTAGGAGGAGGAGTAGCAATAGTTATAGTAACAAGAGTAGTAATAGTAGTAGTAGTAGCAGCAGTAGTAGTTGTGGTAGTAGTTATTATAGCCGTAGAAGTAGTATTACGAGCAACAGCAAGAGTAGTAGTTGGAGTAGAAGTCATAGTAGTAGTAATACCAGCAGTAGTAGTAGTAATAGTTATAGTAGTGGTACTATTCGTAGCAGTAGTATTAGTAGTAGTAGTAGTAGTAGAAGTAGTAGTAGCAGAAGTAGTAGTAGTAGCAGCAGTAATAGTAGTAGTTGTAAGAGGAGTAATTGTAGTACTAGTAGTTTTAGCCGTAGGAGTAGTAGTCGTAGTTGTACTAGTAGGAGTAGTGGTAGCAGTAGTAGTTGTAGAAGTAGTAGTAGTCGCAGTAGTAGAACTATTAGTAGTAGCATAAGAAGTAGTAGTAGTTGCAATAACAATTGTAGTAGTAGTAGTAGTAGTAGTATTTGTCGTAATAGTAGTTGTTGGAGTAGTAGCAACGCTAGTAGTGGTAGTTGTACTTGTAGTGTAGTAGTAGTAGCTGTACTAATAATAGTAGTAGTAGTAGTAATAGTAGTCGTAGAAGTAGTAGAAGTAATAGTAACCGTAGTAGTAGGAGCAGTAGTAGTAGCAGCAGAAGTAATATAGGTAGTCGCAGTAGTAGTAGGAGTAGTAGTAGTCGCAATAGTAGTAGCAATAGTAGAAGTAGTTGGAATAGTAGTATTACTAGCTATAGCAAGAGCAGTAGTAGTTGTAGCAATAGTGTTAGTAGTCATAGTCGCAGTAGTGTAGTAAAAGCTACAATAGTACTTGTAGTAGTAGCAGTATTACTATTGGTATTAGTTGTAATAGTATTAGTAGCAGCACTAGCCGAGTAGTAGGAGTATTAGCTATAGGAGTAGCAATTGTTGTAGCAAAAGTAGCAGGAGTAGTATAGTATAAGTTATAGTAGCATCAGTAGTAGCAGTAATAGAAGTCATAGTAATAATAGTAATAGTAGTAGTTGCAGCAGCAGTAGTTGTAGCAGTGGTAGTAGTACTACTAGTAGTAGTAGTAGCAGTAGCAATAGCAGTAGTAGTAATAGTAGTAATAGTAATAGAAGTAGTAGCAGTAGTAGAAGTAGTAGTAATAGAACTAGAAGTAGTAGTAGTACTAGTAGTAGTTATTGTTATTGTTGTAGTAGTAGATGTTGTAGTCGTGATAGTAGTAAAAGCAGTAATAGTAGTAGTAGTAGTAGTAGTAGTAATAGGACCAGTAGTAGTAATAGTAATAGCAGTAGCTGTAGCAGTAGTTCTTGTTGCAGTGGTAGTAGAAGTAGCAGTAGAATAAGTAGTAGAAGTAGTAGTAGCTGTGGTAGCAGCAATAGCAGCAGCTGCAGCAGTAATAGTAGTAGTAGTAGTGCTAGTCATAGTAGTAGTAGTTGTAGTAGTAGTAGTAGTAGTAGTAGTAGTAGTAGTAGTAGTAGCAGCAGCAGCAGTAGTAGTTGTTGTATTAGTAGTAGCAAAAGTAGCAATAGCAGTAGTAGTAGAAGTTGTAGTAGTAGTAGTAGTTCTTCCCGTAGTAGTAATAATAGAATTAGTAGTTGTAGTTGTAATAGTAGAAGTCGTGGAAGTAGTAGTAGGAGGTGTAGGTGTAGCAGTAGGAGTAGTAGTAGGATTAGTATTAGTAGTAGTATGAGTAATTATAATAGTAGGAGGAGTAGTAGTAGGAGTAGTAACAAAAATAATAGAAGTCGTCGCATTAATAGTAGATGTAGTAGTAGTTGTAGAAGTAGTAAGAGTGGTAGTAGCATTAGCAATAGCAGTAGTTATAGTAATAGGAGTAGTAATAGTAGTAGTAGAAGCAATAGAAGCAGTAGTAGTTGTTCTAGTAGTAGAAGTAGTAGTAGGAGTAGCAGTAGGAGTGGGAGTTGGAGTAGAAGTGTAGTTGTAGTAACAGTAGTAGTAGTAGCAGTAGTAGTAGTAGTAGTAGCAGTAGTAGTTGTAGCTGTAGTACTTGTCGTAGTAGTAGTATTGGTAGTAGTAGTAGTAGAGGTTGTAGCAGTGGGAGTAGTTGTTGTGGTAGTAGTAGCAGCAGCAGCAACAGTAGTTGTAGTAGTAGTAGCAATAGTAGTAGTTGTAGTAGTAGAATTTTTAGACATAGGAGCATTAGTTGTAGTAAGAGTAGTAGGAGTAGTAGTAGTAGTATTACTTGTTGAAGTAGTAGTAGTAGCGGTTGTTGTAGCAGCAGCAGTAGTAGCAGTAGGAGTAGCAGTAGCAGCAATAGTAGTAGTTGTAGTAGTAGTAGTAGTAGTAGTAATAGTAGTAATATTTGTAGTTGTATTAGTAGTAGTTGTTGTAGTAGTAGTGCTTATAGTAGTAGTTTTAGGAGTAGTGTAGTAGTAGTAGTATTAGTAGAAGTAGTAGTAATGGTGGTAGTAGTAGCAGTAGTAGTAGCATAAGTAACATACGTAGTTGCAGTAGTAGTAGGATTAGTAGTAGTTGCAATAGTAGTTATAGTAGGAGAAGTAGTTGGAGTAGTAGTTGGAGTAGTAGTATTAGTAGAAGCAGTAGGAATAGCAGCAGCTAGAATAGTAGTTGTTCTTGTAGTAGTAGTATTAGTTGTAGTAGTAGTATTAGTTGTAGTAGCAATAGTGTAGTAGTAGCGGCAACAATACTAGTAGTAGTAATAACAGTCGAGTCGTAGTAGTACTAGTTTTAGTTGCAGCCATCTTAGTAGCAGCACCAGCAACAGTAGTAGTAGTAGTAGTTGTAGGAGGAGGAGGAGGAGGAGGAGGAGCAGTAGTAGTGGTAGTAGCTGAAGCAATAGTAGTGGTAGGAGTAGTAGGAGGAGGAGGAGGAGGAGGAGTAGCAGTAGTAGTAGTAGTAGTAGTAGTAGTAGTAGTAGTAGTAGTAGTAGTAGCAATAGTAGTTGCAGTAGCAAAAGTTATATTAGCAATAGCTATAGCAGTAGTAGTAGTAGAAGTTGTAGTTGTAGTAACAATAGCAACAACAATACCCGCAGTTGTAGTAGTAGTAGTAGTACTGTTAATAGTAGTAGTTGTAGTA
>RXID01009989.1:12500-27273 GCA_005019695.1 Trichopus zeylanicus subsp. travancoricus
CATTTGTTGTAATAGTAGTAGTAACAGTAGCAATAATTGTAGTAGTGGTATTAGTAGTAGTAATAGTGTTAGCAGTAGCAGCTGTTGTAGTAGTAGTAACTGTAGAAGTAGTAGCAGTAGAAGTAGTAGCAATAGTAATAGCAGTAGGAGAAGTCGTACTAGCAGTAGTAGTGGTAGCGACAACAACAACAATAACAGTAGTAGCAGTTGTTGTAGGAGTAACAGTAGTGGTAGTTGTATTAGTGGCCACAGTTGTTGTAGTAGTAACAGTAGTAGTAGTAGTAATAGCAGTTGTACTAGTAGTAGTTTTTGTAGTAATAGTAGTAGTAGCAGCAGCAGTAGTACTAGTAGTAGTTGTAGCAGTAGCAGTAGTCGTAGTAGTAGCAATAATAGTCGCAGTAGCACTAGTTGATGCAGTAGTAGCATCAACAGAAGAAGTAGTAGCAGTAGTAGCATTTGAATGAGTAGTGGCTGTAGTAGTAGTAAGAGTAGTAGCAGTACCAATAGTAATAGTCGTTGTAGCACTAGTAGTAGTAGTAGTACTTGTAATAGTAGTTGTAGTAGTAGTAGCAATATCAATAGCGTTAGCAGTATTAGCGGTAGTAGTAGTAGTAGTAGTAGTAGTAGTAGTAGTAGTAGTAGCAGTAGTAGTAGCAGTAGCAGTAGGTGTAGTAGTGGTAGTAGTAGCAGCAGTATTAGCAGAAGTAGTAGCGGTAATTGTTATTATTGTCGTTGTTGTTGCCGTAGTAGTAGTAGTAGTAGTGGTAGTTGTATTAGTAGTGGTAGTAGTACTTGTAGTGGTAGAAATACTAGTAGTGGTAGTAGTAGTACTATTAGTTGTAGTAGTAGTCGAAGTGGAAGTAGTAGCAGTACTAGTAGTAGTAGTAAATGTCGCAGTAGTGAAGGTAGTAGTTTTGGTAGTTGCCATATTAGTAGCAGTACTAGCAATAGTAGAAGTAGTAGGGGTAGTAGTGGTAGTAGCGAAAGTTATATTAGCAATAGTAGTAGTAGTAGAAGTAGTAGTAGTAACAGTAGTCGTAGCGGTAGCTACAGCAGCAGTAGCAATAGTAATACAAGTAGTAATAGTAGTTGTATTAGTTGTAGTAGCAATAGCAGCAGCAGTAGTTATTGTTGTAGTAGCAGAAGTAATAGTAGTAAGAGTGTTTTGACTAGCAGTATTAGTACGACCAGCAGTAGCAACAGTAGTGGTAGTAGGAGTAGTAGTAGCCGTTGGAGTAGATGTAATAATAGTAGAAATAGCAGTAGTAGTAGTAGTGATTTTAGTAGCAGTAGCTTTGCAATAGCAGTAGTCGCAGTAATAATAGTAGTAGTAGCAACAACATCAGTAGTAGCAGCTGTAGTAGTAGTAGAAGTAGTTGTAGCAGGAGTTGTAGTAGTAGCAGAAGCAGTAGTAGAAGTAGAAGTACTAGTAGTCGCAGTAGTAGTAATAGAAGTGTTAGTAATAAAATTAGTAGTAGTAGCAGTAAAATAAGTAGTTGCATTTGTAGTAATAGTGGTAGTAGCAGTAGCCATATTTGTTGTAGTAGCAGTAGCAGCAATAGTAATAATATTAGAAGTTGTTGAAGTATAAGTAGCAGAAGTAGCAATAGGGGGGAGCGCGTAGTAGTAGCAGCAATAGTAGTAGTAGTAGTTGGAGTAGAAGCAGTAGCAATAGCAGTGTTAGTTGTGGTAGTAGTAGTTGGAGTTGTAGCAATAGCTGCAGTAGTAACAGTAGTTGTCGCAGCAGCAGCAGCAGCAGTAGTACTAGCAGTCGTGGCTGTTGCAGCAGTAGCAGTAGCAACCTTTGTAGTAGTAGAAGTAGTATTAGAAGTAGTTGCGTAGTCGCAGTAGTTGTATTAGTAGTAGTACTAGGTGTAGTAGCAGTAGAAGTACTAGGAGTATTAGTAGTTGTAGTAGCTGTAGAAGTAGTAGTAGTAGTTGTAGGAGTAGTAGTAGTAGTGGAAGTAGTACTAGTAGTAGTTGTAGTAATAGTAGTAGTAATAGTAGTAGTAGTAGTTGTTGTTGTAGCAGTTGTAGTGCAAGGAGTATTA
Organism: Trichopus zeylanicus subsp. travancoricus; assembly: GCA_005019695.1. Classification (NCBI taxonomy): domain Eukaryota; kingdom Viridiplantae; phylum Streptophyta; class Magnoliopsida; order Dioscoreales; family Dioscoreaceae; genus Trichopus; species Trichopus zeylanicus. The sequence continues at coordinate 14,552 of RXID01009989.1, forward strand.
GTAGTGGTAGTAGCAATAGAAGTAGTAGTTGTTGTTGTAGTAGTGGTAGTAGTAGTTGCAGGAGTAGTAGTAGTGGAAGTCGTACTAGTAGTAATAGTAGTAGTTGTTGTAGCAGTTGTAGTACAAGGAGTAGTAGTAGCAGTAGTAGCAGTTGGGGGAGCATTAGTAGCATCATTAGCGATAGTTGTAGTCGTAGTGGTAGGTGAAGTAGTAGTAGGTGTTATTGAGGGAGAAGTAGTATAGTAGTAGTAGTAGTAGTAATAGCAGTTGTTATAGTAGTAGTACTAGTAGTAGCAGTAGTTCTAAACATAGTTGTAGAAGTATTAGTAGTTGTTCTAGTAACTGTTGTAGTAGAAGCATTAGTTGCTTCATTAGTTATAATCATAGTAGTAGTAGTAGAAGAAATAGTGTTAGTAGTAGTAGCTGTAGTGGTAGTAGTAGCAATAGAGCAATAGCAGTGTAGTAGCAATAGGTGCAGTTGCAGTAGCAATAGGAGTAGGAGAAGTCATAGTAGTAGTCGTAGTCAGAGTGGTAGTGACAACAACTACAACAACAGTAGTTGTAGTAGTAATAGTAGCAGTAGCAGCAATGTCAACTATTGCAGTAGTAGTGGTATTAGTATTAGTAGCCATAGTAGTAGCAATAGTATTAGTAAAAGTAGAAGTAGTAGTAGCAGCAATAGTAGTAGCAGTAGTTGTAGTATTTGAAGTAGCAGCAGTAGTAGTACTAGTAGTAGTAGCAAGAGTAGTAGCAGTAGCGCTAGTTGTTGCAGTAGTAGCTATAGTAGTTGTAGTAGTAGCAGAAGTAGCAGCAATAGTAGTAGTAGTTGTAGTAGTTCCTTGGGTAGTAGGAGTAGCAGTAGTAATAATAGTTATATTAGTAGTAGTAGTAGTACTTGTAGTAGTAGTATTAGTAGCAATAGTAGCAATAGTAGTAGCTGTAGTAGTAGTAAAAGTAGTAGTAGTAGTAGTAGTAGTATTAGTAGTCGCAAAAACAGCAGTAGTAGTAGTAGTAGCAGTAGCAGTAGTAGCAATAACAATAGTTGCAATAGTAGTATTAGTAGGAGAAGTAGAAAGTGTAGTAGTATCGGTAGCATCTGCAGCAGCAGCAGCAGCAACAGTCGGAGTAGTAGTTGTATTATTATTATTAGTAGTAGTAGTAGCAGCAACAAGAGCAACAGTAGTTGTAGTGCCAGCAGCAGTAGTAATAGTAGTGGCAGCAACAGCTACAGTGGCTGTAGTTGTTGGAGTAGTAGTTGTTGTAGTTGTTGTTCTAGTAGTAGTAGCCGTAGCTGCAGTTGTCGTAGTAGTAGTAGTCATAGTAGAAGCCGTGGTAGTAGAAGTAGTGGTAGCCATAGTTGCAATAGTAGTCATGGAAGTAGTAAAAGCAGCAGTAGTAGTAGTAATTTAAGAAGTAGTTGTAATAGTAGTAGCAATAGCTGTAGGTGCAGTAGTAGTCGTATTAGTAGTTGTAGCAGCAGCAGTAATAGTAGTTGTTGTTGTTGATGTTATAGGAGAAGTAGCAATGGAAGTAGTAGTAGAAGCAGTATTTGTTGTTGTAGTAGTACTAGTCGCAGTAGTAGTATTTGTTGTTGTAGTAGTAATAGAAGTGGAAGTACTTGTAGTAGAATTTGTAGTAGCAATAGTAGCAATAGTAGTCGAAATACTGGTAGCAATTCTAGTAGCAGTAGCCGTAGAGGCAGTGGTAGCAGTAGCAGTAGTAGTTGTAGAAGTAGTAGCTGGTGTTGTTGTAGCAGTAGTTGTAGTAATACTAGTAGAAGTTGTAGTAGTAGTAGTCGTAGTAGTAGTAGTAGTAGTACTTGGAATACTCGTACTTGTAGCAGTAGTAGTAGCAGAAGCATTATTAGTTGGAGTAGAAGTAGTAGTAGTAGCAATATTAGTAACAGTAGTAACAGTATTAGGAAACGTAGTAGTAGTAGTAGTAGTAGTAGTAGTAGCAGTAGGAGTACTAGTAGCAGTAGCAGTAGCAACAATAGTAGTAGTTGCAGTAGCAGTAGAAGTCGTAGTAGGAGTGGGAATAGTAATAGTCATAAATGTAGCAGGAATAGTAGTAGCAGTAGTAATAGTAATATTAGCGGTAGTGGTAGTAGTAGTAGCAACGGCAGTAGTAGTATTAATAGCAGCAGCAGCTGGAGTAGTAGTAGTAGTAGTTATAGCCAAAGTAGTAGTTGTAATAAAAGTAGTTGCCGCAGCAGCAGTAGTAGTAGTATGAGTGTTAGGGGTAGTAGTAGTTCTTGGAGCAGTGGTAGTAGTAGGAGTTCTTAGAGTAGTGGTGGTAGTAGTAGTAGTAATAGTACTAGTAGTAGTAGCAGTTGTAATGGGTGTAATAGTAGTATTAGTAGTAGTAGCAGTAGTAATGGGTGTAATAGTAGTATTAGTAGTAGTTGTTGTTGTAGTAGCAGTAGTAATAGCAATGTTAGCAGTAGTAGTACCAGTAATAGTAGTAGTAGTAGCGAACGCAATAGTAACAACAACAGTAGCAACCGAAGTATTAGCAACAGTAGTAGTAGGAGTAGTAGTAGCAGATTAGTAGTAGTAGTTGTTGTTGCAGTAGTAGTAGTAATAGTTCTAATAATAGTAGTTGTTGTTGTTGTAGTAATAGTAGTAGTACTAGTAGTAGTAGTAGTAGTAGTAGTAGTAGTAGTAATAGTAGTAGTAGTAATAGTAGTAGTAGTTGCAGCAATTGATCTAGTAGTAGAAGTAGTAGTAGTAGTAGTAGTAGCAGTAGTAGTAGTAGTAATAGTAGTAGAAGTAGGAATAGAAGTAATAGTAGCAATAGTAGTAGTAGTCGTAGTGATAGTAATGTTAGTTTTAGATGTAGTTGTACCAATAGTAGGAGTTGTCGTAGTAGCAATCGTACCAGTAGTAGAAGTAGTAGTAGTGCTAGTAGTAGTAGTAGTAATAGTAGTTTTAGTAGTCGTAGTAGTAGAACTAGTGGTAGTAGTGGCTGGAGGTGCAGCGGCAGCAACAGTGGGAGTAGTAATTGTAATAGTAGGGTTGTAATAGTAGTAGTACTAGTAGTAGAAGTCCAGGTAGTAGTATCAATAGTAGTGGTAGTTGTTGTTGTCGAAGTAGTAGTAGGAGTAGTTCTTGTAGCAGTAGTAGCAGTTGCAGTAGTAGTAGCAGTAGTAGTAGTAGAACTAATAGAAGCTATAGTTGCTAGAGGAATTGGAGTAGGCGTAGTAATAGGTGTAGTAGTAGTTGGAGTTGGGGTAATTGTAATGGTGGGAGTCGTTGTAGTAGTAGTTGTAGTAATAGTAGTAGTAGTAGCAGTAGTATTCATAGCAGTAGTAGTAGTAGCATTAGTGGAAGGAGTAGTAGTAGTAACAGTTGTACTAGTAGTAATGTAGTAGTGGTAGTAGTCATAGTAGTAGTCATTGTAGTAGCAGCTGTTGCAGTAATAGTAGTAGGAGGAGCAGTAGTAGTAGTAGGAATAGTCGTAATAGTAGTAGTAGTAGCTTGAGTGATAGTAGTAATAGTTGTTGTTGTAGTAGTAGTAGGAGTGTAGTAGTAGTAGTAGTAGTTGTTGGAGTAGTAGTCATAGAATTCGTAGGTTTGTTTGGAGTAGTAGTAGTAATAGGAGTAGTTGTTGTTGTTATAGTAGTAGTAGAAGTATTACGAGTGTTAGTTTTAGTAGTAGTAGAAGTAATAGTGTTAGTATTAGTAGTAGTAGTACAAGTAGTAGTAGGAGTAGTAATAGTAGCAATTGTACTAATAGAAGTAGTAGTAGTAGTGGTAGTAGTTGTAGTTGTAGAAGTAGTAGTAGTAGTAGTAGCAGTAGTCGTTGTTCTTGTTGTGGTAGTAGTAGTGCTAGTAGCAGCAGTATCAGTAGTAGGAGTTAGAGTAGGAGTGGTAGTTGCTGTAGTAGTAGCAGTAGCAGGCGTAGGAGTAGGAGTAGCAGATGGAGTCGGTGTATGAGTAGGAGTAGTAATAGTGGTTATTGTTGTGTTAGTATTAGTAGTAGAAGTACTAGTTGTTGTAGGATTAGTAGTAGTAGCAATCATACTAGTAGTAGAAGTAGTAGCAGAAGTAGTAGTAGTAGTAGTATTAGTAGTAGTAGTAATAATAGTAGTAGTAGCACTAGTGGTAGCAGGACAAGTAGTACTTGTTGTTATTGTAAGGGAAGTTGTAGTAGTAGTAGTAGTAGAAGTAGTAGTAGTTGGAGAAGTAGTAGCAGCAGTAGTAGTAGTAGTAGTAGTAGTAGTAGTAGTAGTAGCAGTGAAAGTAGTATTAGTAGTGAAGTAGGAGCCATACTAATAGTAGTAGTAGCAGAAGTAGTAGTAGTGGTGGTGGTTGAAGTAGTATTAGTAGTGGAGTAGGAGCCGTAGTAGTAGTAGTAGTAGACGTCGTGGTAGTAATTGAACTAGTAGCAATAGCAGTAGTAGTTGTTGGAGTAGTTGTAGAAGTAGTTGTTGTAGTAGTAGTGGTAACGTAGCAACAGTAGTAGAGGTAGCAGTAGTATTACTAGTAGCTGTAGTTGTAGGAAGAGTTGGACTAGTAGTAATAGTAGTAGCAGCAATTGGAGTAGGGGTAGTAGTAGTAGTAGGCGTTGTAGTAGCAGTTGTAGTAGTAGGAGTAGTAGTAGTAGCCATAGTGGAAGTAAGAGTAGGAAGAGTAGTAGTAGTAGTAGTAGTAGTAGTAGTAGTAGTAGTAGTAGTAGTGGTAGAAGTAGTAGAAGTAGTAGTAGTAATAGTAGTAACAGAAGTAGTAGTATTCCGAGTAGTAGTACTAGTAGGAGTAGTAGTTGGAGTTGTAGTAGTAGTAGTAGTAGTATTAGGGTTAGTAGTAGTAGTGTTCTTATTAGTAGTAGTAGTACTAGTAGTAGGAGTTGCAATAGTAGCAATTGTATTGGTAGTGGTAGCAATAGAAGTAGTTGTAGTAGTCATTGTAGTAGTAGCATTAGCAGTAGTTATAGTAGTAGTAGTTGTCATTACCACTACTACAGCTACTACTACCACTTCTATGATTGCGACTACTACTACTTCTACTACTACTATTATTACTACTACTACAACTACTACAACTTTACCACTACTACTACTATCGATTCTACTGCTTGAAGAACTACAACCACAACTATTGCTGCTACTACTACTGCTACTACTACTATTACTACTGCTGCTCTAGTTACTACTTCTACTACTACTACTTTAACTACTTCTACAACAATAGTTATAACTACTACTGGAACTTCTACTATTATTGCTACTACTACTACTACTTCTACTACTACTAGTTCTACTAGAACTAGTGCTACTATTACTATTGCAACTACTACTACGACTACTGCTGCTGCTACTCTTATAACTACTATTACTACTGTTGCTACTACCAACGCTACTGCAACTACTACTACTACGCTACTGCTGCCACTACTGCTATGGCTGCCACTAATACTATTGCTACAGCTATTACTACTACTACCGCTACTACAGCTGCGATTGATTGGGCTACTTCTATAACCCCTGCTACTACATCTACTACTACTACTATGTCTACTACTTCTAGTACTACTACTTTCACTATCACTATTACTACTACTACTACTGCTACAACAACTACAATTAGAACTACAACTGCCAGAACTACCGCTACTACTACTACAACAACAACAACAACAACAACAATGACTATTACTACTACTACAACTACTTCTACTATTATTACTACTAATACTACTAATACACCTACTACAAATACTACTATTACTAATACAACTACTACTATTAATACTACTACTACTATTATTATGACTACTACTGCTACTAATACTATTACTACTGCTATTAGTATTACAACTACCACTCCTACTACTACTATTACTACTACTATGACTATCACTTCTACTCTTACTACTATTGCTACTGCTACTACAACTACTACTTCTACTAGTACTCCTACTATTACTTCTACTTTTTCTACTATTACTCGTACTACTAGTACTCCTAGTACTACTACTACTACTACTACAACCACTATTACCACTATAACTACAACTACTACTACAGTTACTACTACTACTACCATTATTACTTCTACTACTGCTACTACTACTACTTCAACTTCTTCTTCTTCTTCTTCTTCTTCTTCTTCTTCTTCTACTACTACTACTACTACTACTACTACTACTACTGGTACTACATCAAATACTACTATTGCTACTACTACTACTACTACTACTACAACAACTTCTATGACTACTACTACTACTACTACGACTACAACTACTGCTATAGCTTCTATATCTACTACTACCACTACTACTAGTAGTGCAATTCAAGCAACTTCTGCTACTACTAATGCTACTACTGCTACTACTACTACTACGACAACTTCTATTACTACGACTACTGCTACGACTGCAACTACTGCTATAGCTTCTAAATCTACTACTACTGCTACTACTACGGCTACCACTAGTACTACTACTGCTACTAGTACTACTTCTGCTGCTACTACTACTAGTCCTACGTCTATTGATACAACAACTACTACTACTTCTACCACTACTACTACTACTATTGCCTCTGCTGCTATAACTTCTACTACTAATTTTGCTACAACTACTGCTACAAATGCTACTACTACAACCACTACTGCTACTACTTCTGCTACAACTACTAAAACTACTACTACAACTACTACTATTGCTACTATTAATACCACTATTACTACGACTGCAGCTGCTGCTACTGTTGCTCCTACTACTACTACTAAAACTACTACCACTACTGCTACTACTACCACTACTACAACTACTACTCCTATGGCTACTACTTCTCCAACTACTGCTACTATTGTTAGGACTACTACTATAGCTACTACTACTACTAGCAGTAGTGCAACTACTACTACTAGTAATAATAGTACTACTAATACTAGCACTACTGCTACTGTTGTTGCTACTACTACTACTACGACTACTATGATTGCTGATGCTTCTACTGCTACTACTAGCACTAATGCTACCACTGCTGCTACGACTTGTGCTGCTATTGCTACTACTACTACTCCTACTTCTTCTGCTACTACTACTACTACTACAAGTACTACTGTGGCTAATACTACTACTACTGCTGCTCCCACTACTGTTGCTGCTGCTACTGCTACTACGACTACTACTACTACTACTACTACTACTGCCACTACTAGTAGTAGTAGTAATAGTAGTAGTAAAAGTAGTACAAGAAGCAGCAGCAGCAGTAGTAGTAGTTGTTGTAGTAGTAGTAGTAGTCACGTTGGTACTTGTACTAGTAGTAGTACTAGTAGACAAAGCAGTAGACGTAGTAGCAGTAGTACTGTCAACAGTAGTATTAGTAGCAGTAGCATTCATAGTTGTCGTAGTAGTAGTAGCAGCAGTAGTAGCAGCAGCAGAAGTAGTAGTAGTAGCAGTAGTAGTAGTAGCAGTAGCAGCAGTAGTAGCAGCAGTAGTGATAGTAGCTGCAGAGGTTGCAATAGTAGTAGTAGTATTAGTAATAGTAGCAGCGGTAGTAGCAGCAGCAAAAGTATTAGTAGGTATAGGAGGAGGAGTAGTAGTAGTAGTAGAAGTAGGAGTAGAAGTATTCGTAGTAGCAGCAGCAGTAGTAGCAGGAGTAGTAGCAGCAGAAGTAGTAATAGGAGTAGTAGTAGTGCTAGAAGAACTAGTAATTATTGTAGTAGCAGTAGCAGGAGTAGCAGCATCAGTAGTAGTAGTTGTAGTAGCAGTAGTTGTAGCAGTAGTAGTAGTTGTAGTAGCAGCGATAGTAGCAGTAGCTGTAGTATTAGCGGTAGTTGTAGCAACTGTAGTAGTAGTAGTAGTTGTAGTTGTAGTAGCAGAAGTAGAAGTAGCAGTCGTAGTAGTAGTTATCGTAGTAGTAGTTGTAGCACCAGTATCAATAGTAGTAGTACGAGTAGTAGTTATAGTTTTAGCAGTATTAGAGGTATTCGTTGTAGTAGTTGTGGTGGCGGTGGCAGCAGCAGTAGTAGTAGTTGTAGCTATAATAGTCAGAGTAGTAGCCGTAGTAGTAGTAGGAGAAGGAGTTGGAGTAGTTATAGTAGTAGTTGTTATAGCTACTGTGTCAAAAGTAGTAGTAGTAGTTGTAGTAGTAGCAGTACTAGTAATAATTGTAATAGTAGTAGAAATAGTAGTAGCAATTGTAGTATTGGTTGTAGCAGTAGTAGAAGCAATAGTAGTAGCAGTAGCAGTAGTCGTTGTAGCTATAGAAGTAGTAGCAGTAACAGAAGAAGTACTAGTAGCAGTTGGCAGTTGTAGTAGTAGTAGTAGTAATAGTAGCTGAAATTGTAGTAGTATTAGTAGTACTATTAGTAATTGGATTAGTTGTAGTAGTAGTAGCTGCAATAGTAGTAATAGTATTAGTAATAGTCAAAGCAGTTGTAGCAGTTGCAACAATTTTAGTAGAAGCCGTAGTAGTAATAGAAGTAGTAGTTGTAATAGTAGTGGTAGTAGTTGCAGTATTAGCTGTAGTAGCAGTACTAAAAGTAGTAGAAGTAGGAGCAGCCACACTAGTAGGAGTAGTAGTACAACTAGTTAAAGTAGTAGTATTTATAACAGTAGTAGTAGTTATAGCAGCAGTAGTAGTTCTAGTAGTAATAGTAGTAGCAGTAGTAGTAAGAGGAGTAGCAGTAGCCATTGTAATAGAAGTAGTAGTTGCAATAGTGGTAGGCACAGTAGTAGTACCAATTGCCATAATATTTGTAGCAGTAGAAGCGGTAGTAGTTATAGTAGTAGTAGAAGTAGTACTAGTAGCAGTAGCGCTGTGGTAGAAATAGTGGTAGTTGCAGTAGGAGCTGTTGTAGTAGTAGAAGTAGAAGATGTAGTAGTTGCAGTAGTAGTAGCTATAGTAGCCGCAACAGCAGCAGTAGTAGTAAGAGGAGTAGGAGCAGTAGTAGTACTACTAGGAGTAGTAGTAGTAGTAACGGTAGTAGTGTAGTAGTAGTTTAGTGTATTTGTAGTTATAGTAGTAGTAGCAGTAGTAATAGTGGTAATAGTAGCAGTAGCAGTAGTTGTACTAGTAGGTGCTGTAGTAGTGGTAATAGCAATAGCTGTCGTAGTTGTAGTATTAGTGGCAATAGCAGCAACAGTAGTAGTAGTCATTGATGTACTCATTGTGTTGGTAGTAGCAGCAGTAGCAGTCACAACAGTAGTAGTAATAGTAGCAGTAGTTGTATTAGTAGTACGAGTAGTAGTAGTAGTAGTGGTCATGGTAGTAGTAGTAGTAGTGGTAGTAGTAGCAGTAGCAGTAGAAGCAAAATCAATAGTAGCAGTAGTTGTAGTAGTCGGTGTAGTAGTAATAGTAATAGCAATGGTTGTTGTAGTTGTAGTACTAGTGGCAGTAGCAGCAGCAGTAGTAGTAGTCATTGTTGTACTCATTATGTTGGTAGTAGCAGTAGCAGCAGTCACAGCAGTAGTATTAATAGTAGTAGTAGTATTAGTGGTACTAGTAGTTGTAGTAGTAGATATTATACAAGCAGTAGTAGCCATAGCAAAAGTAGTTGCAGAAGTAGTAGAACTAGGGGAAATAGTAGTAATATCAGCGGTAGTAATTGTCATAGTAGTAGTAGCGATGGTAGTAGTAGTAGAAGGAGTAGTAGTATTAGAAGTAATAGAAGCAGTTGTTGTAGTAGCAGTAGTAGTAGCTGTATTAGCAGCTGTAGTGATTGTGGTAGTAGGAGTAGCAACAGTAGTACTAAAGGGAGTAGTAGTAGCAGTAGAAGTAGCTATACAAGCAGTTGTGGTTGTAGTAGTAGTAGCAATAGTAGTAGTGGTAGTAGTAGTAGTAGTAGTAGGAGTAGTAGTAGTAGTACTAGCATTAGCAGTAGTTGTAGAAGTTGTTGCAGTAGCGGTATTGGTAGTTGTAGAGTAGCGGTATTGGTAGTTGTAGGAGCCGTAGTAGGAGTAGCTCCAGGAGTAGTAGAAGTGGTAGTACTAATAGTAGTATTAGTAGTAGTAGTTGTTGTTGTCGTGGTAGCTGTAGTAGTTGTTGTAGAAGTAGTAGTGCTATTAGTAGCAGCGGTCGTAATAGTAGTAGTAGTTGTTGTTGTAGTGGCAGCAGCAGCATTTGTAGTAGTAGTAATATTAATAGTATTAGTAGTAGTAGCAATAATTGTAGTATTACTAGTACTAGTAGTAGTTGTTGTAGTAGCAATAGTTGTAACCGTAGTAGTAGCTATTGCTGTAGTAGTAGCAGTCGTAGCAGTTGCAACAACTCTAGAAGTAGTAGTAGTGACTGTAGTAACAGTACTACTAGTAGTAGTAGCAGTAGCAGCAGCCAGCAGTAGTAGTGATAGAAGTAGCAGTATCAGTGGTAGTAGTACTAGTTGTAGTAGTAATAGTGGTAGTAGTGGTCGTGGTGGTACCAGTAGATGTAGTATAGTAGTAGTAGTGGTAGCAATGGCAGTAGTGGCAGCAGAAGCAGTAGTAGTAGCAACAGCAGCAGTAGCAGTTGTAGTATTATTAATAGCAGTAGTAGTAGCAGTAGCAGTGGTAGTAGTAGCAGAAGTAGCTGTAATGGTAGCAACAGTAGTGGTAGCTGAAGTAGAAGTAGTAGTGGTAGTAGTCATCCCAGTAGTAGCAAAAGTAGTAGTTGTAGAAGTACTATTAGGAGTAGGAGTAGTTGTAACAAAAGTTGTAGTAGTAGTCATACTTGTAGTAGCAGTAGTAGTGGCAGCAGCAGCAGTAGTAGAGTTATTGTTGGTGTTGTAGAAGTAGCAGCTGCAGTAGCAATAGTAGTTGTTGCAGCAGTTGTAGTAGCAGCAATAGTAGTTGTTCTAGCAATTGTAGTCATAGCAACAGAAGTTATTTTGATAGTAGTAGTAGTACTAGCAATAGTAGCAGTACCAGTAGTAGTAGTAGTAGTAGTGGTAGCAGTACTTGTTATAGTTGTCGTAGTGGTTGTAGTACTAGTGACATTTGTAGTAAGACCAATAGTAGTAGTTGTCGTGGTCGGAGTCATAGAAGTAGCAGTTACAGCGGTGGTAGGATTAGCAATAGGGGTAGTAGCAGTAGCGGTAGTAGCAGCAGCAGTAGTAGTCACACCAGTGATAGTAGCAGTAGTAGTAGTAGGAGTAGCAGTAGTAGTTGCAATAGTAGTAGTAGTAGTAGTACTACAAGGTGTTGTAGTAGTAGCAGTAGTAATAGTAGCACTAGTAGTAGAAGTCGCAGTAGCAAGAGTAGTTGTAGTAGTAGATGTATTAAAAGTTGTTATATTAGTTGTAGAAGTAGCAGAAATTGCAGTAGTTGTTATAGCAGTCGCAGCGGTCATAGTACTAGTGACATTAGTAGTAGTACTGGTAGTACTAGTAGTAGTGGTCACACTAAAAGTAGTAGCAGTAGCAGTAGTAATATTAGTAGTTGTAGGAGGAGTAGCAGTAGTAGTAGTGGTAGTAGCAGTAGTGGTAGTAGCAACAGTAGTAGTAGTAGCAGTTGTAATAGTAGAAGCAGTAGTAGTAGTGGGGGTAGTATTAGTAAGAGTGTCAATAGTAGTAATAACAATAGTGGTAGTAGCAGTAGCGATAGTAGTAGTAATAGTAGTAGTAGTAATAGTAGTAGTAAGAGTAGTAGTTGTATTTGTACTATAACAACCACTAGTACTTCTACTACTACTACTACTACTACATCTACTACTACAACAAAAATGACAACTACTACTACTACTCGTACTACTACTACTACCACTACTACTACAAGGACAACTACTACTGCTTTACTACTGCTTCTACGACTACTACAACTACCGCTACTACTACTAAGACTACTACTTCTACTGCTACTACTCCACCTCCTCCAACTCCAACTACTACTACTACTTCTGCTACTACAACTACTACTTCTACTTCTACTACTACTACTAGAACAACAACAACGACTACTATTACCACCGCTGCTACTACTACTTCTACTACTGGTAGTACTGTTGCTACTACTACTACTACAGTTGCTACTACAATATTGTACTACCACACCTAGTGCTACTAATACCACAACTACTACTACTTGTATTACTAATATTACTACTACTATTGCTGCAAGAACTTCTACTACAATTACTACTACTACAACTACTACAACTATTACTAATATTATTACTACTACTATTGCAACTACTACTGCAACTACTACTAATACTACTAGTACGCTTCTACTATTCTTGCTACTATAGCTACTACTTCTACTACTGCTGCTACTACTCCTACTACTACAACTAATACAACTAGCACTGCCCCTACTATAACCCCTACTATAACCCCTACTGCTACACCAACTCCTATTACAACTACTACTCTTAGTACTCCCGCCACTACTACTACTACTTGTACTGCTACTATAGCTACTACTTGTATTTCTACTCATACTATTTCTACTACGGCTACAACTAATCCTCCAACTACTACTACTACAACTTCCACTACCCCTACTGCTACACCAGCTCCTATTACAACAACTACTACTAGTACTACTGCTGCTACTACTACTACTGTTACTTATACTGCTACTACTAAAACTACTACTACTACTACTTCAGATACTACTACAACTTCTACAACTTCTGCTAGTACTACTAGTACTACTAGTACTACTACTACTATTGCTACTACTACTACTACTAGCACTAGTAATGCTACTACAACTACTTTTGGTACTACTACAACTTCTACTACTACTGCTAGTACTACTAGTACTACTACTACTACTACTATTGCTAC
>RXID01010009.1:545-37867 GCA_005019695.1 Trichopus zeylanicus subsp. travancoricus
TACTAGTAGTAGCAGTTGTTGTTGTTGTAGCAGTAGAAGGACTAGTGGTAGTAGTAGTATTAGTAGTAGTAGTAGTAGCAGCAATAGCAGTAGTTGTAGTAGTAGGAGGAGTAGTAGTAGTAGTAGTTGTAAGAGTACTAGTAGTCGTAGGAGGAGTAGTAGGAGTAGCAATAGAAGAAGTGGCAGAAGTTGTAGTAGTATTATTAGTAGTAGTAGTTGTTGTTGTGGTTATACTAATAGAAGGTGTTGACGTTATTGTAGTAGTAATAGCAGCATTAGCAGCAGTAGTAGCAAAAGTTGTCCTAGTAGTAACAATAGTAGTAGTAGTAGTAGCAGTAGAAGTAGTATAAGTGGTACTAGGCATAGTAGTAGTAGTAGTATTAGCAACAATAGTAATAGTAATAGTAGTAGTGGTAATAATAGTAGTAGTAGTATTAGCTGTAGTAGTAGTTGCTGTTGTAGTCCTAGCAGCCGCAATAGTAGTAGTAATAGTTGTAGCAATTGTTATTGTTATTTTTGTAGTAGTAGTAGTTGTCATTGCTGAAGCAGTAGCAGGATTAGTAGTTGTATTAGTAGTAGTAGTAGCTACTGTAGTTGAAGAATTGGTAGTAGTAGTGGTAATAGTATTAGTAGTAGCAATAGTAGAGATAGTAGTAGTAGTAATAGTCATTATAGTTTTTTTAGCAATAGTAGTTGTAGTAGTAGTAGTAGCAATAGTTATAGTAGTAGCAGTAGCACGAAATCGACCTTCCTAACGCCGGCGATGCTCGCCGAAGTGTTCGAGGTCGCGGAAGCTCTTTTTCAAGGAGGAAAGTAGCAACAAGAAATAAGGAGAAGATATGGAGAAACTCTCGGATTCTTATTACTAAATTCACACGATACTTGGATTTCTAAGATTTCTGCGATTTCTGCGATGATCATTTACAATGGAGGCGTGCCCCTTATATAGAGGGCACGGTGATGTAAGCGCTCACATCAGCTGGTGGTATGAGCTAAGCGCTTACATCAGCATAATAGTTACCTATACTAGAGTAGGCCTATAGCCTTTACATAAGACTCCAAGGGAAGTCTTGTCCTAGGCGTAGCCTTTATATCCTAAGGCGTAGCCTTTACAAAAGACTCCAAAAGATATCTTATCCTAAGGCGTAGCCTATCCTTTACAGAAGACTCCAAAAGACGTCGCGTCATAGGCTGGTAGCTCGTCCTTTGGCTAGGCTCATCCTCTTGCTAGGCTTTGACTTCTTATTATAGTAGCTATAGCTGCTACGTACTGTACAACAGGATCCTACTTTCCTGTATTAGCTACTATACTTCTCACCACGCTCCGCCTGCTACGGGTCAGTGGTAGCTATACTTCCCACCACGCTCCGTCTGCTACGGGTTAGTGGCGGTGGATAGTGGGATGCCGTCTGCTGGTACTAGGGCCTTTCCACCACCGCGCTTTTGTCTGCTGGTGGCCTCCAGATTTTCCACAGCTATGGCCTTCTCCGCTTGCTCAGGGGTAGTATGAAAGGTAATCGTATTACCTTGTATACGTACTCCCCCATGCATAGTTCGCAGGAAGTTGCATCCAATAATGAATTGGATTCCATTCCCTGGCTTCATTTGGAAACTGTACGTGCAGGGGATTTGGAAGCTGCTATCTCCGATGTACATCTTTCCCTGCTTGAGTCTCCTGTTCGTCATTTGTTGAGAGTTGACGCCGTTGACTTGTATGATGCAATTAGTTGGCGCCAATGCTTCAGGTGGTACCGATGCTTCATCAATACAGCACGCGGTAGATCCTGTGTCTAGTATTGCTTGTACTTGGAACCTGGGAAGATTTGGTATTTCAAGTACAATAAGCATACTGTAGAGCATGTTGTTTACCATTCTTGGTTCTGAGTTGAGCTGGGTTGCTCTGTCTATTGCACTTGCTTGGAATAGAACATTGGTAAGTTCTTGTTCTTTCGCTGGTCCTACTGCCGATTTTTCTTCTTTTTCATTATAGTGTTTGTGCAAGTCTGCTTCTAACTCCTGTGCTCTCCCTTCGACTTCTTGCAACAGTCGCTCAATTTCTCCTTCGCACCATGCAATATAATATCATTGCTCCTGTATAAGCTTGCATTTGGGGCAATGGATTTTCACCTTTTGCATTGTTTGGTGCATGCAGTATGTACCCCTTTGAGGGCGGTTTTCTTCTCCAGTGCTGCTGATCCTTCCGCTTGCTGTTGCGTTGGAGTGTAGATGCTTCGCCTTGGTGTTGTGAGTGTTCTGCAAGCTGCTAGCCGGATTGGTGAAGGCTTCTGGATTGGTGAAGGCTTCTGGGTGTTTGTCCAGCAGTGCTGTTGTCCTTTCGATCAGGAGCCCAATTTCACATTGCTTTTTCATGTCATAGTCATTGGTCACTAGGTCCTTTAGAACCTTCTGAGTGTGGTCATAAATTTCCTGCACAATGAATCCAGGATGCTTTGTGCGGAGTGGCAGCTGCTTGTTTTGTGGGATGTAATGAACTACACATTTGTGCATGATAGATTCTATAGGGATTATATCCGTGTGGAAACTATAAAAGAGTTCCCTAGTATCCCTGAATCTCCTTGTACTCCCATCAATCAAGCGTGCTTCTTCCGGGCGATATAACCATTGCCCAGTAAAGCATATTTTTCCATCCTTGTCTTGGAAAATCTTCTTGATAATCATGACATAAGGCTTTTCATTCATTGTGTTAGGGAAAAGCATTACCTCATCAGCCAGATTGTAGGTTTCTTCATTTAAGTTGAAGCAATGCAGAACTTTCTTTTTCCTCTGCTTCTTCCCCTGGCATTTATCCCTCTCTTCTTGTGGTTGAAGGTGATATGCCTCTTTGACCTCTCCGTGGCTGACTTCCTTCAGACGGAGTATTTCAGCTTCTGTTGCTGTAGCGTCCTGCGGGCCATTTGCTTCATTGTTTATAGAGGAGTTGGCAGGTTTCTTTCCTTCAGCCGATCCTTCATCATCGTTCCAGCCAGTAGCTTCGCTGGCCTTGGGAAAAGGCAAGTAGAATGATGGGGGTGGTGAGTATCAGACATAATAATCCAACTTACCACTGGGTTCCCCTAGGGTATCCCATTCCTCCTTCTTGCCAAAGGCATGGATGCCTCCTTTATCTGGAAGGGGTTTAAACACAACCCCTTCTGGAATGTCTGATTCTGTGACCTTTCTCGGTCCTCCTGGTTCTTGATTCATCATAGCAGGTGTAGGAGTATCTCTCTTCTTTTTCCTGGCCTTTTTCCGCTTTGCAGTGTCCGGATCTTGCAGCGTTTCTTGTAGCCAGGCGATCTCCTCTTCGTACCATGAGATGTAACCGTGCTGCTCTTTAATCGTCTGCTTGCACTGCCCGTAGTGGAGTTGCTGTAGTGATTCCCTTTCGTAGCAAGGGCAGCTTTGGTGCTTGTCTTCAATTTCTAGCATAAAGAGTGTAATCATTTGACTTAGCATACCACGGGGGTTTGTTACCTCTTCAGAGTTGGTCATGCTTGGTGCTTTCCTTCTTAGCTTTGCTTGTGGTGGCTCCTTCTCACCTAGAGGTTCCGTCTCTTCATTTGGCAGGTTATGCTCTTCACTATCTTCTGCAGAAGGTACAGATTCCTTGTTCACTTCTGACTCTTCTTTATCATCCAGTGAGGGATGGAGGCCAAGTTGCTGAGGGAGCAGATTTGTCTCCTCCGTGAGATAGTTATCTCTTTTCTGGATAGGATAGGTGGTGCTGTTTTGTGCTTCTTCGTCCTGAAGTATCATCTTGTGCTGCAGTAACCGTTCCTCTTGGGTCCTCCACCTCATCCTGCTAGTCATCACTTTCATCCAATAAGAACTCCATGGACCGAGGTACAGAGGCCCCTGGGCGTGTATCCCTTGCATGGATTCCCTTAGGATGGATTCCCTTAGGATTTCCATGGTGCTGCCTAGGCTTCTGGCAGCCTTTGTCTTCTGAGGGCTTGTTCAACGACTCCGGTGCTTGCTTGATGCAGTTCAAAGAGTTGTTTTAAATTCTGTAAGTTAACTTCTGATGCAATACAGGTTTTGAAGTAAATAACAGACAAGTTCTAAGCTAGTAGATTGGTGGAAACTTTTGTTACTAAAGCAAGGTCAAGATACTCAAGGCTAGAGGTTCGGGAACGTTCATACCCCTCCTGAATGGATTTTTCCCATGCTTCAGACATATGGGCTAAAAGTTCACAGTTACCATAATTTTCCCAAGGATAACTTCCAGTATTAGGTTAAACATGACAATTCCTTACTAGATCAAAGCCATGATTCAGGATCATACAGGTGTGCCCTTGGACTTACTCACGGCCACTCGCCTTCACTGCCAAGTTAGGACCTGTCCTTTTTCCTTACACACAGCTCTTCACCCAGTCAGCAAAAACCATGCTTAATTCTAAGCCGCAAATTACCACAAAGGAAAAAGACAGCACTTATGAAATCTTAACACAACATCTTAACACAGTAGTGAAGATCAGGATTTGGGTAAGTACGACCCTTACCTCGCACTCTTGGCACCTTAACCTCTTGGGGGTTCTACTCCGCCATATCTTTAGCTAGCTCTGATACCATGAAATCGACCTTCCTAACGCCGGCGATGCTCGCCGAAGTGTTCGAGGTCGCGGAAGCTCTGTTTCAAGGAGGAAAGTAGCAACAAGAAATAAGGAGAAGATATGGAGAAACTCTCGGATTCTTATTGCTAAATTCACACAATACTTGGATTTCTAAAATTTCTGCGATGCTAATTTACAATGGAGGCGTGCCCTTTATATAGAGGGCACGGTGATGTAAGCGCTCACATCAGCTGGTGGTATGAGCTAAGCGCTTACATCAGCATAATAGTTACCTATACTAGAGTAGGCCTATAGCCTTTACATAAGACTCCAAGTGAAGTCTTATCCTAGGCGTAGCCTTTATATCCTAAGGCATAGCCTTTATAGAAGACTCCAAAAGAGATCTTATCCTAAGGCGTAGCCTTTATATCCTAAGGCATAGCCTTTACAGAAGACTCCAAAAGACGTCGCTGTCATAGGCTGGTAGCTCGTCCTTTGGCTAGGCTCGTCCTCTTGCTAGGCTTTGACTTCTTATTGCATAGCTATAGCTGCTACATACTGTACAACAGGATCCTACTTTCCTGTATTAGCTACTATACTTCCCACCACGCTCCACCTGCTACGGGTCAGTGGTAGCTATACTTCCCACCACGCTCCGTCTGCTACGGGACAATGGTAGGTATTGCCGGCGTCTGCTTGACGCGTGCTCTCTTGTTCAGGAACCATTTGCGAATGTTGGCTTCAGAGATTGGTCCATGTAGTCTTAGCGCCCAAGTCAGGTCCTGTGTTTGCCTCTTTCTAGGGGGCCTGTCACTTTGACGGAAAAGGCTGTTGAGTATCCGCAGTTGCGTTGGTGTCGGTGCCCACCGTCGTCCGGCTGTGGGTTCTGTGTTGTATGCCTTGGGCCATCTGTCTTGCATGGAGCCTGTCAGGTGCTCCCTTATTTTCTTGATAAGCAGCTTGATTTCAGATTGCTGCTCCTTGTCATAGTCTGCACATGCTTTGTCCTTGAGAATTCTGTTGGTGTGGTCGTAGAGTTCTTGTATGATGAATCCCGGGTATTCTGTACGCCTTGGTACTTGCTCACCCTGCGGGATGTAGTAAACCACACAGTTGTGCATGACGCTTTCTGCAGGGACTACCTCAGTATGGAAACTATAGAAAAGTTTCCTTGTATCCCTGGAAATGATCATCGCAGAAATCGCAGAAATCTTAGAAATCACAGAAAGTCGTAGAGAAGTTACAATAAGAATCCGAGAGTTTCTCCATATCTTCTCCTTATTTCTTGTTGCTACTTTCTTTCTTGAAATCGACCTTCCTAACGCTGGCGATGCTCGCCGAAGTGTTCAAGGTCTCGGAAGCTTTTTTTCAAGAAAGAAAGTAGCAACAAGAAATAAGGAGAAGATATGGAGAAACTCTCGGATTCTTATTGCTAAATTCACACGATACTTTGATTGCTTACAATACTTGGATACTTGGATTATCATTTACAATGGAGGCGTGCCCCTTATATAGAGGGCACGGTGATGTAAGCGCTCACATCAGCTGGTGGTATGAGCTAAGCGCTTACATCAGCATAATAGTAGCCTATACTAGACTAGGCCTATAGCCTTTACATAAGACTCCAAGGGAAGTCTTGTCCTCGGCATAGCCCTCTTATCCTAAGGCGTAGCCTTTACAAAAGACTCCAAAAGAGATCTTATCCTAAGGCGTAGCCTTTATATCCTAAGGCATAGCCCTTACAGAAGACTCCAAAAGACGTCGCTTTCATAGGCTGGTAGCTCATCCTTTGGCTAGGCTCGTCCTCTTGCTAGGCTTTGACTTCTTATTCGGTAGTTCTAGCTGCTACTGTACTGTACAACAGGGTTCTACTTTCCTGTATTAGCTACTATACTTCCCACCACGCTCCGCCTACTACAGGACAGTGGTAGCTATACTTCCCACCACGCTCTGCCTGCTACAGAGGAGTGGTAGGCAGTGCCTGCTTCTACTTGACTCGCGCTCTCTTGTTTATGAACCATTTTTGGATGTTGTCTTCAGAGATTGATCCATGTAGTCGTAGCGCCCAAGTCAGGCCCTGTGTTTGCTTCTTGCTAGGGGGCCTGTCGCTTTGACGAAAAAGGCTATTGAGCATCCGCAGCTGCGTTGGTGTCGGTGCCCACCGTCGTCCGGCTGTGGGTTCTGTGTTGCATGCCTTTGGCCATTTGAGTTGCATGGAGCCTGTCAGATGCTCCCTTGTTTTCTTGATAAGCAGCTTAATTTCAGATTGCTACTCCTTGTCATAGTCTGCACATGCTATGTCCTTGAGAATTCTGTTGGTGTGGTCGTAGAGTTCTTGTATGATGAATCTCGGGTACTCTGTACGCCTTGGTACTTGCTCACCCTGCGGGATGTAATGAACCACATAGTTGTGCATGAGGCTTTCTGCAAGGACTACCTCAGTATGGAAACTATAGAAAAGTTTCCTTGTATCCCTAGATTCTCTTGGACTCCCATCTTCTGTGAGTGCCTCTTTTGGGCGGTACAGCCATTGTCCTATGAGGGACACCTGTCCTCCTTCGTCTTGGAAAATCCCCTTGATGATAATTACATAGGGATTGGCATATATCGATTCGGGCGCCAGTAGTACCTCATCATGAAGATGGTAGGTTTCTCCATCTAGCCTGAATGCGAGGTAGTGTAGTTTCTCCTCTGGGCCCCTTCCGGAGGTTAGAACTGCCTCTCCTATGGGCTCTGCTGGGTACTCCTCTTGTGCCTGGGGAGAAGTACTTGTTGTTGGGGTAATGGAGCTTTGCCCGTTGGTATGCCTAGTGCACCCTTCCTTCTGTGGTTGGCATCCTTCTTCGAGTTCCTGCAGAACATTTATAACTTCATTTTGTATGAGTGGGTGGAGGGAGTTATGGAGGTTCTGAGGATCCTCCCCTTCTGAGATGCTGTATATTGCATCACTCTGGTCCTCTCCTTCTTGCACAGATATTAAGTCATAATTATCTGGAACATTTAGTTGCTCGGAGATAGCAACCATCTTTATGTTCTTTCTGTCATTAGATGCCTCCTCATCTCTTGGGAGGTAGCAGAATCTTCTTAGCATTACTGCCGGCTTGTAGCTTCCTAACCGAAGAGAGATGCTCCCATCAAGGAGGCTCCTGCTCATGACCTCCTCAGGTTGAGTTGATGCGGAGAGCTTCGTTGGCCGGACAGTCCAGCTGCACCCTTGTAGCACCTCTGCTGAGTATCTACGTCCTGGGAGGGCGTGTACTCCGTGGCTTGCTAGGTAGTCGACGACTCCTTGAATTTCGTAGGCAAAGCCTACGTTTGGGGTATTCGAGAGCCTTCCTACCATGCCCCTAGTGATTAATAAATTGGACTCACCACTTTGCCAGTTCTCGTATCTCTTAGTTAGGATAGAGACTTGTATGTGCATGTAGAAGTCCTTGACAGTCATCATGACGTATACCAGCTGACTGCCTTTTGCTAGGTCCACCTCCATCGTGACCAGTAGTGCTTTGTTTCCTTCGTTCTGCTGTGCGGACGGTAGGGTCCATATTTCATTGCTGAAGCTTCTTCGGAAACTTCCCTGGTTCTGCTGCCCAGACTCCGTTGTTGTTCTGGATATTGCTGGAGTCGTGTTGGCCGCTGGTGGGTAACCTGGGGGTCCTGGTTCCATTGAAGCATCTGTGGGGGG
This sequence comes from Trichopus zeylanicus subsp. travancoricus, assembly GCA_005019695.1. Taxonomy (NCBI): domain Eukaryota; kingdom Viridiplantae; phylum Streptophyta; class Magnoliopsida; order Dioscoreales; family Dioscoreaceae; genus Trichopus; species Trichopus zeylanicus. The sequence goes on from RXID01010009.1 coordinate 8,784, forward strand.
CATGTACGGCCCGCTCGAAGATGTTGCCGAGGTTAGTGTACTTATGTACAACCTCTCAGATAGCCTTTCGGCTAGTTTTCGCAGGGCAGGGTACTCCATCCCCGGTACTTCCTCTTTGATGCCTGCTGCAATAACAGTAGCACTATGAGGGGGACAAGTGTTACCTTCTTTCTCATGCCTCTCAGAAGGTATGCTGACTGGTTCCTCCTCATCAGGCTCTTTCTCGTCATCTTCGTCTCCCCATCCAGTTGGTTCGGGCTTTGGTTGAGCCTCTCCTTTAGCTGTTGTCTTGCAGACACTTTCCTGTGGTAGGATACTGGTGTATTCCAGTTCCTCGCTTGCTTCTGCTTCCTTTTCTTTAAGCTTCTCAGAGTCTTTTTGCAAGCTTGCGCCTAGCTCTAATGCCTTGACTCTTTCTTTGTAGTAGCCCACCTCCTTCTCCAGCCATTCAATTTCCCCTTCACACCTTTCTTGCATCAGCCTCTGGTTGGGGAATGGTTCTGGTGGAGCTGGTGTAACTGGGACCGCTGTTTTAAAGTAATAGGCTCCACATAGGTTACAGGCAGTAACCTTGCATTTGGGGCAATGAATCCTTGCCCGCTGCATTGTTTGGATCTTGCAGCACACGCACTTTTCTTCTCGTGGCTGCACGAAGTCGTTATGCGGCCAAGAATGAGAACATTTTCCTTAGAAGTAAGGCAGCATTACCTGAGGGCGATACCCTCCTTCTAGTTCTCCCAGAACACAAACTGCTTTCTCCTGCTCAGGTGGGTCGAGGGAGCTGTGCAGACTTTGGGTTAATAAAGAGGAGTGACGGTCCTTTTTGCGTTGTGCTTCTTGAAGTTCTTGTAGATACTGCGCATTAAAAGGGATCTCTACATAGTTGGTGTTGTAAGAAGGCCTGTAATAAGAAGAGGTTAGAGGGTAATTGTCTCCTCTGGTGAAGTACTCCTCCTCTGGAGCCTCGTTCTCATAATGTTGTTGGTAGCTTTGCTGGTCCTGATAACACCAATTGTAGTAGTCATCCCGTGGGGTAGGCAGATAGTAAGCCATCAGCCTCCAAGCTTTTGCACTTCCTCAGCTAGTAAGGATCCCGAAAGACCCTTAGTTTGCCTCGTGCCTCCTGAGGCCTTTGCGTGCGCCTCTCGTGCTGTTGGAGAAGCTTGGCCAGCCGTTCAAGGCTGTCGCTTGGTTCTCTTTGCTGGGGTTGTTGCCTGAACGCCTCGAGTACGAGTCCTCGGGCCTCTTGTTTTGAAAGGGGCCTGCTGTCTAGGACTGCAGTTGTTAAAGTCTTCAGAGAAATCTCGAGCCTCGAGATCTCTTGTGTGCAAGCTTGATGTAATACAAGTTTTGTCGTAAATAACAGACAAATTGTGAGCTAGTTGGTTGGTGGAAACTTTTGTTACTAAAGCAAGGTCAAGATACTCTAGGCTAGAGGTTCGGGAACGTTCATACCCCTCCTGAATGAATTTCTCCCATGCTTCAGACATACTCCTAAATTCCAGTATTAGGTTAAACATGGCAATTCCTCACTAGATTAAAACAATGCTTCAGGATCATACAGGTGTGCCCTTGGACTTACTCACGGCCACTCGCCTTCACTGCCAAGTTAGGACCTATCCTTTTTCCTTACACACAGCTCTTCACCCAGTCAGCAAAAACCATGCTTAATTCTAAGCCGCAAATTACCACAAAGGAAAAAGACAGCACTTATGAAATCTTAACACAACATCTTAACACAGTAGTGAAGATCAGGATTTGGGTAAGTACGACCCTTACCTCGCACTCTTGGCACCTTGACCTCTTGGGGGTTCTACTCCGCCATATCTTTAGCTAGCTCTGATACCATGAAATCGACCTTCCTAACGCCGGCGATGCTCGCCGAAGTGTTCAAGGTCTCGGAATCTTTTTTTCAAGAAAGAAAGTAGCAACAAGAAATAAGGAGAAGATATGGAGAAACTCTCGGATTCTTATTGCTAAATTCACACGATACTTTGATTGCTTACAATACTTGGATACTTGGATTATCATTTACAATGGAGGCGTGCCCCTTATATAGAGGGCACGGTGATGTAAGCGCTCACATCAGCTGGTGGTATGAGCTAAGCGCTTACATCAGCATAATAGTTACCTATACTAGAGTAGGCCTATAGCCTTTACATAAGACTCCAAGGGAATTCTTGTCCTAGGCGTAGCCTTTATATCCTAAGGCGTAGCCTTTACAGAAGACTCCAAAAGATATCTTATCCTAAGGCGTAGCCTTTATATCCTAAGGCATAGCCTTTACAGAAGACTCCAAAAGACGTCGCTATCATAGGCTGGTAGCTCGTCCTTTGGCTAGGCTCGTCCTCTTGCTAGGCTTTGACTTCTTATTCCGTAGCTCTAGCTACTACTGTACCGTACAACAGGATTCTACTTTCTTGTATTAGCTTCTATACTTCCAGGAAGTATAGCTACCACTGACCCGTAGCAGGCGGAGCGTGGTGGGAAGTATAGTAGCTAATACAGGAAAGTAGGATCCTGTTGTACAGTACGTAGCAGCTATAGCTATGCAATAAGAAGTCAAAGCCTAGCAAGAGGACGAGCCTAGCCAAAGGACGAGCTACCAGCCTATGACAGCGACGTCTTTTGGAGTCTTCTGTAAAGGCTATGCCTTAGGATATAAAGGCTACGCCTTAGGATAAGATATCTTTTGGAGTCTTTTGTAAAGGCTACGCCTTAGGATATAAAGGCTACGCCTAGGATAAGACTTCCGTTGGAGTCTTATGTAAAGGCTATAGGCCTACTCTAGTATAGGTAACTATTATGCTGATGTAAGCGCTTAGCTCATAACACCAGCTGATGTGAGCGCTTACATCACCGTGCCCTCTATAAAAGGGGCACGCCTCCATTGTAAATGATCATCGCAGAAATCGCAGAAATCTTAGAACATCCAAGTATCCAAGTATTGTAAGCATCGTGTGAATTTAGCAATAAGAATCCGAGAGTTTCTCCATATCTTCTCCTTATTTCTTGTTGCTACTTTTCTCCATATCTTGTGTGCTACTTTCCTTTGTGGTAATTTGCGGCTTAGAATTAAGCATGGTTTTTACTGACTGGGTGAAGAGCTGTGTGTAAGGAAAAAGGACAGGTCCTAACTTGGCAATGAAGGCGAGTGGCCGTGAGTAAGTCCAAGGGCACACCTGTATGATCCTGAAGCATTGCTTTAATCTAGTAAGGAATTGTCATGTTTAACCTAATACTGGAAGTTATCCATGGGAAAATTATGGTAACTGTGAACTTTTAGCCCATATGTCTGAAGCATGGGAAAAATCCATTCAGGAGGGGTATGAACGTTCCCGAACCTCTAGCCTTGAGTATCTTGACCTTGCTTTAGTAACAAAAGTTTCCACCAACCAACTAGCTCACAATTTGTCTGTTATTTACGACAAAACTTGTATTACATCAAGCTTGCACACAAGAGATCTCGAGGCTCGAGATTTCTCTGAAGACTTTAACAACTGCAGTCCTAGACCGCAGGCCCCTTTCGAAACAAGAGGCCCGAGGACTCGTATTTGAGGCGTTCAGGCAACAACCCCAGCAAAGAGAACCAGGCGACAGCCTTGAACGGCTGGACAAGCTTCTCCAATAGCACGAGAGGCGCACGCGAAGGCCTCAGGAGGCACGAGGCAAACTAAGGGTCTTTCGAGATCCTTATCAGATACTTGCTGAGAAAGTGCAAAAGCTTGAAGGCTGATGGCTTACTACCTGCCTACCCCACGGGAAGACTACTACAATTGGTGTTATCAGGACCAGCAAAGCTACCAACAACATTATGAGAACGAGGCTCCAGAGGAGGAGTACATGACCAAAGGAGACAATTACCCTCTAACCTCTTCTTATTACAGGCCTTCTTACAACACCAACTATGCAGAGACCCCTTTTAATGCGTAGTATCTACAAGAACTTCAAGAAGCACAACGCAAAAAGGACCGTCACTCCTCTTTATTAACCCAAAGTCTGCACAGCTCCCTCGACCCACCTGAGCAGGAGAAAGCAGTTTGTTTTCTGGGAGAACTAGAAGGAGGGTATCGCCCTCAGGTAACGCTGCCTTACTTCCGAGGAAAATGTTCTCATTCTTGGCAGCATAACGACTTCGTGCAGCCATGAGAAGAAAAGTGCGTGTGCTGCAAGATCCAAACAATGCAGCGGGCAAGGATTCATTGCCCCAAATGCAAGGTTACTGCCTGTAACCTATGTGGACCCTATTACTTTAAAACAGCGGTCCCAGTTACACCAGCTCCACCAGAACCATTCCCCAACCAGAGGCTGATGCAAGAAAGGTGTGAAGGGGAAATTGAATGGCTGGAGAAGGAGGTGGGCTACTACAAAGAAAGAGTCAAGGCATTAGAGCTAGGCGCAAGCCTGCAAAAAGACTCTGAGAAGCTTAAAGAAAAGGAAGCAGAAGCAAGCGAGGAACTGGAATACACCAGTATCCTACCACAGGAAAGTGTCTGCAAGACAACAGCTGAAGGAGAGGCTCAACCAAAGCCCGAACCAACTTGATGGGGAGACGAAGATGACGAGAAAGAGCCTGATGAGGAGGAACCAGTCAGCATACCTTCTGAGAGGCATGAGGAAGAAGGTAACACTTGTCCCCCTCATAGTGCTACTGTTATTGCAGCAGGCATCAAAGAGGAAGTACCGGGGATGGAGTACCCTGCCCTGCGAAAACTAGCCGAAAGGCTATCTGAGAGGTTGTACACAAGTACACTAACCTCGGCAACATCTCCGAGCAGGCCGTACATGCCCCCCACAGATGCTTCAATGGAACCAGGACCCCCAGGTTACCCACCAGCGGCCAACACGACTCCAGCAATATCCAGAATAATAACAGAGTCTGGGCAGCGAAACCAAGGAAGTTTCCAAAGAGGCTTCAACAATGAAAGGTGGCCCCTACCGTCCGCACAGCTGAACGAAGGAGCCCTCTTGATAATACCCGAACAGCTCGGGCTATTTGAGGAAACATTTGCAAGATGGGAAACCATCACGAGGAACCATGTTGCCGCGCAAGGATTCACTGATGCGCGAGACAAGATTGAATACATGGAAAACCTCCTAGGGGAAACAGCCAGGCTTGCATGGGTGCAATGGCGTATGCTATATGGCGCAGAATACCAAGCCATTATTGCAGCCGGAGGAGGAAGGGATGGCACTCAAAACATCCTTTCCCAGATGAGAAGGGTCTTCTCATTGGAGGATCCAGCCCAAGGTTCAACCTTGGCTCAAGACACGGCATATCGGGACTTGGAAAGACTTTCATGTACAAACATGAAAGATATCCTTTTATACATGAATGACTACCTCAGGTTAGCTACCAAAACTGGGAGGTTATTTATAGGCACGGAGCTATCTGAGAAGTTCTGGTTAAAAATGCCGGGAGACATTGGCCGAAGAATGAAGGCGGCCTTCGATCAGAGGTATCCTGGAGTAAACATCGGGGTGATACCCCGGATACTATTCGCCTACAAATACCTGGAGGAGGAATGCAAGGACGCCGCATTCAAAAGATCCCTCAAGGATCTTTCCTTCTGCAGTAAGATCCTGATCCCAGGCTACTACACCACAGAAAAGAAGTACGGGGTTAGAAAGGCAAAGACATACAAAGGAAAGCCGCACGACACCCACGTGCGCATTGAGAGAAGGAAGCACCTTGTGCGCAACAGACGCTGCAAGTGCTACCTCTGGGGAGACATGGGGCATTTCGCCAGAGAATGCCCTAATGACAGAAAGAACGTAAAACGGGTTGCCATCTTCGAGCAACTAGATGTTCCAGATAATTATGACTTAATATCTGTGCAGGAAGGAGAGGGCCAGAGTGATGCAATATACAGCATCTCAGAAGGGGAGGATCCTCAGAACCTCCACAACTCCCTCCGCCCACTCATACAAAATGAAGTCATGTATGTTCTACAGGAACTCGAAGAAGAATACCAACCGCAAAAGGAAGGGTGCACTAGGCATAACAATGGGCAAAGTTCCATTACCCCAACAACAAGTACTGCTCCCCTGGCACAAGGGGAGTACCCAGCAAAGCCCGTAGGAGAGGCGGTTCTAACCTCCGGAAGGGGCCCAGAGGAGAAACTACACTACCTTGCATTCAGGCTAGATGGAGAAACCTACCATCTTCATGACGAGGAACTACTAGCGCCCGAATCCATTTACGAAAATCCCTATGTAATTATTATCAAGGGGATTTTCCAAGACAAAGAAGGACTGGTGTCCCTCATAGGACAATGGCTGTATCACCCAAAAGAAGCACTCACAGAAGATGGGAGTCCAAGAGAATCCAGGCATACAAGGAAACTTTTCTATAGTTTCCATACTGAGGTAATCCCTGCAGAGAGCGTCATGCACAACTGTGTGGTTCACTACATCCCGCAGGGTGAGCAAGTACCAAGGCGTACAGAATACCCGGGATTCATCATACAAGAGCTCTACGACCACACCAACAGAATTCTCAAGGACATAGCATGTGCAGACTATGACAAGGAGCAGCAATCTGAAATCAAGTTGCTTATCAAAAACACAAGGGAGCACCTGACAGGCTCCATGCAAGACAGATGGCCAAAGGCATGCAACACAGAACCCACAGCCGGACGACGGTGGGCACCGACACCAACGCAACTGCAGATACTCAACAGCCTTTTTCGTCAAAGCGACAGGCCCCCTAGAAAGAAGCAAACATAGGACCTGACTTGGGCGCTAAGACTACATGGACCAATCTCTGATGCCAACATCCACAAATGGTTCATGAACAAGAGAGCGCGAGTCAAGCATACGCAGGCACTACCTACCATTGTCCCGTAGCAGGCGGAGCGTGGTGGGAAGTATAGTAGCTAATACAGGAAAGTAGGATCCTGTTGTACAGTACGTAGCAGCTATAGCTATGAAATAAGAAGTCAAAGCCTAGCAAGAGGACGAGCCTAGCCAAAGGACGAGCTACCAGCCTATGAAAGCGACGTCTTTTGGAGAATTCTGTAAAGGCTACTACCTTAGGATAAGATATCTTTTGGAGTCTTTTGTAAAGGCTACGCCTTAGGATATAAAGGCTACGCCTAGGACAAGACTTCCCTTGGAGTCTTATGTAAAGGCTATAGGCCTACTCTAGTATAGGCTACTATTATGCTGATGTAAGCGCTTAGCTCATACCACCAGCTGATGTGAGCGCTTACATCACCGTGCCCTCTATATAAGGGGCACGCCTCCATTGTAAATGATCATCTTAGAAATCGAAAAATAATCCAAGTATTGTAAGCATCGTGTGAATTTAGCAATAAGAATCCGAGAGTTTCTCCATATCTTCTCCTTATTTCTTGTTGCTACTTTCCTCCTTGAAAAAGAGCTTCCGCGACCTCGAACACTTCGGCGAGCATCGCCGGCGTTAGGAAGGTCGATTTCAATAGTTGTGGTAATAGTTGTTGTTGTTATTGTTATTGCTGTAGTAGTAGTAGTAGCAGCAGTGGTAGTTGTAACAGTAGTTGTAGTAGGAGTAGCAGCAGTAGCAGTAGTACTAGTAACAGTAGTAACAGTAGTAGTAGGTGTTGTTGTTGTTGTAATAGTAGTAGTAGCAAGAGTTTGTGTTGTACTAGAAGTAGTAGTAGTAGTATTAGTAGCAGTAGTAGCTGTAGTAGTAGTAGTAGTAGTAGTACAAATACTAGTACTAGTATTAGTATTACTAGGAGTTGTAGTAATACTAGCAACAGCTATAGCAATAGCAGTGGTAGTAGTAGTTGTTGTTCTTGCTGTTATTGTCGTCGTTGTTGTTATTATTGATGTTGTTGTTGTTGTAGTAGTAGTAGTAGTACTAGTATTAGTAGTAGTAGTAGCAGTAGCAGTAGTAGTAGTAGTAGTAGCACTAGTGATATAAGTAGTGGTAGTAGTAGTACTTGTAGCAACAGCAGTAGTAGCAGCGGTACTAGTAGTAATAATAGTAGTAATAGTAGCGTTAGGAATAGTATTTGTAATAATAGTAGTACTCGTTGTAGTAGTAATAGTAGTTGTAGTAGTAGTACTAGGAGGAGGAGGAGTTCTAGTAGAAGTAGTAGCAGTAATAGTATTAGAAGAATTAGTAGTAGTAGCAGTACAATTAGTAGTTGTAATTGTAGTAGTAGGAGTAGCTATAGGAGTAGGAATAGTAGGAGTAGTAGCGGTAGTAGTAGTTGTACAAGTGGTAGTAGTAGTCGAAGTAGTAGTAGTATGAGTAGCAAAACAAGTAGTAGCAAAAGTAGCAGCCAAAGTAATAGAAGTAGTAATAGGACTAGTAGTAGTAGTAGCAGAAGTAGTAGTCACAGTAGTTGAAGTCGCAGTAGAAGTATTAGTAGTAATAGTAGTAGTAGTGGTAATAGTGATAGAATGAGTTGAAGTTGTAGTAGTAGCAGTAGTAGTAGCAAAAGTAGTTGTAGTAGTAACAGCAATTATAGTAGTACTAGTAGTAGCAGCATTAGAAGTAGTAGTAGTAGTAATGGAGTAATTGTAGTAGTAGTAGTAGCAGTAGTAGGAGTAGCAACAGCAACAGTAGTAGCAGTAATAGTAGTAGTATTATGATTATTGGTAGTTGTAGCTGTAGTAGTCATAGCAGCAGTAGTTGTAGTTGTAGCAGCGGCAACAACAACAGTTTTAGTTGTAGTAGTCATAGTAGTAGTAGTAGCTGAAGTAGTAGTATTATTAGTAGCCGCAGTAGTAGTAGTCATAGTAGTAGTAGTAGCTGAAGTAGTAGTAGCAGTAATAGTAGTAATAGAAGTAGTAGCAGCAGCAGCAGTAATAATAGTAATAGTACTAGTAGCAGCAGTAGTGGTAGCGAAAGTAGTATTAGTAGTAGTAGAAGTGGTAGTAGTAGTAGCAGTAGCAACCGCAGTAGCATTAGTAGTAGTAGTAGGAGTAGTTATAGTAGCAGCAGTAGCAAAAGTAGCAGTAATAGAAGTAATAGCAGTAGAAGTAGCTACAACATCAACTGTAGTAATAACAGTAGTAGTAGTTGTTATTGTTGTAGTAGTTGTAGTTGCAGCACTAGAAGCGATATCTGTAGTAGTAGAATTTATAGTAAAAGTAGTACTAGTGGTACTAGTGGTGGGTGTACCAGTAGTAGTAGCAGCTGCAGCAACAACAGTACCTATAGTAGTAGCAGCAATAGTAGTAGTAGTAGCATAAGTAGCAGTTGCAATAGTCATACTGGTAGTAGTTGTAGAAGTGGTAACAGTAGCGATAGTAGTGGTATTAGTAGTTGTAATAGTCACAGTACTAGCAGTAGTGGTACCGATAGCAGCTATAGTAGCATTAGTAGTAGTAGTAGGAGGAGTTGCAATAGCAGGAGTTGGAGTAGTAGCAGTAATAGTAGCAACCATAGTAGAAGCAGCAACAGTACCAATGGTAGTACTAGCACTAGTAGTAGTAGTACTAGTAGTCATAGAAGTAGTAGCTGCACTAATAGTAGCAGTAGTAGCAATAGTAGTAATAGTAGTACTAGTAGTACTAGCAATTGTAGAAGCAGTTGCAATAGTCGCACTAGTAGTAGTAGTAGAAGCAGTAGTAGTAGCAGCAGTATAAGTAGTTGAAGTAGTAGAATCAGAATTTGTAGCAGCAGTAGTAGTAGTTGTAACTGCTGTAGTAGTAGTAGTAATTGTAGCAGTAGTTGTAGTACTAGTACTAGTAGCAGTAGTAGTAGTAGTAGTAGAAGCAATAGAAGGAGTAGTAACAGTAGTCGTAGTAGTAGTACGAGGAGTAGTAGTAGGAGTAGCAGTAGAAGTAGTAGTAGTAGCAGTAGTAGTAATAGTAGTAGCAGTAGTAGTAGTTGTAGTAATAGTAGTGGTAGTAGGAGTAGTAGAAGAAGTAGCAGTAGAAGTAGTTGAAGCAGTAGCTGTAATAGTAGTAGTAGTAGTAGTAGTAGTAGTAGTAATAGTAGTAGTAGTAGTAGGAGGAGGAGGAGTAGTAGTAGTAGCAGTAGTAGTTGTAATACTAGTAGTATTACTAGTAATAGTAGTTGTAGGCGTAGTAGCAATAGCAGTAGTAATAGTAGTAGTTGCAGTAGTAGTAGTAATAGTAGTAGTAGTAGTATTAGTATTTGTAGTAGTAGTAGTAGTAGTAGTAGTAGTAGTAATAATGATAGAAACATTAGTGGTATTAGTAGTTGAAGTAGTAGTAGCAGTCGTAGTGCAGTCACAGTAGTAATAGTAGTAGTAGTAGTAGCAGTAGTTGTTGTTGTTGTTATTATTATTGTAGTAGTAGTCGTAGTAGTAGTAGTAATAGTTGTAGTAATAGTAGTAGTAATAAGTGCAATACAAGTAGTAGTAGTAGTACAAGCAGTAGTTGTAGTAGTAGTAGTAGTATTAGCTGTAGTAGTAGTAGCAGTTGTTGTAGAAGTCGCAGCTACAGTAGCAATTGTACTTGTAGTAGTAGCAAAAGAAGTTGTTGTTGTGGCAGAAGTAGTAGCAGTAATACTCATAGTAGTAGTCCTAGTGGTCGTTGCAGTAGTACTAGTAGTAGTTTTTGCCGCAGCAGTAGCTGTAGTAATAGTTGTAAGAGTAAGAGCAGTAGTAGCAGCAGTAGCAGCAGCAGCTATTGTAGCAACTATAGTTGTAGTTGCATAAGTAGTAGCGGCAATAGTAGTAGAAGTTGTAGTGGTGTAGTAGTAGTAGTAGTCACTGTAGTAGTAGTAGTTGTAGCTGTAATAGTAGCAGTAGCAGTCGTTGTTGTAGCTGTTGTTTTAGTAGTACTAGAAGTAGTAGCAGTGGTAGTAGTAGCAGCAGTAGCAGTATTTGTTGCAATAGTAGTAGGAGTAGCCATAGTAGTAGTAGCAGGAGTAGTATTAGCACTAGTAGTAGTAGCAGTAGTAGTACTAGTAATAGTAGTAGTAGTTGTAGTACTAACAGTAGTAAAAGTAATAGTAGTAGTGGTTGAAGCAATTATAGTAGCAACAAAATAGTAGTTGCCATAGCAGCAGCAGCAGCAGTAGTAGTAGTAGGAGTAGTAGGAGTAGGAGTTGTAGTTGTTGTAGTAGGGGTAGGAGTAGTAGTAGTAGGATTGAGAGTAGGAGTAGTAGTTGTAATAGTAGAACAAATAGCAGTAGTCGTACCAACAGTGGTTGTTGTAGTAGTAGCAGCAGTAGTAGTAGTACTTGTTGTTGTAGCAGTGGTTGTAGTAGTAGAAGTAGTAGGAGGTGTAGTGGTAGTTGTGGAAGTAGTAGTAGGAGTAATAGTTGTAGCATTTGTTGTAGTGGTTGTACTATTATTAGTTGTAGTAGTAGGAGGAGTTGGAGTAAGAGTAAGGGTAGAAGTAGTAGTAGTTGTAGTAGTAGTAGTAGTAGTAGCAATAGCACAAGTCGGAGTTGGAGAAGTAGTAGCAGTAGTAAGAGTAGGAGTAGTAGTAGGAGTAGCAGCAGCAGTAGTAGTAGTAGTAGTAGTAGTAGAAGCTGTAGTAGTTGCAGTTGCAGCAACAGTAGAAGTATTAGTAGTAATAGTAGCAATCGTTGAACTAGTACTAGGCATGGTATTAGTAGTATTACGAGTATGAATAATCAGAGTAGGAGTAGTAGTAATTGGAGTTGTAGACATAGCAGTAGTTGTAGCTGTATTAGTAGGAGTAGTAGTTGTAGCAGTAGTAGTTGTTGTAGTAGTAGTAGTAGTAGTAGCCAGAGTAGGAGTAGCAATAGTAGTAGTAGCAGTATTACAAGTAGTAGTTGTAATAGTTCAGATAGTGGTAGTAGTAGTTGTTGTTGTAGGAGTAGTAGTAGCAATAGGAGTTGTCGTAGTAGTAGTTGTCATAGTAGTAGTAGTAGTTGCAGCAATAGCAATAGTAATAGTAATAGTAGTAGTAGTGGTGGTAATAGTAGTAGTTGTTGTTGTTGTTGCAACAATAGTAGTAGTTGTTGTTGTTGTTGTTGTTGCAGCAATAGTAGTAGTAGTTGTTGTTGTTGCTTCTAGTACTATTACTACTACTCCTCCTCCTACTACTTCTATTATTATGACTATTAGTGCGACTACTTCAGTTGATACACGTACTACTTATCCTACTACTACTACTACTCTACTACTACTACTACTACTATTACTACTATTACTACTTCTACTACTACTACAACAACAAATACTACCACTACAACTACTACACCTACTACAACTGCAACTACTGCTACTCCTACTGCTACTACTACCACTATTGCTACTTCCTACACAACAACAACAACAACAACAACCATTGCGACTAGAACTCCTATGTTGCTGCTGCTGCTACTACTACGCTAAGACTGTAAGTACTATTACAACAACTACTAGTCCTTCAAATGCTGTAACTCCGACCACTACAACTACTACTATCACTCCAACTATTACACCAACTACTACTACTATAACAACTACTGAAACTACTACTCCACTTACAACTACTACTATTTCAACTACTATTATTACTACTACGATTGCTACTACTACTACTACTACTACTCCAACTACTCCTACTACTACTACACCGACTGTTACTCCAACTCCTACTCTTACTCCTACTGCTACTCCTACTAACTACTACTAATGTTCTCCTACTACTGCTGTTGGTGCAACTGTCGCTACTCCTACTACTACTACTAATACTACTACTACATCTTCATCTCCAAAAAATCAACAACTACTACTTACTCCAACTGCTGCTGCTGTGCCTACCCCTAATACTACAACTACCACTTCTTCTACAACTACTACTTCTACTATTACTTCTACTACTACTTCTGCTCCTACAACAACTATGACTACTTTTACAACAACTCCAACTACTACTTATACTACTACTACTGCTACTACTACTACTGCTACTACTATGGCTACTGCTACTACTACTCCTAACACTTCTACTACAACTACTACTACTACTGCCGCCGTCGCTGCTGCTGCTACTTCTTCTACCACTCCTTCTACTACCACTACTACTAATACAACAACTACTACAACTACTATAACTACAACCATGAACTAAACTAGTACTCCTGCAACAACTATTACAACTAATACTGATGCTACCACTACTACTACAACAACTACTAACATTACTACTATTACTACTACTGAGACTACAACTACCACAACTACTACTACACCGACCATTACTACTATTGCTACTCCAACTCCTACTACCGTTGCGACTCTAACTACTACAGCAACAACAACCACTACGACTACTAATATTATTATTACTACTACTACTACTAATGCTACTACTGCTACTGCTACTAGTACTACTAACATTACTAGAACTACCACTACCACTACAACTATTGCTACTTCTACTCCTGCTATAGCTACTACAGCTACTAATACTACTACCACTACAACTATTTCTCCTCCTACTACTACTGCTACTACTACTCCTATGACTACAACAACTACTACTACTTTGGCAACAACTACTGCTACAACTGCAACTACTAATACTAATACTACTATGACTACTACTACTACTACTATAACTACTACTACAACAACAACTACTACTACTACCACTACTACAAATATTGCTACTACTACGACCCCTACTACTACTGCTACTACTCCTACTACCACTACTACTACTACTAGTACAACTACGACATCTACTACTACCTTTAGTACTACTATTACTACTAAAACTACTATTACAACTACTGCTTCGACTTCTACTACTACTACTACTAATACTATTATTACAACTCCTACTACTACTGTTGTATCTACTAATCCTACAACTACTGCTACTACTACTACCACAACAAACTAACCACAACAACAACAACAACTACTACTATAATGACTTCTACTACTACTACATCAACTACTACTACTATTGCTACTACTATTATTATTATTACTACTACTACTACTCCTACTACTATTATGACTATTGCTACTACAACAACTACTACTACTTTTGCTGCTGCTACTACTACTACTAATATGACCACTCCTACTCCTACTACTTCGACTACTACTACTCCTTCTAGTGCTACTACTACTGCAACTCTTATTGCTAGTCCTGCTCCATCTTCTACTCCACTACTACTCCTACAACTACTACAACTACTTATACTACTTCAATTGCTACAACTATTACTATTACTGCTACGCTACTACTGCTGCTACTGCTGCTGCTGCTGTTGCTGCTACTACTACTACTAGTACTGCTGCTGCTGCTACTACTACTACTACTACTGCTGCTGCTGCTGCTACTGCTACTACTACTACTACTACTACTACAACTATTACTAAAACAACTACTCCAACTACTACTCCGGCGATAATAACAACAACAACTACTACTGCCACTACTTCAATGACTTCTACTACTTCTTCTACTACTACTACTATAACCTTTACTACTACTATTACTACTACTACTGTTATTGTTGCTGCTGCTCCTACCACTGTAACTCCAACTACTTCTACTACTACTACTGCTACTATGACAACAACTACCACTATTACAACTAATACTACTACTACTACTGCTGCTGCTACTACTACAACCTCTCCTACTTCTACTACTGCTACTAATATGATAGCTACTACTACTTATACTACTAGTACTACTGCTACAATAACTACTACTACTACTCTGACTGCTAAAACTACTATAACTACTTTTGCTACTGGTAGTACGGCTACTACTGCTACTATCGCTACTACTACTATAACTGCTACTATGCTACTTCTACTTCTACAACTACGACAGCTACAACTGCCTATGTTGTTGCAGCTACTACTGCTACTACAACTTCTACCATTGCTACTATTACTTCTACTGACACTACTACTACTACGACTACAATTTCTGCTACTGCTAATTTTACTACTACTACTACTATGACTACTACTACAACTGCTACTACTCCTCGTCCTACGGCTGTAGCCCTTATAACTACTGCAACCACTATTACTACTTCTCCTACTTCTATGACTACTGCTACTACTTCTACTACCACTACAGCTATAGCAATTGCAAATGCTACTCCGACTACTACCACCCCTCCTCCTTCTACAACTCCAACTACTAATACACTACTGCCAATATAGTGGCTACTACTACAACTATGACAACTATTTCTACTACAACCTCTACTCGTACTACTTCTTCTACTATAAGTTCTACTATTGCTAATACTTCTACTACTACCACTACAACTAGTGCTACTTCTACAACTGCTGCTACGAATGCTGCTACCACTACTACAACCACAACTACTATTCTACTACTACCACCACCACCACCACCACTACTACTACTACTATGGCTGGCACGATTACTACTTCTATTACTACTACTCCTTTTGCAGCAATTTCTACTTCTACTACTCCCGCTAGTATTACTACTACTAATACTATTACCACTTCTACTACTACTACTACTACAACTACTGCTACTGCTCCTGCTACTACAACTACTACTTCTACTCCTACTACTAGTACAACTCCTGACGCTACTCCTACAACTTCTACTAATGTAGATGCTGCTATTACAAATACAACTACTAGAACTACGATTACTACAACTACTACTACCACTATTAGTACTACAACAACAACAACTACTACAACTACTATTAGTACTAAGACTACCACTACTACTACTACTACTACTACTACTTCTATTACTACTACTACTACTACTATTACTACTACTACTACTATTAGCCCTAGTGGTACACAGACTGCCGCTAGTACTACTACTACTACTCTTACTACTAAAACTTCTAATACTACTATTAATCATAATACTCCTACTACCACTACTAATACTCCTACTACTGCTACTACTACTCCTAACACTCCTATTACTACTACTATTGCTACTTCTGCTACCACTACCACAACTACTTCTAATACTACTACCACTACTACTGATGATGATGCAATTAATACTATTACTACTACTACTACTACTACTACTACTATTACTATTACAACTATTAATACTACTAGTACTAGTACTACTACTACTACTATTACTATTACAACAACAACAACAACTACTACTACTACTACTCCTGCTGCTACTATTGCTACAACTACAACTACTACTACTACTACTACTACTACTACTAATACTACTACTAGTCATAATACTCCTACTACTACTACTACTTCTACTACTATTACTACTACTACTACTCCAACTAATACTGCTAGTCCTAACACTCCTACTACTACTACTATAATTACGTTGCTATTACGGCTACTACTACTACTAATACTACTACTACTACTTCTACTACTTCTACTACTTATATTAATACTACTACTACTACAACTAATACTACTACATATGCTACTACTACAACTGCTACTACTACTATTATTGCTACTGCAACTACTACCACTATTATTCCTACAGCTGCTGTTGCTACTACCATTACTACTACTATTACTGCTACTACTACTACTATTACTAATACAACTAATACTACTACTACTACTACTTCGACAACAATAATAGTAACTACTACTACTGCCACTACTGCTTTGGCTTCTACTACTTCTACTCCACTACTACTACGATTTCTTATACTACTATTACTACTACTACTGTTGTTGTTGCTGCTAGTGCTACCACTACTACTACTAATAATAGTAATAGAAGTTGTTGCAGTAGTAATATTAGTAGTAGGAGAAGTAGTAGTAGTAGTAATTGTAGTAGTAGTAGTCGTAGTTGTAGCATAGTAGCAATAGTAGTAGTAGTAGTAGTCTTAGTAGTAGCAAAAGAACAGCAGTGGTAGTAGTATCAGTTGTAGCAGGAGTAGTAGCAGTAGCAGTAGTAGTAGTAGTGTTAGCAGGAGTAGTAGTAGAAGTAGTAATAGAAGTAGTAGTAGACGTAATGGTAGTTGTAGGCGTAATAGTAGTAGCAGTAGTTGTAATAGTAGTAGCAGTAGTAGTAGAAACAACAGTAGTACCGGTATTTATAGTAGTATGAGAAGTGGCAGTTCTAGCGGTAGTCATGGTAATAGAAGTAGTAATAGTTGTAGCAGTAATCACTGTCATTGCGATTTTAGTTGTAATAGTACACGTAGCAGCAATAGCAGAAGTAGCAGTAGTAGAAGTAGTAGTAATAGTGGTACTTGGAGCAGTAGTAGTAATAGTAGTAGTAGTAGTACTATTAGCAGTAGTGGTTGTAAAAGTAGTAGAAGTTATAGTGGTTGTTAAAATAGTTGTAATAGCAGTGGTTGTGGCAACTACTGTAGTAGCAGCAGTAGTAGCAGTAGTGGTAGTAGTAGTAGCGCCAGTAGTGGTAGTAGTAGCAGTAGTAGTAGCAGCTGCGGTAGTAGTAGTACTAGTACTAGTAGCAGTTGCATATGTAGTAGTGGTAGTGTTAGTAGCAGTAGTGGTAGTAGTAATTATGGTAGCAGTAGCAGCAATAGTGGAAGTAGTAGAAGTAGTAGTAGTAGTTAGTAGTAGTTGTAGCTATAGCAAGGGTAGTAGCAGCAGTAGTTGTGGCAGAAGTAGTCATAGTAGTTATTGCAACAGTAGTACCAGTAGCAGTCATTGTAGTAGTTGTAGTAACAATAGTAGCATTTGCAGTAGTAGCAAGAGCAGCATGAGTATTAGTAGTTGTAGCAGCAGTAGTAGTAGAAGTAGCAGTAGTAGTAGTAACAGTAGTGGTAGTATTAGTAGTATTAGTAGTAGTAGCCACAATAGTAGTAGTAGTAGCCACAGTAGAAGTACAAGTAGTTGTAGTTAGTACTAGTAGCAGTAGTTATTGTCGTTATAGTAGAAGTGGTAGTAGTAATAGTTATAGTAAGAGCATTAGCAACTAGAGCAGTGGGAGCAGCACTAGTAGCAGTAGCAGCACTACTAAAGTTGAAGTAGTAGTAGTAGTTATAGTTTTAGTAATAGTAGTAGTAATAATCGTAGACGCAGTATTAGTAATAGTAGTACGAGAAGGAGTGGTAGTAGTTGTTGTTGTCGTAGTAGTAGTAGTAGTTGTTGTAGTAGCTATAGCAGTAATAGCACATTAGTAGCAATAGTAGCAATAGTTGTCGAAGTAATAGTAGCAGTAGTAATAAAAGTAGTAGTAGCTGCAGTAGCAGTAGTAGGAGAAGCAGTAGTAGTAGTAGCAGTGGCATTGGTCGTAGTGGGCATAGTATTAGTAGTTGTAGTCGTAGTATTAGTCGTTATTGTAGTAGTAGTTGTTGTTGTTGTTGTTGTTGGAGCAGTTATAGAAGTAGGAGTAGCAGCAGTAGCAGTAGCAGTAGTAGCAGCAGCAGCAGTAGTAGCAGCAGTAGCAGCAGCAACATTGCTAGTAGTAGTAGTAATAGTAGTAGTAATAGTTGGACAAGTACTTGTAGCAGCATTATTAGCTGCAGAAATTGTAGCACTAGTAGTAGTACTAGTAGTAGTTGTAGTAGAAGTCGTAGTAGTAGCAGTAGTAGCAGTAGTAGTAGTTGTAGCAGTAGGAGCAGCAGCAGTAGCAATTGTAGCTGAAGTAGTAGTAGTAGCACTAGCAGTAGTAGTAGTAGTAGTAGTAAGAGTAGCAACAATACTAATAGAGACATTATTAGTAGTAGAAATTGTAGTAGCAGCAGCAGCAGTAGTAGTAGTTGCAGTCAAAGTACTATTAGTACGAGTAGGTGTAGGAGTAGAACTGATAGCAGTAGTAGAGGAAATAGTTGTACCAATAGTAGTAATAGGAGTAGTTGTAGTTATTGCAGTAGCAGCAACAGTAGTACTAGTAGAACTAATAGTAGTATTCATAGTAGGAGTATTAGGAGCACTACTAGTAGTAGTAGTATTAATAGCCGAAGTAGTAGTACTAGTAGTAGTAGTAGTATTAATAGCCGAAGTAGTAGTACTAGTAGTAGTAGTAGTAGTAGTCTTAGTAGTAGTAGTGGTGGTGGTGGTAGTAGTGGTAGTAGTAGCCATTATGCTAGTAGTAGTAGTAGTAGGCATGGTAGAACTAGTAGTTGTAGTAGCAGTAGTAGTCGCAGAAGTAGTAGTAGTAGTAGTAGTAGAAGTAGGAGTAGTAGTAATAGTAGTAGTAGTAATAATAGTAATAGTATTAGAAGTAGTAGTAGCAGTTGTAGTAGTAGCAAAAGTAGCAGTTGTAGTAGTAGTCAAGTACTATAAGGAGTAGTAGAAGTAGCAGTACCAGTAGCAGAACTAGCAGTAGTACTAGTAGAAGAGGTAGCTATAGCTGCAGCAATTGTAGCTATAATAGTAGAAGTAGTAGTAGTGCCATAGCAGCAACAATAGTAGTAGTAAAAGTAGTAGTAGCAGCAGTAGTAGCAGTAGCATTAGTCATTGTAGCAATAATAGTACTAGTAGGAGTAGTCATAGTAGTAACAGTAGTAGTAGTAGTAGTAGTAGTAGTAGTAGTAGGACCAGTAATGGCCATAGGAGATGTAGTAGTAGCAGTAGCAGTAGCAATAGTCATCATCGTAGTAGTAGTAGTAGTACCTATAGTTGCAGTAGGAGATGCGGTAGTAGTACTACAACTGCTGCTGCTACTAATACTACTACAACTACTGCTGCTTCTGCGACTATTACTATGACTACTCCTGCTATTAGTGGTACTACTACTACAATATTTCTACTATTATAACTACTACTGCTACTACTAATACTTCTCCCACTACTATTGCTACTGCTACTACTTATGCTACTACTACTACTAATATTATAGCTGCTACCACAATCACTGCAACTACTAGGAGCAATACTACAACTACTACCGATACTACTACTACTTCTACTACTATTAATGTTACACTGCGGCCACAACTTCTGATACTACTGAAATAACTACTACTACTTCTACTATTACTACTACTGCTACTATTGCAACCACTGCTTCAATTGCTATGACTGCTACAGCTACTACTACAGCTACTACTACTACAACTACTACTACTGCAACTGCAACAACTACTACTTCTACTACTACTACAACTGCTACTACGACTACTACTAGTGCTGTTGCTACTATTACCACTACTACAACAACAACAATAATTGCAACAACAATTACTACTGCTACTACTAGTACTACTACTATGGCTACTATTACTGCCACTACTGCTACTACTACTACTACTACACCTACTCCAACTACTACAACTACTACAAACACTACTACCACTATTGATACTCTTACTACAACTGCTACTACAACTGCTAATACTACTACTCCTACTACTGCTACTATTGCTTCTACTATTATTACCACTCCAACTTCTTCTAGTTCTACAACTACTCGTACTACTTCTACTACTACTACTGCTACTACGTCTGCTACTACTTCTACTAAGACTACTAATACTGTGCCTATTAATGTTGCTACTACTACTTTTGCTACTCTACTAATACTAATACTACTACTGCTACTACTTCTATTACTACTACACCTTCTATGACTATTAATACTACTACTACTATTGCTGTTGCTACAACAGCAGCAACTACTACTACTACTTCTGCTACGACTACTACTATAATTACTACCACTATTATGATTACTACTACTACTACTAAAACAACTACAAATACATCTGCTACTACTTCTCCTACTACTACTATTACTTCTACTACAACTATTGCTACTGCTACTGCTACTAGTACTACTACTACTACTACAATTGCTAATACTTTTACAACAACTACGACTAAAATTGCTCCTACTTCTGCTACTATTTCTATTGATACTGCTACTATAACTACTACTACTGGTATTACTATTGCTACTGCTTATACTACTACTTCGCCTACTCCTACTACAATAGCACCGGCTACTGCTACTATTACTTCTATTACTACATCAACCACTGCAGCTACTATTAATAATCCTACTACCAATGCTACTACAACTTCTTTAACTACTACTGCATCTACAATTGTTGCTATTACTACTACTGCCACTACTACTGCAATTATTTCTACAACTACTACAGCTACTTCGACTAGCACAAGTACTACTACTGCTACTAATACTACTACCCCTACTTTTACAACCATTGCAGCTACTATAGCTATTACTACTACTACGACTACTACTACCCCTACTTTGGTGACTATTGTAGCTACTATGGCTATTACTACTACTACTGCTACTACTGCTGCTGCTACTACTACAATAGTACTTGTAGCAATAGTACTTGTTGTAGTACTGCTACTACTACTACTGCTACTACTGCTACAATAGTACTTCTACTACTACTGCTACTACTACTATAATAGTACTGCTACTACTACTACTGCTACAACAGCTACTACTGCTACTACTACTACTGCTGCTGCTGCTACTGCAGTAGCAATAGTACTTGTAGTAGTAGCAAAAGAAGTTGTTGTGGTGGCAGAAGTAGTAGCAGTAATACTCATAGTAGTAGTCCTAGTGGTCGTTGTCGTAGTACTAGTAGTAGTTTTTGCCGCAGCAGCAGCTGTAGTAATAGTTGTAAGAGTAAGAGCAGTAGTAGCAACAGTAGCAGTAGCTGTTGTAGCAACTATAGTTGTAGTTGCACAAGTAGTAGCGGCAATAGTAGTAGACATTGTAGTGGTATAGTAGTAGTAGTAGTCACTGTAGTAGTAGTTGTTGTAGCTGTAATAGTAGCAATAGCAGTCGTTGTTGTAGCTGTTGTTTTAGTAGTACTAGAAGTAGTAGCAGTGGTATTAGTAGCGGCAGTAGCAGTATTTATTGCAATAGTAGTAGGAGTAGCCTTAGTAGTAGTAGCAGGAGTAGTATTAGCACTAGTAGTAGCAGCAGTAGTAGTACAAGTAATAGTAGTAGTAGTTGTATTACTAGCAGTAGTAAAAGTAATAGTAGTAGTGGTTGAAGCAATTATAGTATCAAGAAAATAGTAGTTGCAGTAGCAGCAGCAGTAGAAGCAGTAGCAGTAGTAGTAGCAACAGCAGGTGTTGTAGTTGTAGAAGCAGTAGTAGTAGGAATTGTAGTACATGTAGTAGTAGCAGAAGTAGCAGCAGTAGTAGAATTAGTAGTTGTGGGTGTAGTAGGAGAAGTAAATATTAGTAGTAGTAGTAGCAGTTGCTGCTGTAGAAGTAGTCACAGCAGTAGTAGTTGCACTTGCATTAGTAGGGTTAGAAGTAGCAGTTGTACTAGGACTAGAAATAGAGAAAGTAGTAGTAGTACTAGTTGTAGAATATTAGTAATAATAGTAGTAGCAGCAGTAGTAGTAGCAGTAATAGCAGCAGTAGTAGTAGCAGTAGTTGTAGTAGTAGGTGTAGCAGTAGTAGTAGTGTAGTAATTGTAATAGTAGTACTAGCAATGGTAGTCGTAGTAGTAGTAGCAGCAGCAGCAGTGGTAGTACATGTTGTAGGAGTAGTTGTTGTGGTTGTTGTTGTAGTAGTATTAGATGTTGTAGTAGTAGTTGTTGTAGTAGTTGTAGTAGTAGTAGAGGTTGTAGTAATAGTTATTGTAATAGTAGTGGTTGTTGTTGTTCTTGTAGTATTAGTAGTACTAGAAGCAGTAGTACTAGTTGTACTACTAGTAGTACTACTAGTAGTAGTAGCGGCTGCAGCAGTAGGAGTAGCAGCAGCTGCAGTAGTAGTTGTCACAACAGCAGTAGCAGCAATAATAGCAGCAGCAATAGTAGTCGAAATAGTAGTTATTGTGGTAGTTGTTGTTGTGGCATTAGCAGTTGTAGTGGAAGTATTGGTAGCAGCAGCAGTAGAAGTAGATGTAATAGTATGAGTGGTAGTAGTAATTGTAGTAGCAGTAATAGTAGTTATAGGAGTAGTACTAGTTATTGTAGTAGTAGTAGTAGTAGTAATAATAATAATATTAGTAGTAGTAGTAGTTATAGTAGTAATAGGAGTAGTAGTAGTAGTACTAGTATTGGTAATAGCAGTAGTAGGAGTAGTAGTAGGAGTAGTAATAGTAGTTTCTATAGTACGAGTAAGAGTGGTAATAGTTGTGGCAGGTGTAGTAGCAGGAGTAGGAGAAGTGGTAGAAGCAGTAATAGAAGTAATAGCAGCTGTAGCAGCAACAACAGCAACTGCTATAGCAGTAGTAGTTGTTATGGTAGTAGTAAAAGTAATAGTAGTATTAGTTTTATTAGTAGAAGTAGTTGTTGTTGTTGTAGTTGTAGTAGTAGTAGTAGTAGTAATAAGACTACTTGTAGTAGCAGTAGTTGTAGTAGTAGCAAGAGTAGGAGTAGGAGTAGTTATAGTTGGAGTCGGAGTAGGAGTAGTTGTTGTAGTAGCAGTAGTAGGAGTAGGAGTAGGAGTAGGAGTAGTCGTAGCAATAGTAGGAGTAGGAGCAGTAGTAGAAGTAGGAGTACGAGTAGGAGTATCAATAGTAGGAGTAGTAGCACTAGTAGTTGTAGTAGCAGAAGTAGTAGTAGTAGTAGTAGTAGTAACAACTGCAGCAGCAATAGCAATAGTAGTACTAGAAGTAGTAGTTGTTGCAGTTTTAGTAGTAGTAGCAGTAGTAGCAGTATTAGTAGTAGTAGGAATAGTAATAGTAGTAGTAGTCATAGTACTAGTAGCAGTAGTAGTAGTAGGAGTAGTAGGAGTAGGAGTAGTAGTTATTGTAGTAGGAATACATGTAGGAGTAGTAGTTGTTGTAGTAGGGGTAGGCGTAGTAGTAGTAAGAGTGAGAGTAGGAGTAGTAGTTGTAATAGTAGAACAAATAGCAGTAGTAGTACTAGCAGTGGTTGTTGTAGTAGCAGCAGTAGCAGTAGTACTTGTAATAGTAGTAGTTGTTGTTGTAGCAGTGGGTGTAGTAGTAGAAGTAGTAGGAGGTGTAGTGGTAGTTGTGGAAGTAGTAGTAGGAGTAGTAGTTGTAGCATTTGTAGTAGTGGTTGTACTATTATTAGTTGTAGTAGTAGGAGGAGTTGGAGTAAGAGTAAGTGTAGAAGTAGTAGTAGTTGTAGTAGTAGTAGTAGTAGCAATAGCACAAGTCGGAGTTGGAGAAGTACTAGCAGTAGTAGGAGTAGGAGTAGTAGTAGCAGTAGCAGTAGTAGTAGTAGTAGTAGTAGAAGTTGTAGTAGTTGCAGTTGCAGCAACAGTAGAAGTATTAGTAGTAATAGTAGCAATTGATGAACTAGTACTAGGCATGGTATTAGTAGTATTACGAGTGGGAATAATCAGAGTAGGAGTAGTAGTAGTTGGAGTTGTAGACATAGCAGTAGTTGTAGCTGTATTAGCAGGAGTAGGAGTAGTTGTAGCAGTAGTAGTTGTTGTAGTTGTAGTAGTAGTAGTAGCCAGAGTAGGAGTAGTAATAGTAGTAGTTGTTGTAGTAGTAGCAGTATTACAAGTAGTAGTTGCAATAGTTGTGATAGTGGTAGTAGTTGTTGTTGTTGTAGGAGTAGTAGTAGCAATAGGAGTTGGAGTAGTAGTAGTTGTAGTAGTAGTAGTAGTAGTAGTAGTAGTAGTAATTGCAGCAATAGCAATAGTAACAGTAATAGTAGTAATAGTGGTGGTAATAGTAGTAGTTGTTGTTGTTGTTGCAGCAATAGTAGTAGCAATAGTAGTAGTAGTAGTATGGGTAATAGTGGCGGTGGTAGTTGTAGTAGTAGGACTCAGTGCAGGATTAGTAATAGGGGTAGTAGTAGGTGGAGTAGTGGTACTCATAGTAGTAGCTGGAGTAGAAGAAGATGGAGTTAGAGTTGGAGGAGTAGTAGTAGTTGGAGTAGTAGTTGTATTAGTAGTTGTAGTTGTTGTATTTATAGTAGTAGTAGCAGTAGTTGTGGTAGCAGTAGCAGTAGTAGGAGCAATAGTAGTAGCAGCAGTAATAGTAGTAATAGCAGTGGCAGTAGTTGTAATAGTAATACTAGTTGTAGTAATAGCAGAAGCAGTAGTAATAGCAGTAGTGGCAGTAGTTGTAGTAGTAGTAGTAGCAGTAGTTATCACAGTAGTAGCAGTAGTAGTTGTAGTAGTACTAGTAGTAGTAGTAGTAGAAATAGTTATAGTAGTAGCAATAGTAGGAGCAGTAGCAGTAGCAACAGGAGCAATGGTAGTTGAAGCAGTAGCAGCAGTTACAATAGTTGTAGTTGCATTAGAAGTAATAGCATGAGTGTTAGTAGCAATTGCAGAAGTCGCAGTGTCTACAATTGCAGTAATACTAGTAGTAGTAGTAATAGTAGTAGTACTAATAGGAGGAGTAGCAGTAGTAGCACCACTAGAAGTAGTAGTAGTATTGGTGGTAGTAGTTGTAGTAGTTGGTGATGGAGTAAAAATAGTAGTAGAAGTAGAAGTAGTAGTAGTAGATTGAGTAGAAGTATTAGTATAGTAGTCGGAGTAGGAGTAGTAGTATGATGAGGAGGAGTAGTAGTGGGAGTCGGAGCAGTGGTAGTAGTAGTTGTAGTAGTAGTAGCGGCAACTATAGCGGTAGTAGTATTTGTAGTAGTAGTAGTAGAAGTAGTAGTCTGACTAGTAGATACTGTAGTAGCAGTAGTTGTTGTTGTAGTAGTAGTAATATTAGTAGCAGTTGTTGTAGTAGTAGTGGTAGCAATTGTAGTAGCAGCAATAGTAGTAGTTGAAATAGTAGTAGGAGTAGGTGCTGTGGTAGCAATAGGAGTTGAAGTAGTAGTAGTAGCATTAGTAGTAGTTGTAGTAGAGTAGTAGTCGTAGCAGAAGTAGTAGTAGTTATAGTAATAGTAGTACTAGTAGTTGTTGTAGAAGTAGTAGTAGTAGTAGTAGTAGTAGTCGAAGTAGTAGTAGCAGCAGTAGTCATAGTCGTCGTTGTATTAATAGTAGTAGTAGTAGTGCTTGTAATAGTAGTACTGGTAGTAGTAGTAGCAGAAGGAGTTCTAGTCATCATAGCTGTAGCAGTAGTAGTAATAGTTGCAGTTGTAGTAGTAGTAGTAGTAATAGTTATAGTAGTAGTAATAGCAATAGCAGTAGGAGCAATAGTTGCATTTGTAGTAGTAGTAGAAGTAGTAGTAGTACTAATACTAGTAATAGTAGTAGTAGTAGAAGTAGTAGTCATTGAAGAAGTAGAAGTAGTAGTAATTTAGTACTAGTAGTTGTAGTACTAGAAGTAAAAGTTGGAGTATGAGTAGCAGCAGCAGTAGTAGCAGAAGTAGGAGTAATAGTTGTAGGAGTAGAACTAGTAACAGTAGTAGGAGCAGGAGTAGGAGTAGTAGCAATCGTAGTAGTAGTAGTAGTATTAATGGTACTAGTAGTATTAGTAATAGTAATAGTAGGAGTGGTTGTAGTAGTAGTAGTCATAGAAGTAGTTCTAATTCTATTAGTATTCATAGTAGAAATAGTAGTAGAAGCAGTAGAGTAGTAGTAGTATTCATAGTAATAATAACAGTAGTAGTAGTGGTAACAGGAGTAGTACTAGTGGTAGTAGTAGTGAGACTAGTAGTACAAAAACTATTACTAGTAGTAGTAGTAGGAGGAGGAGGAAGAGGAGGAGTAGTAGCAGTAGAAGTTGTAGTGCTAGCAGCAGTAGCTGCAGTAGTAGAAGTGGTCGTAGCAGGAGTAGTAGTAGTAGTAGCAAAAGTTAGAATAGGTGTAGAAGCAGTACTACTGCAGCTATTGGTACTGCTGGTACTTCTGCTACAACTACTGCCACTAGAACCACTACTATTGTATCTACTGCTACTGCTGCTACTACTCCTATTGCTACTTCCGCCACTACTACTTTGACTACAACAACTACAACTGCTACAACAACAACTACTACTCCTACTACTGCTGCTACTACTACTATTATTATTGTTACTACCACTACTATTACTACTGTTAGTACTATAACTACTACTACTCCTTTTGCTACTACTACTACTTCCACTACAACTGCTGCTGCCGCTGCTGTTGCCGCTACTACTACTACTTCTATATTAGTGCAATTGCTACTTCTACTACTGCTATTACTGCCATTAAAGCTACTAGCATTACTACTTCTACTACTGCTACTATTGCTACTACTACTGCTACTATTACCTCTACTGCTAGTATTACTGCTACTGCTACTATTACTGCTATTATTACTACTACTACTTCTATTGCTATTGCTATAGGTACTACGACTTCAACCACTACTGTTGCTTTACTACTACTTCTACTTCAGCCACAGTGACTATTGTTGCTACCACTTCTACTATGATAACTACAACTGCTATTGCTACAAATGCTACTGCCACAACAACTACATCACCTACTACTACTACTACAACAACTACTACAACTTTTACTATGAGTACTGCTACATCGACTACTGTTACTAGTACTACTACTACTACTACAGCAACAACAATAATAATAATAACAACAACAACAACAACTACTACTACTGGTACTACTACTACCGCTACAGCTACTACTAAAACTTCTCCGACTATTACTACTACTATTGGTACTACTATTGCAACTACCATTTCTACTACTACTACTACTACTACTGCTACTGCTACTATTGGTACTACTACTATTACTACGACTACTATAACAACTGCTATTACTATTTCCACTACTGCTAATGCTACAACTACAACAACTTCTACAACTACTACTACTTCAATTGCTCCTATTGGTACTACTCTAGCTACTTTTACTATTACTATTACTGCTATTACTACTTCCACTACAACTACACCTACTAGTACTACTACCACCACTAGTCTTACTACTACTACTCCTCCTCCTACTTCTAATACTACTATTTCTACTACTACTGCTTCTTTTACTACTACTATTACAACCACAACTACTACTACTACAACAACTACAACTTCTACTACTACTACTACTACACCTACTACTGCAGCTACTACTACTACTACTACTACTAGTATTCCTCCTGCTACTGCTGCTCCTATAGCAACTACTGCTACTACTACTGTTACTACTGCTAGTACTCTTACTGATGTTGCTACTAGTACTATAGCAGCTTCTGCTACTTCTAGCACTACCGCTACTATTACTATTAATACTGCCTCTACTACTACATCTACTACCTATACTACTACTCCTACTAGTACTGCCATTACCACTACAACAACCACAACAACTACTATTGCTACTACTGCATCTGCTACTACTACTGCTACTGCTACAACAATTACCTCTACTACTCCTACTACTGCTACTACTGCTACTATTATTACTACAACTATTGCTACTACTACTACTACTTCTACCAATTCTACTACTACTGTTGCTGCAGCTATAATAATTACTAGTACTACTTCTACTGTTGCTACTACTACTGCTACTACAGCAACTACTAGGACAGCTACTATTGCTTCTTCTACTACTCCTGCTACTCCTACTACTTCTGTTACTACTAATATTACTACTACTACTACTGCAACTACTACTATTACCACTACTACTGCTACTACTTCTACTACTGTTGCTATTACTACTAGTACTACTACTGTTACTACTACTACTACAACCGCTACTTATGCTAGTAGTGCTACTACTTCTGCTACTACTTTGACTTCTACTGCCTATACTACTACTCCTACAAGTACTACCACTACTACAACAACAACAACAACTATTACTACTAGTACTACTACCACCACTACAACTACTACTACTACCACTACTTCTGCTACAACTACAACTACTACTACCACTACTACTTCTGCTACAACTACAACTACCACTACCACTACTACTACTACTACTACCACTACTTTCACTATTGTTGTTGCTACTACAACTACTGCTACTAACCGTGCTACTGCTTCTGCTACTACTTTTGCTACTTATGCTACTGCTAATTCTGCTAGTACTATTACTACTTTCGCTACTACTACTACTGCTACTACTACTACTACAACTATGGGCACTGCCCTTCCTACTACTTCTGCTACTACTACTACTATCGTGGCTACTAATACTTCAACTTCTAGTGCTTGTCCGACTACTACTACTACTACTACTACTATAGTTACTACTACTTCTACTACTACTACTACAACAACAACAACTACTACTATTACGGCTGCTACAACTACTACTAATACTTCTGGCTACGACTACTAAATGAACTTCTGCTACTTGCTACTGCTAACCCCCAACTCCTTCGACTTCTACTGTACGACGGCCGCCCGCTAACAACTACTACTACTACTACTAATGCTGCTACTACTACTACCACCAATAATAATAATACTACTACTA
>RXID01010138.1:0-96516 GCA_005019695.1 Trichopus zeylanicus subsp. travancoricus
GTGTGCTCTTCCGATCTCTACTGCTACTATTGCTTCTACTACTACTATTACTACTCCTATTACTCTAACCACTCCTACTGCTAATACTACAACCACTCTTACTACTTCTACTACTACTACTACATCTACTATTAATGCGATGACTTCTATTACTTTTGTTACTACTCCTACTACTACTACTCCTACTACTATAATTACTCATACTACTACTAATACTAATCCTACTACTACTCCTACTCCAACTACTACTCCTACTCCTACACCTACACCTCCTACTACTACTTCCACGACTTCTACTATTACAACTACAACTACTAATTCTATTATTATTACTACGGGAAGTACTACTACTACTACTACGACTTCTACTACTACTGCTACTGCTACTTTTGCTACTACTAATACTACAACTACTGCTGCTGCTACAACTACTACTATTACTACTACTACTACTACTACTACTACTACTACTACTACTACTACTACTACTACTACTACTACTACTACTACCACTAGCACTACTACTACTAATATTACTGCTGCTGCTGCTACCATAGCTACTACTACTTCTACTACTTATTCTACCGCTACTTCTACTACTACTGCAACTAAAACTACTACTATTACTATTACTACTACCTGTCCTATTACTACTACTACTACTATTACTACTTTTACTACAATCACAACTACAACTGCTGCTACTACAACAATAACAATAACTACTACTAGTACTACTACTACTTCTAGTTCTATTACTACTACTTCTACTACTGCTACTACTGCTATTACTATTACTACTATTACTACTATTACTACTACTGCTATTTCTACTGCTACTACTACTAGTAGTAGTACTACTACCACTGCTGGTACTACTACTGCTACTATTATTACTATGACTTCTACTACTGCTACTACTGATGCTACTATAACTTATACTATACTACTCCTACTAATTTTGCTACAGCAATCGCTACTCCTATAGCTAATACTCCTACTACTCGGCTAGTGCTGCTACTAATACTATTACAACTAATACCAATAGTAATACTGCTACTACTACTAGTACTCCTACTACTACCACTACTACCACTACTAGTACTACTACTACTACAGCTGCAGCTACTACTGCTACTATTACTGCTACTACTACTTCTACTTCTGATACTACTACTATTTTTGCTAATGTAACTTCTGCCACTACTACTGTTATTACTAGTACTAGTACTACTCTTGCTGCTACTACTACTAATACGGCAACTACTAAAACTACTGCTACTACTGCGACTGTTAGTACTACTACTACAAGTACTGTTGTAGCTTTTACTACACTACTGCTACTACGACTACTAATACTATTGCTACAACTACTACTGCTCTTGCTACACCTAGTAATACTAGTACTCCAACTACTTCTACTATTGCTACTACTATTGTGACTGCTACTACTCCTACTACTACTGCGACTACCTATATTACTACTGCTGCTACTACTACTTCTCCTACTACTACTGTTACTATTACTTCTACTACTTCTATGACTACTATTACTACTACTACTACTACTACTACTAGTACAGCTACTACTACTACACTACAAGTACAACTACCACTATTAGCATTGCTACTACTCCAACAACTACTATTACGACTAATACTACTACTACTAGTACTACTACTACTACAATTGTTATTGCAACTACTACTACTTCTTATGCTACTACTAATAGTTCTACTACTGCTACTACTACTACTTCTACAACAACTACTGCTACCACTACTCCTACTACTACAACTACGACTACTACTCCTACGGCTAAAACTACTAGTACTACAACTACTCCTCTTACAACTACTACTACTACTGCTACTCCTACTACTACCTCTACTACTAATACTACTAATACTACTGCTACGACTAGTACTACTACTACAACTATTACTACTACTACTACTACCCCTACTATTACTGCTAGTATTAATACTACTATGACTTTTATTTCAACTACTACTCCTGCTGTTGCTCGTACTACTACTTCTACGGCTATAATAACTACTACCACAACTACTACTGCTACTACTGCTACTACTATTACTACTCTTGTTACTATAACTATTGCTACTCCTACTACTACTACTACTCCTCCTATTACTCCTAATACCTCTACTATTAAGGCAACAACTGCTACTGCTTTTGTTGCTACTGCTACTAGTACTCCTCCTACTACTACAATGACTCCTACTAGTACTACTACTGATCAAACTACTACTCAAACTCCTACACCTACTCCTCCTACTACAACCTCTACTACTACTACTACTACTACTATTGCCGCAGCTACTTCTACAACTACTTCCACTTTGACTACTACTACTACTATTTCTACTAGTACTACAACCATAACTAGTACTACAACAATAATAGCAACAACAACAATAACTACTACTACCACCACTACTACTATGGTTGTTACAACTATTAAGATTGCTACTCCTACGACTAGTACTTCTACTACTACGATAACTACAACTACTACTACTACTGTTGCTACTACTACTACAACTTGAACGACTACTACTACTGCACCTGTTGCTATAATGACTACTACTTTTTACTACCATTACTACTACAACCACTAATTCTACTACTACTACAACAGGAAGTACTACTACTACTACTAAAAATTTTACCGCTACTGCTACTACTAATTTTGCTACAAAAACAACAACAACAACAACTACTACTACTACAACTACTACGACTTCTATTACTACTACTACTACTACTACTACCACTACTTCTACTACTTCTTTTACTGCTACTTCTACTACTACTGCTACTACTCCTATAACTACTTCTAATACTATTGCTATTGCTACTACTACTACAATAACAATAACAACAACAACAACAACAACGATAATAACTACTACTACTACTACTATTATTACAACTACCTCTACTACTACTACTACTGCTATTACTATTAATACTATTACTACTACTTCTTTTGCTACAGCACTTACTACTACTATTACTACTACTACTACTACTACTGCCGCAACAACTGCTATGATGACTACTACTACTACTACAATTATCACTACGACTACTACTATTACTACTACTACTACTACTACTAAAACTACTATTACTACTACTACTCCTAATTCTTTTACTACCGCTATTACTCCTACTACTATAGTAGTTCGACCACAACCTCGACTCATATAGCTATTGCTACTACTACTACTACTACTAGTAATACTACTACAAATAAACCAACTACTAATACAACTACAACTACTACTGCTTCTTCTACTTCTTCTACTACTACTTCTACTACTACCGCTACTAGTACTACAACTACTATTGCTACTGCTACTGCAACTACTATTACTTCTACAACTACTCTGATTACTACTTTTATTGCAATTACAACTACTACAGTTACTACAACAACTATTACTTCTACTACTACTACTACTACTACATTTACTACTACTACTACTTTTACTACTGCTACAATTGCTATTACTATTACTACTACTGCTATTGCTACCGCTGCTACTACTACTATTACTACCACTATTACTACTAGTCCTGCAACTACTACTGCTATTGCTACTCCTGCTACTCCTACAGCTACTACTGCTATTACTACTAAAACTATTACTACTACTATTATTATTATTATTACTATTACTACTACTACTACTACTACCACTACTACTACTATTATTTATATTAGTACTATTATTGCAACAGCTATTGTTACTGCTGCTGCTGCTACTACAACTACTACTACTGCTGCTGCTGCTGCTACTGCTACTACTACTCCTAGAACAACTACTACTATTATTACTATGACTTCTACTGCTACAACAACAATAACTACTACTACTATTGTTGCTTCTGCTGCTACTACTACTACTACTACTACTACTGTTGTTGCTGCTGCTGCTACTGCTGCAACTTCTACTACTACTAATGCTTCTACTACTACTACTCTTCTTAGTACTAGTACTACTTCCACGACCACTACTCCTACAGGTATTGCTGCTACTACTACTGCTGCTGCTGCAACTTCTACTACTACTAATGCTTCTACTACTACTACTACTCTTCTTAGTACTAGTACTACTTCGACGACCACTACTCCTACAGCTATTCCTACTACTACTACTACTACTACTACTATTACTACAACTATGGCTACTAATACACCAACTAGTACTTCTGTAATTACTATTACTATGACTATTAGTACTACAACTACTTGTGCTGGTACTACTGGTACTACTGCAACTACGCTACTATTGCTGCTACTACTTCTACTACTACTATGAGTAATACTCCTACTACTACTACTACTTCCACTACTACTACAATGATGACTACTACTAACACAACTACTACAATGATGACTACTACTACCACAACTACTACAACTACTACTGTTATTGCCAGTATTACTACTTCTACAACTACTACTACTACTACTTCTGCTACTACTACTACTTTGACTATTATCACCGCTACTGCTACTCCTACTACTCCAACTACTATGATTATTGCCACTACTATAACTATTACAACTGCTACTACTACTCCTACTACAATTCCTTCTACAACACCTATTCCTACTACTCCTCGCCCTACTACCACTAGCACTACAATAACAACAACAACAACAACAACAACAACAATTATAACTACTACTACTACTACAACTTCTACTACTACTACAACCACTACCACTTCTACTACTACTGCTACTTCTACTAGTAGTACTACTATGAGTACTACTATTACTACTATTGCTACTACTACCAATGCAATTACTACTACTACTATTGCTGCTACTGCTATTCTGACTATTACTATTGCTACCTCTACTACAACTCCTATTGCTACTACTATTACTACTACTACTACTTATGCTACTTCTGCTACAACTGCTAACACGCCTATTACCACTATTACTATTACTACCACTTTGACTCCTACTACTGCTACTAATATTGTTGTTGCTACTGCTACTGCTGCTGCTACTGCTACAACTAATACTACTACAACTAGTACTACTATTGGTGCTGCTGCTATTGCCGAGGCTACTAATACTACTACTACTTCTCCAACAACTACTACTACTATAACTACTACTACTGCTACTACTACAATGACTACTTCTACTACTACTACTACTATTTCTACTACTACTACTTATGCTACTACTACTAGTGCTACTATATTGCCACTACTGCTACTATTATAACTAAAACTACTACTACTACTACTACTACTACTACTACTACAACTACTAATACTACTACTACTACTACTACTAAAACTGCTACTGCTACTACTTACTACAGCTACTGCTACTTTTGCTTCAACTGCTGTTGCTAGTATTACTAATGCAACAACTACAGCTACTGCTGCAACTACTCTTGCTATAACAACAACTACTACTGCTACAACTACTACAACTTCTACTCAATGGCTACTTCTACTACTACGCCTACAATAACAACAACCACTACTACTATAACTACTACTACTAAAAATACTACAACAACTAAACTACTAATATAATACAACTATTACTAATACTGCTACTACTAATAGTAATAGTAATACCACTACTACTACTACTACTACTACTACTACTACTACTACTACTCATTTTGCTACAACTATTGCTACAACTATAGCTAGTTCTCCTACTACTCCGGCTAGTACTGTGACTAATACTACTTCTACTAATGCTAATAGTTATGTCGCTACTACTACTACTACTACCACTACTACTACTACTACTACTACTACTACTACTACTACTATTACTACTACTATTATTACTATTACTACTGCTACTTATACAAATTCTCCTACTGCTATGATTATTATTGTCACTACTTGTACTACTAGTACGACTAGCACTACTACTACTGCAACTATTGCTGCTACTGCTTCTACTTCTACTGCCAATATTACTAATACTACTGCTACGGCTACTACTATTACTATTACTACAACACTATAGCTACTATTGCAATTGCTATTACTATTGCTTCTACCCCTGATACAACTATAGCAACTACTGCTACTACTAGTGCTACTACAACTACTCTTCGCATTTGTACTGCTAGTGCTACTGATGCTACGATTACTACTTGTGCTACTTTTGCTACTACTACTTCTACTACTACTACTACTAGTTCTCCTACAGCTGCTACTACTACTACTACAACTACTAGTACTCCTACTGCTACTACTACTACTACTACAACTATTGCAACTACATCAACTACTGCTACAATGGCTTTTGCTACTAAAAGTGCTGCTATGACTTATTCTATCACTACAATACTACTATAACAAATACTACTGCTACTAATTCTAATTGTATTACTACTACTACCTCTACTACTACTTATGCTACTTTTATTGCTACATCTATTGCTAGTACTACTATTCCTGTTACTATTACTACTACTGCTACACCTTGTACGACTACTACCACTACTACAGCTACTACTACTTCTCCAACAACAACTGCTTCTGCTACTACTACAGCTACTATTTCTGCTAGCTTTAATACTAATATTATTATAGCTGCAATGACTACTGCTACCGCTACTACTACTGCTACTACTGCAACTACTGCTGCAACAACTGCTATTGCCGCAACCATAACTACAAGTACTAACACTACTACAAGTACTAACACTACTATTGCTGCTGCTACTACAAGTACTAACACTACTGCTACTACTACTCCTACTACTACTCCGTCTCCTACACCCATTGCTTCAACTACTCCTACACCAACTACTTCTATTACTACAACTAGTACAACTAGTACAACAACAACTACTACTACTACCATCGCAACTACATCCGCTGCCATTACTACTACTTCTCCTTCTGCTACTACTACTCCTACTACCATTACTACTACTCATGCGATTACTACAACTACTACTACTTCTGCTACTGCTACTGCTACTACTACTAATGCGGCTACTACTGCTACTACTACTACTACTATTGCTACTACTACTACAATACTACTACAACTATTACAACAACTGCTGATGCTGCTGTTGCTACTGCTACTACTAATAATACAACTCCTTCTACTTCTCCTACAAATGCTACTACTGAACCTACTACTACTGCTACTACTATAGTGACAACAACTACTACTGCAACCACTACTACAACTACTACTGCTGCTTCTAATACTACTAATGTTGCCACCCCAGCTACTACTGCTACTATTACAACAACAACAACTACAGCAACTGCTGCTACAGCTGCCACTCCTACTAGTACTACAACTATTACTACTATCACTAAGACTACTACTACTATTACTACTACTATGACTACTACTCCCCCTCCTACTACAACAACTACTACTGCTACTGCTACTACTACTGTTGCAGCTGCTGTGGCTACTACTACTACTCATACACCAACTGCTACCACTACTAGTACTACTCCTACAAATACTACTCATACAGCAACTCCAACTAGTACTACTCGTACTACTACAACGACTACTTCTGCTACCAGAATTACTGCTACTCCTATTACGGTCACTACTACTATCACTACTACTACTATTACTACTACTACTAATGCTTCTATTACTGCTTCTTATTTTCCTACTACTACTACCACCATTACTACTATTACTACAACTACTCCTGCTACTATCGTTATCGCTACTACCTCTACTACTACTACTAGTCCTAATTCTACTACAATTACTACTAGTATTTCCCCTACTACAACAACTACTACTACTATTGCTGCTGCCACCACTACTGCAACAACAACTACTACTATAGCTACTACTTCTATTACTATTGCTGTGACTACTACAGTTTCTACTACTGCAACTACTACTGTTACTACTATTAATTCTGCTATTACTATAGCAACTACTACTACTTTTGCTACTACTGCTACCACTACTTCTACTACTAGTATTGTAGCTATTACTACTACTACAGCTTCGACCATTACTACTACTACCACTAATTATACTACTACTACAACTTACTCTATTAATACAACTACTGCCACTACTATGACTGCTAATACTGCTACTACTATTGCTACTACTACCACCACTACTACAACCACTACTACTACGCCTGCTACAACCAATTGAATGACAACTACTACAACTAATTCTGCTACCACAACAACTGCTACTACTACTACTACATTTACTACTACTACTCCAACTACTTCTACTACAATAACTATTACTACTTCTCCAACTACTACTACTACAACAAATAGTACTTCAACTAGTACAACTACTACTACTTCGACGGCTACAAATACTACTACTACGACGGCTACAACTACTACCACTACACCTACTAGTACTACTACTACTCCCACTTCTATTACTTTATTACTTCTATTATTGCTACTATGAGTACTATTTCTACTACTACTACTACTATTACTACAACTACTACAATTGTACTAGAACTTCTACTTCTAGCACTGCTACTACTCCAACAACTACTACTGTTCTATTGCTATTACTGCTACTACTCCAACAACTACTACAACTATTCCTACAGCTGCTACTACTACTCCTACAGCTACTACTACTACTACTTAAGCTTCTACGACTACTTCTACTACTACTACTACAACTATTTCTACTGCTTTTACTACTACTACTACAACTATTACTCCTACTACTACTAGTAGTATGCCTACTAATACTACTACTACTACTACTACTACTACTACTACTACTACTACTACTACTACTGTTACAACTTTTGCTACTACTACCACTAATATTACTAGTACTGCTACTACTATGACTCCTCCTACTTCTACTTCTATTGCTACAACTACTTCTACTATGATTGCTATGACCACATCTACTCCAACTATGTAAACTGCTTCAACTGCTACTACAACTAATGCTACTGCTGCTACTATCGCTACTATAGCTACAACAACAACTACTGCTACTACTGCTACAACTCTTCAAACTACTAGTACTACTATTACTCCTAGTACTACTACTGCCACTACTACTACTACCTTTACTCCTGCTCCTACTCCAACTCCTACTCCTACTACGATGCCTACTACAATGTCTGCTAAGATTACTACTACAACAACTACTACTCCTATTGTTGCAGCTACGACTACTCTTGCAGCTACGACTACTGTTGCAACTACTTCTACCACAACTATTCCTATTTCTACCACTAATACTACAACTACTACTATTACTACTGCTGTTTCTGCTACTACTACTATTCGTGCTACTACTACTACAACTACGACTACTACTACTTCTACTACTACTATGACGACTACAACTACAACAACAATAACTACTACTTCTACTTCAACTACTACTACTCCTGCTACTATAACTACTATTCCAACTACAACTTCGGCTAATACTACTACTATCATAACTACTACTACTAGTACTACTAC
Organism: Trichopus zeylanicus subsp. travancoricus; assembly: GCA_005019695.1. Classification (NCBI taxonomy): domain Eukaryota; kingdom Viridiplantae; phylum Streptophyta; class Magnoliopsida; order Dioscoreales; family Dioscoreaceae; genus Trichopus; species Trichopus zeylanicus. Next base: position 9,509 of record RXID01010138.1, read on the forward strand.
TCCCGCTTCTGTAGCTACTACTTTAGTTGCAATTACTTCTTCCACAACTACCCCTATTTGTGCTATTAATAATACTACTATTACTATTACTACTACTGCTACTGTAACTATTACTAATTATGGTACTACTGTAACTACTACTACTACTACTACTTCTACTGCTACTACTCCTGCTACTACTACTACTGCTACTACTGCTACCACTACTACTACCAGAACTACTACTACAGCTACTGCTACTTCTACTACTAGTACTACTGCTACTACTACTACACTACTACTTCACTACAACTGCAGCTACTACTACTACCACCTCAACTACTATAACTACTACTACTACCATAACTACTACTACAACTACTACTACTAGCACTACTACTACTCTTGCTGCTACAACTACCACCATTGCTAGTGCTGCTACTACTGCTACTACTACTGCTACTACTACTGCTGCTGCTGCGACTACTACTACAAATACCACTACTGCTACTGCTGCTGCTGCTGCCAGTGCTACTACTACTACCACTGCTACTACTGCGGCTACTACTACTACTACGATTGCTACTACTATAACTGAAACTACAACTACAGCAACTACTATACCAATACTACTACAACGACTACTACTACAATGCTTGCTACCACTAATGCTATGCTACTACTTCTACTGCTCTAACTGCTATGACTACAACTCTTACTGCAACTACTTCTGCCACAACTAGTACTGCTATAACAACAACAACTACTACACTACTATTACTACTACTAATACAACAATAACAACTGCTACTACTACTACTTCTATTACTACTACTCTGCTACTACTTGTACTACAACTACTATTACTACTACTATTACCACTACCGCAATTATTACCCCTACTACTACTATCACAACAACTATTACAACTACTACAACAACAACAACTACTACTACTACAATTAATTCTCCTTCTGTTACAATAATTGCAAATTCTACTATGATAACTACCATGACTACGACTACTAATGTCCCTGCCGCTACTTCTATTGCCACTACTACTCCTACTACTACTACCCCAAACTCTAAAATAACTACTAGGACTTCTACCATAGCTACTACTACTACTACTACCATTATCGCTACTGCTACTACTTGTACTACTGCTACTGCTGCTACTACTACTATTGCCCTTGTTGCTACTGTTGCTATTTCTACTACTACAACTACTCTAGCTACTACTACCTATACTACAACAACTACTACTACTAAAACTACCACCATTACTACTACTACTACTACAGCTACTACTCCTGCTACTACTACAACAATGACAACTACTACTGCTACAACTGCAACTCCAACAACTACTACTGTTGCTGCTGCTACGACTACTACTACTGCTGCTACTATTACTGATACTACTACTACTGTTACTACTCCTACTACTCTGTTACTACTACTACATTACTATTACTATTCCTACTCCTCCTCCTCCACCTCGTACTACTACTACTATAACAACAACAACAACTACTACTACTTATACAACTACTAATAGTGCTACTTCTACTACAATAGCTACTAGTACAACTTCGACTATTGCTACTAGTGCAACTTCTACTACTACTGCTATTGCTACTACTACTGCCGCTGCTACTCCTGATGCTACTATAACACTTAGACCAACTACTACTACTCCTACAACAACTACAACTACTATTACTATAGCTACTACAACAACTACTCCTATTGCTACTGCTACTCATACAAAAACTACTGCTACTCCAACTACAACTTCTACTACTACTGTGATAACTACTACTCCTGCTACTACTACTACTGCTGCTACTACTACTACTACTACTACTACTACTACCACCACCACTACTACAGTTAAGACGACAATGACAACAACAACTACTACTACTACTTTTACCCCTAGTACTTCTACTACCACTACTACTACTACCTTTACTACTTTTCCTACTCCAACTCCTACTCCTACTACTATACTGACACTAACTTCTGCTAATATTACTACTACAACAACTACTCCTCCCACTATTGCAGCTATGACTACTGTTGCAAGTACTTCTACTACAACTACTCCTATTCCAACTACTAATACAACTACTACAACTATTACTACTACTACTGCTGCTACAACTACTACACCAGCTACTACTTCTACTACTACTACTACTACTACTTCTGCTAGTAAAACTCATTCTAGTACTACTACTACTACTACTGCTACAACCACTACTTCTACTACTACTACCCCTGCTACTACAACTACTATTCCAACTACAACTTTTGCTAACACAACTACTATAATAACTACTATTACTTCCACAACAAAAAAAAAACAACTACATCTACTACTACTCCTGTTATTGTAGCTACAACTATTGCTGTAAGTACTTCTACTACAGCTACTCCTAATTCTTGCTACTAATATTACTACTATTACTATTACTACTATTGCTGCTGCTGCTACTACTACTGCTACTGCTACTGCTACCACCAATACTACTACTTTGACTACTACCACTCTTACTACCACTACTACTATGACCGCTACTACTACAACTGCTGCTGCCACTACTACTACCCCTGCTACTGCTACTATAGCTACTACTACTACTCACACTACTACTTCTACTACTACCAATCCTGCTACCACTACTACTATGACAACTAATACTACTATCGGTACTACCACTACTATTATAAGAACTACTACTACTGCTACTATTACTTCTACTATTGCTACTACTACTACTATTGCTACTACTATTACCATAACTACTACTACTATTGCCATAACTACTTTCATTCCTACTACTACTATTGCCAAAACAACTATTACTACTACTACTGCTCGAACTCCTACTACTACTACTCCTATTGTTACTTTTACTACTATAATTACTACTCCAACTCCTACTCCAAGTATTACTCCTACTATTACTTCGATGACTACAACTACTACTACTACTGCTCCCATTACCATTATAACTGCTACTACTACTACTACAATAACTGCTACTACTTCTACTAGTAATCTACTTCTCTTACTACTACTACTACTACTACTATTGCTAGTACTTCTACTACAACAACTACTACTACTACGATGACAACTACTTCTGCTACTAGGACTACTGTTGCTACTACAGCTACAAATACCACCACTACTACAACTACTACTATAGCTACTACTAGTACCACTACAACAACTACTACTACAACGTCTGCTACTGCTTCTGCTACTACTGCAATTTATATTGCTCAGACTACTATAACTACTACCACTACTGCAACTACTACAACCATAGCTACTACTAATCTCATAACTAATACTACTATAATAACAACTACTACTATAATGACTATAACTACTACTACTACTACTACTACTACTAAAACAACATCTTCTAATACTACTTCTACCACTACTATTGCTACTACTGTTAGCACGACAAATACTCTTACTACTACTATTACTATGACTACTGCAATTATTACTACTACAACTACTTTTACAACAATGACAACTACTACTATGACTGCTGTGATAACTACTTTAACTAATTCTCCTTCTGTTGCTACAACTATTAATTCTACTATGAGTACTATTATTGTTTCCACTATTTCTAATCTCATTACTACTACTCTTCCACTACTACTACCACTACTCTAACCCCAATTTCTAAAACTACTACTCCTACTTCTATTGCGCCAACTGCTACTACTACTACTATTATCCCCATGACTACTACTCTTACTACTACTACTATTGCTACTACTACTACTACCACTACTACCCATACTGCTAATGCTGCTATTGCTACTACTAATACTACTACTACTCCTCCTGCTACTACTACTTATACTACTACTACTACAACAACAACAACTACTACTACTACTCTTGCTACAACAATTACAATGAGAACAACAACTACTACTACTATAACTAGTCCTAATACTATAACTTTCACTGCTTCTTCTACTACTACTACTGCTGCTGCTGCTGCTACTTCTAATACAACTACTACTACCGCTACTACTGCTGCTGCTGCTACTACACCTACTACAAGAACAACTATTACTACTACTACTGCTACTACTACTACTACTGTTGATACTCCTACTGCGACAACTACTACTCTTACGGCTTCTCCTACTACTACTACTATTGCTACGAGTATTACTAATACTACTATTGCTTAAACTACTACTATTAGGAGTAGTACTACTACTACTTCTGCTATTACTACTACTTCTATAACTACTACAACTACTAGTACAATAGCTACTATATCTGCTTATACTACTACCGGTACTACTGCTACTGTTGTCGTTGCTACTACTACTACTACAAGTACTACTATTACCAATACTGCTACTACAGCTACTATTGCTACTACTACAACTACTACTATTCTTGCTACTACAATTATTATTTCTACAACTACTGCTACTACCACGACTACTACTACTTCTGCCACTACTACTACATCCACTTTTGCAACTAATGCGACTACTACTACCACTGCTACTGTTGCAATTATTACTATCACTTCTGCTATTACTACTACTACTACTACTTCTACTACTATTGCTACTGCTGTTGCTAATGGTACTACTACTACTAATCGGGCTACTGTAGTTGCTGCTGCTACTACTACAACTTCTAGTACTACTACTACTGTTGTTGCTGGTACAAAAACTACTACTACTACTACAATAATAACTATTAATACTGCTGCTACTACTACTACTGCTACTGCTACTACTCCTCCTACTATTACTACTACTACTATAAGTACTTCTACAAGTATTGCTATAACTGTTACTATAGCTGCTACTACTACTACAACTTCTACTACCATTACTATGGCTAGTACTACTACTACAACTACTTCTACTTCAACTTTTGCTATTGCTAGTGCTCTACTTCTCCTTCTACTACTATTGTTAGTACTACTGGTCCAACTTCTATAACTACTACGATCACTACTACTTCTGTTAATACGACTATTACTACTACTACTACTACTGTTGCTCATACCATTATAGCTGCTAGTACTGCTACCACTATCGCTACTGCTACAACTGCTACTAATACTACTATTGCTGCTGCTCTAGCAAATACTACTATTACTACTACTACTAGTACTACTACAACTACTAATACTACAACGCCTCCTGCTGCTATTGCTAGTACTACAGCTTCTACTGCTCTTACTGCTATGATTACTACTACTACTTCTACTACAACTACTACTATTACCACAGCCGCTACTACAACCACAACTAGTACTACTATAACTACTAAACTACTACAACTATTATGATTATTAATATAACTACTATTACTCGTACTACAAGTACAACTACAACAACAACTACTACCACTACTACTACTAAAATTAGTACTGGAACTAGTATTACTACAACTATTACTACTTATTACCATAATAACAACAATAACAACAACAACTACTACTACTAATGTTGCTGTTGCTGCTATTAGTACTACTATTATTACTAATACTAATGCTAGTACTACAGTTACTACTACAACTATAATTAATTCTCCTCCTGCTACTACTACTGCAACATCTACTATGACAACTACTGCCACTAAGACTACTATTATTATTGATGCTACTTCTGCTGCCACTACTACTACTCTTGGTACTACTACTACTACTACTACTACTACTACTACTAATACTACTACCCCAACTACTAAAACAACTAAAAATACTTCTACTATATCTACTATTGCTACTACTGGTATTATCGCTACTACTGCTGCTGCTACTATCGCAACTACTGCTACTACTCCTACTACAGGTGCTACTGCCATTGCAACTACAACTACTATTACTACTACTACTACTAGTACTAGTACTATTACTACTACAATTACTACTACTACTACTACTACTACTACTACTACTACTACTACTACTGTATCTACTACTACCACCGCTACAACATCTATTAGAACAAGTACTACTACTAATACTACTAGAATTACTACTACTAGAACTTCTACTACTGCTCCTACTACTACTACAATTACTATTTCTATTACAACAACCACTACTATTACTACTGTAGCTACTACAATACTATTACTACTATTACTATTACCACTACTACTACTACTACTACTATTGCTATAGCTACTACTACTACTACTACTACAACAACAACTACTACTACTACTATTACTACTACTACTACTAGTACTACTACTACTAGTACTACTACTAGTACTACTACTACTACTACAACTACTACAACAACTACTACTACTACTACTATTACTACTATTACTACTAATACTACTACTGCTACTACTACTACAACTACTAGTAGTAGTAGTAGTACTACTCCTATTACTACTACTACTACTATTACTACTGTAGCTTCTACTACAACTCCTACTTATACTTCTACAACCATAACAATAACAACTGCTACTACTACTTCTGCAACTACCATTAACAGTAGTAGCAGTAGCAGGAGTAGTAGTAGTATTAGTGAAAGTGGTAGTAGTAGTAATAGCAGCAGTAGTAGTAGGAGTAGTAGCGTTGATTATTGCAGCAGTAGTAGTACTAGAAGTAGTAGTAGTTGGAGAAGTTGTAGTAGTTGTAGTAGTAGCAATAATAATAACAACAGTAGTATTAGTAGCAGTAGTAGCAGTAGTGGTGGTTGTAGCAATAGTAGTAGCAGTAGTAGTAGTAGTAGTAGTGGTAGTAGTAGCAGTAGTAGCAGTAGTAGCTACAGGAGAACTAGTAGTAGTCATAGTAGTAGTCGCAAGATCAGTAGTAGCAGTAGTATTAGTAATAGTAGAAGCAGTAGCAGAAGTAGCAGTAGTAGCAGTAGTAGTTGTAGTAGTAGTAGCACTGATAGTAATAGTAGCAGTAGCAAAAATAGTAGCAATAGTACTAGTGGTAGTAGTTGCACAAGTAGCAACAGTAGTAGTAGTAGTAGCCATCGTAGTAGTAGCAGCAATAGTAGTAGCAACAGCAGCAGCAATAGTAGTAATATTTGTATTAGTTATAGGAGTTGTGGTAATAGGAGTAGTACTGGTAGAAGTAGTCGTAGTAGCAGTAGCAGTAGTAGTAGCCATAGTAGTTGTAGTTGTAGCAGTTGTAGTAGTAGTAGTATTATTAGGAGTAGCTATAGCAATAACCATAGTAGTTGTAGTAGTAGCAGTTGTAGTAGTAGTTGTTGTTGTAATAGTAGTAGCAGTCGTAGTAGTAACAATAGTAGACGTAGCAGTAGTAGTAATAATAGTAGTAGAAGTAGCAATAGTCAGAGTTATAGTAATAGTAGTCGTGGTAGTAGTAGTCATAGCAAAAGTAATAGTAGTAGTACAAGTAGTATTAGAAGTACAAGCAATAGCAATAATAACATCAGTCGTAGTAGTAGTAGTAGTAGTGGTCGAAGGAGGTGTAGTAGTTGCAGTAATAGTAGTTGTTGCAGCAGCAGTAGTAGTAGTAGTACCATTAGTAGCGGTAGCCACAGTACTAGTAGTAGTATTAGTAGTAGTAGCAGTAGAAGGAGTAGTGACAGCAGCAGCAATCATGGCAATAATAGTGGTACTAGTGATAGCAGCAACAGTAGTAGAAGCCATAGCAGTTGTAGTAGTAGTTGTTGTAGCATTCGTATCTATAGTAGTAGTTGTGGTAGTAGTAGTAGTACCAATAGTAGCAGTAGTAGTTGTAGTGATAGTAGTAGTAGAAGCAGTAGTTGTAGTAGTAGTACTAGCAGTAGCAGTAGTTGTAGTTGTAGTAGCAGTAGTAGTATTAGTTGTTATAGGAGAAGTAGTAGTTGTTGTTGTTGTTGTAGTTGTGGGAAAACTTGTAGTAGTAGTAATAGTTGTTGTAGTAGAAGTAGTTATAAAAGTAGTACTATTAGTAGCAGTGGCAGTAATTATAGTACTAGTAGGAGTTGTAGTAGTAGTAGTAGTTGTTGTTGTTGTTGTAGTAGTAGTAGCAGTAGTAGTAGTTGTAGCAGTAGTAGTAGAAGTAGTAGTAGTGGTCATAGTAGTAGTAGAAGCAGTAGTAGCATTAGTAGTTCGAATAGGAGCAGTAGCAGTAGTTGTTCTTGTAGTAGTAGTAGTTGCAGAATTAGTAGTAGCACTTGTGGTAGTAGGAGAAGTAGTAGTAGAAGAAGTACTAGTGGTTGTTATTGTTGGAGAAGTTGTAGGAGTAGTAGAAGTAGTAGTAGTAGCAGTTGTAGCAATAGTAGTAGTAGTAGAAGAAATAGTAGTAGTAAAAGTAGCAGTAGTAACAGTAGTAGCAATAGTAGTAGTAATAGTAGTAGTAGTAGTATTAGCAGTAGTATTAGTAGTAGTAGTTGAAGTAGAAGAAGTAGTAGCAGTAATAGTTGTAATAGTAATAGTAGTAGTAGTTGTTGTCGTAACAGTAGTAGTATTATTAGTAGTAGTACATGCAGTAGCAGTTGTAGTTATAGTATTAGTAGTTGTAGCTGTAGCTGTAGTAGCAGCAGTAGCAACAGCAGTAGTAGTAGTAATAGTAGCAGCAATAGAAGTAGTAGTAGTAGTAGTAGTAATTATAGTAGTTGTAGTGGTAGTAGCTAAGTAGTAGCAACAACAGTATTAGTAGTAGTAGTAGTAGCAGTAGCAATAATAGAAGTAGCAGCAGTAGTAGTAATAGTAAAAGTACTGGGTGTGGCAGTAGTTGTTGCAGTAGTGCCAGTATTCGCGGTAGTAGTAGTCATAATGGTAGCTAAAGTTGTAGTAGCAACAGTAGCAACAGTAGTTCTAGTAGTAATAAGAGTAGTGGTAGCAATTATAATTGTAGTAGTAATAGTATTAGTTGTAGCAGTAGTAGTAGTGGTAGTAGTTAATAGTAATAGTAGTAGTAGTTGTTGTCGTAACAGTAGTAGTATTATTAGTAGTAGTACTTGCAGTAGCAGTTGTAGTTATAGTATTAGTAGTTGTAGCTGTAGCAGTAGTAGCAGCAGTAGCAACAGCAGTAGTAGTAGTAATAGTAGCAGCAATAGAAGTAGTAGTGTAGTAGTAGTAGTAGTAGTAGTAGTAGTAGTAGTAGTAGTAGTAGTAGTAGTAGTAGTAGTAGTAATTATAGTAGTTGTAGTGGTAGTAGCTAAGTAGTAGCAGCAACAGTGTTAGTAGTAGTCGTAGTAGCAGTAGCAATAATAGAAGTAGCAGCAGTGGTAGTAATAGTAAAAGTACTGGGTGTGGCAGTAGTTATTGCAGTAGTACCAGTATTCGCGGTAGTAGTAGTCATAATGGTAGCTAAAGTTGTAGTAGCAACAGTAGCAACAGTAGTGCTAGTAGTAATAAGGGTAGTGGTAGCAATTATAATTGTAGTAGTAATAGTATTAGTTGTAGCAGTAGTAGTAGTGGTAGTAGTCGTAGTAGTAGCAAAACTAGCGAAAGGGTTGTAAGTAGTAGCAGTAGTAGTATCAATAGTAGCAGTTTTAGAAGTATTAGTATTAGTAGTAGGTATTGCAGTATTAGTAGTGGTAATAGTGATTGCAGTAGTAGCAGTTTCAGAAGTATTAGCATTATGAATAGTAGTATAGTAGTAGTAGAAGCTGTAGTAGCAGTGGTAGTAGTCGCCGGTGCAGCAGTTGCAGTAATGGCGGTAGTAGAAGTAGTAGTAGCAATAGTAGTAGCAATAGGAGGAGTAGCAATAGTGGTAGTAGTTGTTACAGTAGTAGAAGTGGTAGCAATAGTTGTAGTCGATGTAGTAGTAGTTGTAAAAGAAGTAGCAGTTGTAGCAATAGTAGTATTAGTGGTAGTTGCAGTAGTAGCATTAGCAGTAGTAGTAGCAGCAGTATTAGCAGGAGTAGTAGTAGAAGTAGTAACAGAAGTAGCAGTAGACATAGTAGTAGCAGCAGTATTAGCAGGAGTAGTAGTAGAAGTAGTAACAGAAGTAGCAGTAGACATAGTAGTAGCAGTAGGTGTAGTTGTAGTAGCAGTAGCCATAATTGTTATAGCAGTAGTGGTAGAAGCAACTATAGAGGCAGTCTTGGTAGCATTATGAGATGTGGTAGTTCTGGCGGTAGCTGTAGTAGTAGAAGTAGTAGTAGTTGTAGCAATAATACAAGTAGTTACAGTTTTAGTAGTGGTAGAACAAGTAGTAGTAGTAGCAGCCATAGTAATAATAATAGTTGCAGTCGCAGTCATAGCTATATTAGCAATAGTAGTAGAAGTTGCAGTGGTAGTAGCTTTACCAGTAGCAGCAGTAGTAGTAGCAGTATTGGTAGTATTAGTTGTTGTAGTAGTAGCAGTAGTGGTAGTAGTTGCAGTAATAGTAGCAGCAGTGGCAGAAGTAGTAGCCATAGTAGTTGTAGTAGTGGCAGAAGTAGCAGTAGGAGAAGCAACAGCAGCAGCAGCAGTAGTAGTAGTAGTAGGAGCAGCAGTAGCTGAAGTAGTAGTAGTTACTAGTAATAGTAGTCATCGCAGTAGTAGTAGTAGTTAGTAGTAGTAGTAATTGTAGCAGTAGTAGTAGCAATAGTAGTAGTGGCTGAAGTAGTAGCAGTAGTACTAGTTGCAGTTGTAGCAGTAGTAGTTGTAATTGTGGTGGCAATTGTAATAGTAGGAGCAGCAGCAACATTTGTTGCAGTAGTAGAAGTAATAATAGTAGTAGTAGCAGCTGTAGTAGTAGTAGTAGTGGTAGTAGTAGTAGTTGAAGTTACAGTGGTAGTAGCAATAGGTATGGAAGTAGTGGTAGTAGCAGCTACTATAGTTGTAGTAGTAGTAGTTGTTGTTGTTGTGTTAGTAGTAATTGCAATAGTGGTAGTGGTAGTAGTAGTAGTAGTAGCAGCCGTAGTAGCAGTAGTCACAGCAGTAGTTGTTGTAGTAGAAGTAGTAGTAATAGTAGTAGTAGTAGTAGTAGAAGTAGTAGTAGTAGCAGTAGTATTAGTGGTAGTAGCAGTAGGAGTAGTAGTAGCAGTAGGTGCAGAAGTAGTAGAAGTAGTAGTAGTAGCAGAAGTAGGTGCAGAAGTAGTAGAAGTTGGGGAAGTAGCAGCGATAGCTGTAGGAGCAATAGTTGTAGCAGCAATTGGCAGAAGTAGTAGAAGTAGGAGCAGTAGTTGTAGCAGCAATGGTGGTAGTAATAGAAGCAGTAGTAGTAGCAGTAGTAGTGTCGGTCGTAATCATAGTAGTAGTACAAGTAGCTATAGCAATAGGTGCAGTAGTAGCAAAAGTTATTCCAATAGTAGCAGTAGTTGTAGCCGCAGTAGCAGCAGTAGAAGCAATAGTAGTGGTAGTAGTAGGAGCAGCAGTAGCGGTAGTAGTAGTAGTCATAGGAGAAGTAGTAGTAGTATTGGCAGTGGCAGTAGTAATAGTATTAGCAGTAGCAGTAATAGTAATGGTAGTTATTGTACTAGTAGTGGTAGTTGTAGAAGCAATAGCAGTATTAGTAGCAGTTGTAGTAGTAGTAGTATTGTAATAGTAATTGAGAGAGCAGCAGAAGCATTACTGGTAGTAGGAGTAGTACTAGTAGTGGTAGTAGTAGCAGCAATAGTAGGAGTAGTAGTACAAGCAGTTGTACCAACAGTGGCAGTAGTAGTACCAGTAGTAGTTGTTGTAGTAGTAGCGGCAACCGCAATAGTTGTAGTGGTACTAGTAGTTGTAGTAGTAATAACAACAATAGTAGTTGTTGTTGTAGTAGCAATAGAAGTAGTGGTAGTAGCAGTAGTAGTAGTAGCGGCAATAATAGTAGTAGTAGGAGTAGTAGTAGTAGCAGTAGCAATAGTGTTTGTAGTAGCAGTAGTAGTAGCAATAGTAGGAGTTGTAGGAGAAGTGCTAGTAGTAGTAGTTATTGCAGTTGTAGGAGAAGTAGTAGTAGAAGTAGTAGTCGTTGTAGTAGAAGTAGTACTATTAGTAGCAGTAGTAGTAATAGTAGTACTAGTAGTAGTAGTAGTAGTAGTAGTAATAGTAGTAGTAGTAGTAGTAGTAGTAGTAGTAGTAGTAGTAGTAGTAGTAGTAGTAGTATTAGTAGTAGTAGTAGAAGTAGCAGTATTAGTAATAGTATTTGTGATACTAGTAAAAGTACTAGTAGAAGTGCTTTACCAGTAGTAGCAGTAGTAATAGTAGTAGTAGCAGTAGGAGCAGCAGTAGCAATAGTAAAAGTTGTTGCAGTAGTAGCAGTAGAAGAATTATTAGTATTAGTAGTAGTAGGGGTTCTAGCAGTGGGAGCTGTAGTACAGTAGTAGTAGTAGGAAGCGCTACAGTTGCAGCAGTAGCCGTAGTAATAGTGTAGTAGCTGTTGTAGCAGCAACAGTTGCAGTAGTAGTAGTAGTAGTAATACCAGTGGGAGCAGTAGTAGCAATGGTAGTAGTAGGTGTAGTAGTAGTAGCAGAAGAAGTAGTAGTTGTATTAGAAGTAATAGCAGCAACAGTAGTAGAAGTAATAGTATTAGGACTAGGAGTAGTAGTAGTATTTGCAGTAGCAGTAGTAGCAATTGTACATTAGCAGTAATAGTACTAGTTGGAGGAGTAGTAGCAGTGGCAGCAGTATTAGTGGTAGCTGTAGTAGCTGCAGGTGTAGAGGTAGTAGTAGAAGTAGAGGTAGTAGTAGTAGTCATAGTAGTAGGACTAGCAGTAGCAGTAGTAGTAGCAGCAGTATTAATATTAGTAGTGGTAGTTGTAGGAGAAGTAGTAGTAGTTGTTGTATTAGTAGTTGCAGTAGGAGAAGTAGTAGTAGTAGTAGTTGTAGCTGTGGAAGAAGAAGTAGTAGTTGTAGTTGTTGTTGTTGTTCTTGTTGTTGTAGTAGTAGTAGTAGTAGTAGTAGTAGTAGTGGCAGCAGTAGCAGTAGTAGAAGTAGAAGTAGCAACCGTAGCAGAAGTAGTAGTAATAGTAGTATTCGTAGTTGCAGCACTAGCGGTAGTAGTAGTAGTAGTAGTAATAGTTATTGTTATCGTAGGAGAAGTTGTAGTAGTTGTGGTAGTAGTAGTAGCAGTAGTAGCAATAGTAGTAGTAGCAGTAGAACTAGCATTAGTAGCAATAGTAGTAGTAGTAGTAATAGTAGTAGTAGTAGTAGTAAGAATAGTAGTGGTTGTTGTAGTAGCAGTAGTGGTAATAGTAGTAGAAGCATTACAATTAGTAGTAGCAATAATAGTTGCAATAGAAATTATAGTAGTAGCAATTGTAGTAGTAATAATAGTGCTAGCAGTAGTAGTCATAGAAGTAGTAGCAATAGAAGTACTAGCACTAGTAGTTGTAGTTGTACTAATAGTAGAAGTTATAGGAGCAATAGCTACAATAGCAGCAGCAGTAGTAGCAGCAGCAATAGTAGTAGTAGCAGTAATAGCAGGAGTTATAGCAGTAGTAGGAATAGTAGCAAGAGTTGTAGCAGTAGGAGTAGTACTAGCAATAGCAGTAGTTGTAGCAGTAGTAGTAGTTGAAGAAGAAATAGTAGTAGTAGTAGTAGTTATAGTAGTAGGAGAAGTAGTAGTAGTAGTTGTAGTAGAAGTAGTTGTAGAAGTAGTACTATTAGTAGTAGTACTATTACTAGTAGTAGTAGTAGTAGTAGTAGTAGTAGTAGTAGTAGTAGTAATCGTAGTAGTAGTAGATGTAGTACTAGCAGTCGTAGCAATAGTAGTAGTAGTAGTGGTAGTAGTATTAGTTGTTGTAGTGAGAGCAGTAGTAGTAGTAGTAGTAGTAGTTGTTGTTGTTGTTGTAGTAGCTGTTGTTGTTATTGTAAGGGAAGTTGTAGTAGTGGTAGTAGAAGTGGTAGTAGTAGGAGAAGTAATAGTTGCAGAAGTAGTAGCAGTAGTAGTAGGAGGAGGAGGAGGAGAAGTAGTAGTACTAGTAGAAGTAGTCGTAGTAATAGTAGCAATAATAGTTGCAGTTGTACTAATAGTAGTAGTTATAGGAGCAATAGCTACAGTAGCAATAGTAGTAGTAGCAGTAACGGTAGTAGTCGCAATAGAAGGAGGAGTTGTAGTAGTAGCAGTAGTAGTGCAAGCAATAGTAGTTGTTGTAAGAGAAATAGTAGTAGTAGCAGTAGTTATAGTTGTAGGAGAAGTAGTAGTAGTTGTTGTAATAGAAGTAATCATAGAAGTAGTACTATTAGTAGTGGTGGTGGTGGTGGTGGTGGTGGTGGTTGTAGTAGTAATAGTAGTAATAGGAGATGTAGTAGTAGCAGTAGTAGTAGATGTAGTAGTAGCAGTCATAGCAGCAACAGTAGTAGTAGTGGTGGTAGTATTAGTAGTTGCAGTGGGAGTAGCAGTAGTAGTTGTTGTAGTTGTTCTTGTTGTTGTTGTTGTTGTTGTTGTTGTAGTCGTATTAGTATTAGTAGTAGTAGTTGTTGTAGTTGTTGTTGTTGTTGTTGTAGTAGTAGTAGTACTAGTACTAGTACTAGTACTAGTACTAGTACTAGTACTAGTAGAAGTAGTAGTAGTAGTAGCGCTAGTAGTAGTAGTACTAGTAGTGGTAGTAGTAGTTGTTGTTGTTGTTGTTGTAGTAGTAGTAGTAGTAGTAGTAGTAGTAGTAGTTGTAGTAGTAGTAGTAGTAGTAGCGCTAGTAGTAGTAGTACTAATAGTGGTGGTGGTAGTAGTAGTAGTAGTTGTTGTTGTCGTTGTAGTAGTAGTTTTAGTTTTAGCAGTAGTAGTAGTAGAAGCTGTTATAAAACTAGCAGTAGCTGTAGTAGTAGTACTAATAGTAGCAACAGAAGAAGTTGTTGTTGTTGTCATAGTAGCAGTAGTAGTGATGGTTATAGTAGTGGTGGTTATAGTAGTAGCAGTAGTAGTAATTTCAAGCGTAGTAGCAGTAGTAGTAGTTGTAAGAGTAGCAGCAGCAGTAGTCGTAGTAGTAGTAGTAGTTGCAACAAATGAAGTTGTAGTAGCACTAGTAGCAGCGGCAATAGTAGCATAAGTAGTTGTGTTGTAGTAGTAGAAATATTCAAAGTAGTAGAAGTTGTTGAAGTAGCTGTAATAGTAGCATTTGGAGTATTTGTTATAGCTGCAGTTGTAGTATTAGCAGAAGTAGTAGCAGTAGCAGCAGTTGGAGTCATAATAGTAGCAGTAGTAGTAGTAATGGTAAGAGTAGTAATTGCAGTAGTAATAGTAGTAGTAGTAGTAGGTGTATTAGTAGTAGCAGGAGTAGTAGTAGTAATGGTAGAAGTTGGAGTAGAAGTAGGATTAGAAGCAGAAGTAGTAGTAGTAGCAGAAGCAATAGTAGTCGAAGCAGTAGTAGTAACAACCGTAGAAGTAGTAGTAGAAATAGGAGTAGTAGTATGAGTAGCTATAGAAGTAGTAGCAGTAGTAGTAGTGATGGTAGTAGAAGTAGTAGTAGAAGTAATAATAGTAGTAGCAGGAGCATTAATAGTTCTAGTAGTAGTAATAATTATAGTTATAGTACTAAGAGTAGGAAGTGTAGCAGTTGTAGTAGTAATAGTCATAGTTGTAGTAAGTGTATTAGGAGTAACAGTAGTAGTAGCAGTAATAGTAGCACCAATAGTAGCTGTAGTAGTTGCATTAGTATCAGTAATAGTAGTAGTAGTCGTAATACTAGTAGTAGTAGTAGTAGTAGTAGTAGTAGTAGCAGTTGTGGCAGTAGCAGCTGCAATAGTAGTACTACTACTAGTAGTAGTAGATGTAGTAGTAGTTGTAGTAATAGTAGTAATAGTAGTAATAGTAGTTGGATAATAGTAGTAGAGACTGTAGGAGTAGTTGTAGGTTTAGTAGTAGAAGTAGCAGCAGTAGTAGCTGTAATTGTAGTAGTAGCAGTAGCAATAGAAGTAGTAGTAGTATTAGTAGTAGTAGGAGGAGGAGGAGGAGGAGTGGCATTAGTAGTAGTAGTAGTAGTAGGTGTAGTAGAAGTAGCAATGGTAGTTTTAGTGTTAGTAGTAGTAGTAGTAGGAGTGGTAGTAGTGGTCCCTGTAGTAGTAGTAGTAGTAGTAACAGCAGTAAAAATAATAATAGTAGTAGTGGTACTATTAGTAATAGTAGTATTTATGGTAAGTGTATTAGGAGTAGTTGTAGAACTAGTAGTAGGAGTAACAGTAGTAGAAGTAGTGGTGGTGGTGGTGGTAGTAGTAGTAGAAGTAGTAGTAGTCATAGTAGAAGTAGTAGTAGCAGAAGAAGTAGGAGCAGTAGTAGAAGTAGTAGTTGGAGTAGTAGTAGGAGTAGAAGTATTAGAAGTGGTAGTAGAAGTTGTAGTAGCAACAACTGTAGCAATAGTAGTAGAAGAAGTAGTGGTGTTACTAATAGTAATAGTTGTAGTAACAGTTGCAGTACTAGTAGTAGTAGTAGTTGCAGTAGTAGCAGTAATAGTCGTAGTACTACTAGTAGTAAGAGTGGTAGTAGTATTAGTAGTAGTAATAGATATAGTAGCAGCAGCAATAGTAGCAAGAGCAATCGTGGTATTCGTAGTACTAGTAATAGTAGTAGTAGGAATGGTAGTTGTAATACTAGTAGAAGTAGTAGTGGTTGTAATAGTGGTGGTAGTAGTAGCAGTAGTAGTAGCAGCAGTAGTAGCAGTAGCAGCAGTAGTAGTCAAAGTACTTGGAAAAGTTGTAGTAGTAGCAGTAGTAGTACCTGAAGCGGTTTCAGTAGTAGCGGTAGTAGCATTAGTAGAAGTAGTAGTAGTAGCAATAGTAGTAGTTGAAGTAGTAGCAGTAGTAGTAGAAGTGGTAGTAGTAGGGTGGGTAGTAGTACTTGTTATAATTAGAAAAGTTGTTGTTGTTGTTGTTGTTGTTGTAGAAGCAGTGGCAGTATAGTTGCAGTAGTAGAAGTTGTAGGAGATGTAGTAGTAGTAGTAGTAGTATTCGATATAGCAACAGTAGCAACGACAACAATAGCAGTAGTTGTATTAGTAGTTGTTGTGGTCGTACAAGTAGTAGCAGTAGTAGTAGTAGAAGTTGTAGTAGTAGTGGTAGCTGTAAAAGTATTAATAGTAGCAGTAGTAGTAGCAGTAGTAGCATTAGTAGTAGCAGTAGTAGTAGAAGTTCTAATAGTAGTAGTAGAAGTATTAATGGCCGTAGTAGAAGTAGCAGTAGTAGTAGTAGTAGTCGTACATGTTGTAGTAGTAGTAGTAGTGGCAATAACAATAACTGTAGTGGTAGTAGTAGTAGTATGACCTGTAGAAGTAGTAGAAGTAGTAGTAGCAGAACTTGCAGCAGCAGAAGTAGCAGTACCTATAGTAGCAGTCATAGTTTAGTTATAGCAACAGCTATAGTAGTTGTAGAAGTAGTAGTAGTAGTACTAGTAGTTGTAGAAGTAGTACTAGTGGAAGTTGTAGCAGCAACTGTAGTAGTAGCAATTGCAGAAGTAGTTGTAGTAATAGTAGTAGTAGAAGCAGTAGCTGTAGTACTAGTAGTGGTAGTAGTTGTTGTAGTAGAAGTAGTAGTAGTATAAGTAGTAGTAGTGGTAGGAGTAGCATTACACATAGCAACCCAAGTAGTAGGAGTAGTAGCACAAGTAATAGAAGTAGTAGTAGTAGTAGGAGTTGAAGTAGAACTAGTAGTAGTAGCAGCAGTAGTAGTAATAACTTTTGCAGTACTAATAGTAGTAGTCGGAGCACTAGTCGCGTTAGTAGTATAGTAGTAGTAGTTGCAGCGGTAGTAGTAGTTGCAGTTGTAGTAATAATAGCAGTAGTAGTAATAGTAGTAGTAGTAGTAGTAGTAGTGGTGGTGATAGTAAGAGTAACAGCAGTAGTAGTTGTAGTACTAGAAGTTGTAGTAGCAACAGTAGTGGGAGTAGTAGAAGTTGTAGTAGCAACAGTAGTAATAGCAGTAGCAGCAGTAGAAGTAGTCGTAGTACTAGAAGTAGTAGTTGCAATAGAAGTAGTAGTAGTAGTTGGAGTAGCCTTACGTGCAGGAAACGATATAGCAGTAGTAGTAGCAGTAATAATAAAAGTAGCTTGAGTAATTGGGGTAGTAGTTGTAATAGCAGTAGTATTAGAAATAGTAATAATAGCAAGAGCAGTAATAGCTTTAGTAGTAGTAGTAATAGTAGTTGGAGCACTAGTTGCATTAGTAGTAGCAGTAGTAGTAGTTGCAGCGGCAGTAGTAGTTGTAGTAGTAGTAATAGTAGTAGTTGTTGTTGTAATAGTAGTTGTTGTACTACTAGTAGTAGTTGTACAAATAGTAAAAGGAGTAGTAGTAACAATTGTAACAGCAGCAGTAGTACTACTAGTAGTAGTTGTTGTTGTACTAGTAGTAGGAGTAACAATAGTAATACTAGTAATAATAGTAGTAGTAGAAGCAGTAGTAGTAGCAATACTACTACTACTAATACTACTACAACTACAACTACTATTTCTACTACAAGAACTACTACTACTACTTCTTCTACTACAACTACTGCCACTACTACTACTATGACTACTACAACTACTACTACAATTTTTGCTGTTGCAACTACATCTTCTACTGCTACTACTACAACTACTGCTACTTCTGCAATTACTTTTACTACTACTACTAGTACAACTACTAAAATAACAACAACTACAAGTACTACGACTGCTACTGCTATTATGGCTGCTACGACTACTATTACTACTACTTCTGCCATTTCTACTACTTCTGCTACAATTTCTACTACTACTACAATTTCTACTAGTTCGACTACTATTACTACTACTACTACTCCTACTACTACACCTACTATGACTGCTACTGCTGCTGCTACTGCTATTATCGCCACTACTACTACAACTGGTAATGCTGCTACTGCTACTACTGTCACTACTACTATTGCTGCTGCTACTACTACTACAATCCCAACTACAAAAACTACTACTACTACTTTTGCTACTGCTACTACAGCTACTACTACTATTATCGTTACTACTATTACTACTGCTACTGTTGCTACGACTGCTACTACAAATATTATAGGTACAACTGCCCATGCTGCTGAAGCTAAAATTGCTACTACAACTTCTACTCCAACTACTACAACTTTGACTACCCTTACTACTACTGCCACTACTATAATTTCTGGTAATACTACTTTTACTACTACCACTACTACGACTACTACTATAACAGCTAGTACTCCTCCTGCTGCTGTGGATGCTATCGTTGTGGCATCTACTACTGCTACATCTAGTTCTCCTACTTCTATGACTACCACTACTACAATAACTACTGTTACTATTGCTACTGCTACAACTATTATTACTACTACAACTACTACTAGTACAACAACTAGTACGACACCTAGTGCTATAGCTACTATTACTACGACAACTACTTCTAATACTACTATGACTGCTCCTTCTACTACTACTATTGCTGTTACTACAACTACTGTTGCTGTTGCTGTACTACTATTACTATTGCCACTATTTCTTCCACTCCTACTGCTACTAATACTCCTACTCTTGCTACAACTACAACTACTACTATTTTTACTAATAATACTCCTATTGTTACTGTTACTACTCCTACAACTCCTACTACTACTGCTCTTGCTCCTTCTACTACTGCTACAACTAATACCACTACTACTAATACGACGGCTACAAATGTTGCTATTACTACTTCAACTACTACTACGGCAATCATTACTACCACTGTTACTACTTCTACTACTAATACGGTTGCTACGACTACATCAACAACTACTACTACAATTACTTCTACTACAATTACGACTACGACGACTACAAATACTACTACTCCTACTACTGCCACTACTTCTGCAACTACTATGACTACTACTACTACTAGTACTCCTACTACTTGTGCTATTATTACTACTACTACTACTACTGGTACTACTACGACAACTACTCCTAGTATTACTACTACTAATACTACTATTACTGCAACTACTACTATTATTGTTGCTATTACTACTGCTACACCTACTACTACTACTACTACTACTGCTACTGCTGCTGCTGCTACTACTACTACTCATATTACTATTATTTTTGCTACAACTGCTTCTGCTACTATTACGACTACTACTAGTACTACAACTATAACTACTGCTATTACCACTCCTGCTACTACTACTATTGCTACTACCAATATTGCTACTACCACAACTAGTAATACTGCAACCACTACTACTACTACTGTTGCTGCTACTCCTGCTACAACTTCTGCCACAATAACATAGGCTACTACTATTGCTACTGCTGCTCCTACTACTGTTTCTATTAGTACTACTACCGCCACGAATGCTGCTGCTTCTGGTGCTTTTGCAACTACTACTAATACAACTGCTTTGGCTGCTACTATAGATAATATTACTATTTCTTCTATTGCATTTTCTACTCCTGCTTCGGCTACTACTACTACTGCTATAACTACTACCACTATTACTACTATTACTACAACTGCAACTGCTACTACTACTGCTAGTACTACTACTACTAGTGCTGCAGCTGCTTCTACTTCTATAACTACTACTACTACCAGTATTACTACTACTGCTGCAATAGCTAGTACTACTGCTACTACTACTATTGTTGCGACTACTACTGCCAGTACTACTAATACTTGTACTACTGCAGCAGTTGCTGCTATTACTACTATCGCTGAAGCTGCAATAGCTACAACAACTACTTCTGCTACTACTTCAGCTACTACTACTACAACTACTTCTACGACTAAAACTACAAATGCTACTACTACTACAATGACTGCTACTGCTACTACTACTACCACTACTACTGCTGCTACTACTATTGCTACAAGTACTGCTATTGCTGCTACTATTACTAATACTATTACCTCTTCTACTACTACTACAACAACAACAACTACTACTACTTCTTCTACTACAACTGCTACAACAACAACTACCACTACTACAGGTACTACAACTGCAACTCTAATTGTTGTTATTGCTACTACAACTACTACTCTCACAGCTTCTCCAACCAATACTACAATTGCTACTAGTAATACAGCTACTACTAGTACTACTTCAACTACTACAACTATAACTACTATTGCTACTACTTTTGCTGCTACTATTATAGCTTCAACTACTACAACTACTAGTACTACTACTACTACCCCACGAATTACTACCTATACTACTACTATGACCACCACCACCACCACTACTACTACTCCTGCTACTTCTAATAGAATGACTGCTACTGCTACTATTACTCCTACTGCTACTACAACTATTACTATGACTACTTCTACAACTACTACTAATACTGCTACTACAACTACTGCTAATACTACTACTCCTACTAAAACTACTTCTACTACTACTACTACTACTATTACAACGACTAATACTACTTCTACTGCTACTCCTACTACTACTCCTACTACACCTACTAGAACTACAAGTATTATCGCTACTGCTGTTACTACAACAACAACTACGACCATTACTATTACTACTACTACTACTACAACTACTACAACTTCTACTACTACTAGTACTACTACTAGTACTACTTCGGCTACTACTACTATAACTAGTACTACCACTACTACTACTACTACCACAACTACAGCTGCTACTACTACAACAACAACAACGACGACTGCTACTACTACTTCTACTACTACTTCTACTTTGAGTTCTACATTAACTACTAGTACTACTCCTACTACTGGTAATACTACTGCTCCTACTACTCCTACTATAATGACTACTACTACAACTATAGCAACTACTACCACTAATACAACCTCTACTACTAGTACTACTACTACTGCTACAACAATTATGCTACTTTTAAAATTATTTCAACTATTACTACAACTACTACTACTCCTACTACTATTACTACTATTACTACTACTACTACTACTACTCCACCTCCTCCTCCTCCTCCTCCTTCTCCTAATACTACTACTACTACAGCTACTACTTCCACCACTAATACTACTACTACTACTGCTATTATTACTACTACTACTACTACTATGACAACTACTAGTACTACTACTCCTTCTAATACTACTACAACTACAATTACTGCTACTACAACTATTGGTACTATTTCTACTCCTACTCCTAAATTAATTTCAACCATTACTTAAACTACTAGTATTACTACCACAACTACTAGTCATATTACTGCTTCTACTACAGCTACTACTATAACTGCTATTTCTACTACTACAACTACTACCACTACTACTATGACTTATGCTACAGCTATTACGACTACTACTACCCATGCTACTACTACTACAGCTGCTGCTACTACTACTACTACCGCTACAAACTCTACTCCTACTAATTCAGCTACTACTACTCCAACAACTACTACTATTACTAATCTTAATGCTACCACCACCACAACTACTACTATAGCTGCTACAACTACTCCAACTATTACTATTGCTACTACTACTACTACTACTACTACTACTACTACTATAGCTACTACTACTACTTCTACTACTAATACTACTACTAGTACTACTTGCACTACGACTGCTTCTACTACTACAAACACTCCTACTGCAACTACAACTACTCTTACTATTACTACTGCTGCTGCTACTTCATCTATAGCGAATACGACTAATACGTCTACTACTACTACTCTGACACCTACTACAATAACTACTTCTATCCCTTCCACTTCGACTCCTCCTCCAACCATAACTATAACTACCAATACTAGTACTACTACTGTTACTACTACTACTATTACTACTACTACTACCGCAACTTCTACAACTGCTGCAACTATTACTACAACTACAACTACAACTACTATTACTACTACTACTACTACTACTACTACTACTACTACTACTACTACAACTACAACAACAACTGCTACTTCTACTACTACTACAACTCCTACCACTACTACTACTACTCCTGCTACTGCTACTACAACTACTACTGTTGCTACTGCTACTATTGCTACTAGTACTGCTACTACTGGTACTACTACTACCTCTACTACTACTAATACAGCTACTACTACACCACCACAACTACTATTACTACTACAAGTGCTGCTACTACTCCAATAACTTCTACTATTACTACTATTACTACCACTATTATGACAACTACTACTACTCCAACTACTCCAACTATTACTACTACTACTACTACTACTGCTACTACTAATACTTTTACTACAACTACTATGCCTACTACTTCTGCTACCATTACATCTACTAGAACTAGTACTCCTACTGCTACTACTACTACTTTTACTACTACTACTAATACTTTTACTACTACTACAACTACTGCTACCACTACTTCTGTGGCTCCTCCTCCCACTATAACTACAACTACCAATACTACAACAACTACTGCTACTAATACTGCTGCTGCTGCTGCTACTACTACTACTACTACTACTATAAGTACTACTCCAATTATTACTACTACTGTTGCTGCTACCAATACTACTACTACTAACACTACAATTGCAACTACTACTATTGTTGCTACAACAACTACTGCTACACCTACTAACACTACTACAACAACTACTACTCATATTATTACTACTATTTCTACAACTTCTTCAGCTACTATTACTACTACTATTGCAACTTCTACTACTACAACTACTACTCCTATTACTGCTATCACTACTCCTACTACTACTAGTAGTAATAGTAGTGGTTGTACTTGTAGAAATAGTAGCAATAGGAGTAATAGTTGCAGTTGTAGTGGTAGTAGTAGTAGTAGTGGTCGTAATGGTAGTATTTGGAGTAGTAGCAGTTATTGTTGAAGTAGTTATCGTAGAAACAGCAGTAGCAACAATAGTAGTAATTTAGTATTAGTAATTGTAGTAGTAGTAGTACGAGTTGGAGTAGGAGTAGGAGTAGCAGTAGTAGTTGTAGTAGTAGGACTAGTAGTTCTAGGAGTAGTAGTAGTAATAGTAGGAGGAGGAGTAGGAGGAGGAGGAGTAGTAGTAGTAGTAGTGACGATAGTAATAGTAGTAGTAATAGTAATAGTAGTAGTAGGAGGAGGAGTAGTAGTAATAGTAACAGTAGCAGTAGTCATAGAAGTTGTTATAATTGTATTAGTATTAGTAGTAGAAGTAGTAGTAGAAGAACTACGGTAGTAGCTGTTGTGGTTGTAGTAGTAGTCATAGTAGTACTAGTAGTAGTAGAAGTAGTAAGACTAATAGTATTCTTCCAGAAGCAGTAGTAGTAGTAGTAGAACTTATCGCAGTAGATGCAACAATAGCAGGATTAGGTGTAGTATTAGTAGTAATAGTAGTAGTAGTAGTAGTAGTAGTAGTAGTAGTAGTAGCCAGAGTGGGAGAAGTGGTAGTAGTAGTGGGTGTAGGAATAATTGTAGCAATAGCACAAGTAGGAGTAATAGCAGTAATTCTATTGCTGTTGCTACTACTACTACTACTGCTACTACTACGGCTACTAGAACCATTGCTACTGCTTCTATTACTACTATTGCTACTGCTGTTGCTGCTACTTCTGCTACTACTAGTATTGGTATTATTACGGCTACTACCGCTACTACTTCTACTACTACTGTTACTACTGCTACTACCTTCACGGCTACTGCACTATTGCAGCTAGTACTTCTGCAACAATTGCTATTGCTGCTACTGACAATACTATTACTTCTTCGACTACTACTACTACTACTATTGCTACTTCTGGTACTACTATTACTACTACTATTGCTACAGCTGCTTATACACTATAGCTACTACTATTACTACAAATTCTACTATTATTGCAATTGCTAATACTAGTGATACTACAATAACAACTGCTACTACTACTCCATCTCCTCCTACTATTATTGTTGTTATTGCTACTACTGTTATAACTACTGCTACTACTACTACTATCAATAGTACTCCTTCTACTACCGCTACAACTACAACTACTGCAACCACTACTAGTTCTGCTACTAATGCTACAACCATTACTTCTACTACTATTCTTACTGCTACTACTGCTACTGCTACTACAAATATTACTATTATTATTATAGCTACTACAGCTACTATTACTTCTCCTACTACTAATACTTCTACTACTATTACTACTTCTCCTACTACTACTACTGCTACTGCGGCTACTAATACTACTACTACTTCTACTACTAATACTCCAACTCCAACTCCTACCACTACTTCCACTCCAACTACTACTACTACTAATATTACTTCTAATACTACGATTGCGACTACTACTACCTCCACTCCTACAACTACTACAATAATAACAACTTCTACTACTATTACTACTGCATCTACTGGTACTGCAACTACTACCAGTACAACTGCTATAACTACTACTACTATAGGTACTACTACTACTACAACTACTACAACTACAAATATTATAACTACTGTTGTTGTCACTACTACTACTACTACTCCTTCTCTTTCTCCTACTACACTTACTCCTACGTCTACTACTACTATTACTACTACTACTACTACTACCACTTCTACTCCTACTACTACACCAACTCCAACTCATATCGCTTCTTCCACTTCTTCTACAACTACTCCTAATATTTCTACTAATACTACTATGGCTACAACTACAATTTCTACTCATATTACTGCTACAACAACTACTATTACTACTATTACTGCAGCTGCTACTACTACCACTACTACTGGTATAACTACTACTACTACTACTACTACTACTACTTCGACTACAACTACACAAGCTACTACTACAACACTACTACTACAACTGCTACTACTACTATCGCTACAACTCCTACAAGTATTACTATTACTATAACAATTACTAAAACTACAGTGGCTGCTACTGCTACTACTACTACTACTCCTCCTCCTCCTCCTCCTCCTCCGCCTACTACTACTACTATTAGTACCACTACTGCTTCTACTACTACTACTACAACAACAACAACTACTACAACAACAACTACTATTATTAGTACTACCACCACTACTATAACTACTACAACTACTACCACTGCAACTACTACTACTATTACTATTACAACTACTACAACTACAACTACGATTTCTACCCCTCCTACTACTACTCCTACAACTTCTACTACTACTACTGCGACTAAAGTTATACTACTACTACTACAATGACAACAATAACTACTAATACTCCTACAATGACTACTAATCTTGCTACTACTACTATTACTAGTAGTTGTACTACTACTACTACTACAACAACTACTACTCCTAATGCTACAGCGACTACTACTACTACTACAACTACTACTACTCCTAATGCTACCCCGACTACTACTACTACTCCTCCTCCTCCTCCTTTTACTAATGCTACAACGACTACTACTACTACTCATACTCCAATGTCCCCTAAAATTGCTTCAATGACCACTGCTGCTACTGCTACTACTATTCCTAGCACCACCACCACGACTACTACTACTACAACAACAACAACAACAATAACAACAACAACTACTACTACTACTACTTCTACAACTACTACTTTTCTACTATTACACAAAGTACTACAACTACGCTACTACTGCTACTGCTACTAGCAGTACTACTAGTACTCCTAGAACTATTACTTTTACTGTAATAACTACTACAACTATTACAACTACTGCGGTTGCTGCTACTACTACTGCAACTAGTACTATTACTATTACTACGAGTAGTACTACTACTGCTACTGTTGCTGCTTCTACTCCTATTACTACTACGACTTTCACTAGTACTACTACTACTACAACTACTACTCTTACGTCCACAACAATTACTTCAACTGCGACTGCTCCTACTCCTAACACTACTCCTACCACCACGACCACCACTACCACAACTACTACAACGAATCCTATGATTACTACTACTACAACTACTACTATTTCTAACACTTCTTCTACTACTACTACCACTACTAATACTACTTCTACTACTACTACTACAACTACTAATACAACTTATACTACTACAACTACTACAACAACTACTACTTCTACAACTAGCACTACCACCACTACTCCAACTACTGCTACAACTACCAATGTAACTACTACTACTACAATTGTTACTGCTACAACAACAACTTCTACGCCCACCCCAACTCCTGTTCCTACTACTACCCCTACTACTACTACTACAACAACAACTACCACTACAACTACTACAACAACTACTACTGCTAAAATAGTTTCTACTAATAATAAAACAACAACAACTACAACTGTTGCTACTATTACTACTCCTCCTACTACAACCACCACTGTTGCTAGTAATACTGCTACTGCAACTTATATAGCTACAGCTACTACCGCTACTACTAATTCTACTATTATTGCTATTGCTAATACTAGTGATACTACAATAACAACAACAACTACTACTACTACTCCATCTCCTCCTACTATTATTGTTGTTATTGCTACTACAACTACTACTACTGCAACCACTATTAGTATTGCTACTAATGCTACAACCATCACTACAACTATTGGTACTACAAATACTCCTATTACTATTATAGCTACTGCAGCTACTACTACTTCTCCTATTATTACTACTTCTCCTCCTCCTCCCCCTACTACTATTGCTGCTGCTACTACTACTACTACTTCTACTACAAATACTCCAAATCCAACTCCTACCGCTACTTCCACTACTATTGCTGCTGCTGCTACTACTCCTAATATTACTTCCAATACTACGATTGCTAGAACTACTACTTCCTCTCCTACAACTACTACAGTAATAAATACTTCTACTACTTTTACTATTGCATCTACTGCTACTGCTACTACTACCACTACAACTGCTATAACTACCACTACTATAGGTACTACTACTTCTACTACTTCTTCTACTACTACAACTACTACTACCACAAATATTATTAGTACTGCTGCATTCACTACTACTACTACTCCTCCTACACTTACTCCTACGTCTGCTACTACTACTACTGTTACTACTGCTACTTCTGCTACTACCACTTCTACTGCTTCTACTTCACCTACTCCAACTACTATTGCTACTTCCACGTCTTCTACTACTACTCCTAATATTTCTACTAATATTATTATTGGTACTACTACAATTTCTACTCCTACTACTGCTACAAAACTACTATTACTATTATTATTGCGGCCGCTACTACTACCACTAGTATTGGTATAACTACTACTACTACTACTATTATCACTTCTACTACTACTACGACATCAACTACTACTACTACACAAGCTACTGCTACAACACTACAACTACAACTACTACTAATACTTCTGCTACAACTCCTACAACTATTACTATTACTATAACAACCACTACAACTACTACGGCCCGCTGCTACTACTACTACTACTACTATACTACTCCAACTACTATTACTACTACTATTAGTACCACTACTGCTTCTACTTCTATTACTACTACTACAATTGCTGCTACTACTACAACTCCTACTACAACAACAACTACTATTACCAGTACTACCACCACTACTACAACTACTACAACTACTACCACTGCAACAACAATAACTACTACTACTATTATTATTACTACAACTATGACTACGACTCCTACTCCTTCTCCTACTACTACTCTTACTACTTCTACTACTATTACTACTAAAGTTCTGCTACTACTGCCACAATGACAACAACAACTACTAATACTACTACAACAACCACTACACCAGCTACTACTATTATTACTACTACTTCTACTACTACGACTACTACTACTACTACTACTACTACTACTACTCCTACTCCTACTACTACTACTACCACTTCTACTCCTTTTACTACTGCTACAACGACTACTACTACTACTACTACTACTACTACTACTACAACTCGTACTCCTACGTCCCCTAAAATTACTTCTACTACTACTGTTACTTCTGCTACTACTATTCGTACCACCACCACCATGACTACTACTACTACTACTACTTCTACAACTACTGCTTCTTCTTCTACTACTACACAAAGTATTGCAACTACACTACTACTGCAACAGCTACTAATAGTAGTACGACTACTCCTAGAACTATTACTTTTACTACAATAACTACTACAACTACTTCAACTACTATGGCTGATGCTACTAGTACTACAACTAGTACTACTACTACTAGTAGTAGTACTACTACTGCTACTATTGCTACTGCTTCTGCTTCTACTCCTATTACTACTGTGACTATGACTAGTACTACTACTACTACTACTAGTACGTCCACCACAATTACTTCTACTAGTATTGCTACTATTCCTACCACTACGCCTACCACCGCCACCATGACTACCACTACTACTACAATGAATCCTACGATTACTAGTACTACAACTACTGCTATTTCAAGCATTTCTACTGCTAGTACCACTACTGATACTACTACTACTACTACTACAACTACTAATACAACTTCTACTACCACAACTACGACTACTTTTCTACAACTAGCACTTCCACCACTACTCCAACTACTGCTACAACTACCACTACAACTACTACTACTACTACTACTGTTACTAATACTACTACAACATCTACGCCCACCCCAACTCCTGCTCCTACTACTACTACTACTACAACCACCACTACTACTACTACAACAACTACTGCTACAATAGTAACTACTACTACTAAAATAATAACTACTACTTCTACTATTCCCACTACCACTACCACTGCTGCTTGTAATACTGCTACTACTACTTATGCAGCTACAGCTACTACTACTACTACTAATTCTACTATTATTTCTATTGCTAATGCTAGTGATACTACAATAACAACAACAACTACAACTACTTGATCTCCTCCTACAATTATTTTTGTTATTGCTAATATTGCTACAACTGCTGCTACTGCTACTGCTACTACTACTACTACCACCACTAGTAGTCCGTCTACTACTGCTACAACTACTATTACTACAACCACTACTAGCACAGCTACTAATGCTACAACCATTACTACTACTACTGGTATTACAAATATAGCTGTTACTATTATAGCTACTGCAGCTACTACTACTTATCCTACTACTAATACTATTATTACTACTTCTCCTCCTCCACCTACTGCTAATGTCGCTACTGCTGCGACTACTACTTCTTCTACTACTACTACTTTAACTCCAACTCCTACGGCTACTTCTACTCTGACTACTACTACTCCTAATATTACTTCCAATATTATGATTGCTACTAATACTACCTCCACTCCTACAACTACTACAACAATAACTACTTTTACTACTATTACTACTGCAACCACTGCCACTACTACTACCACCACTACAACTGCTATAACTACTACTACTACTTCTACTACTACAACTACTACTACCACAAATATTATTAGTACTGCTGTTGTCACTACTACTACTACTCCTCCTCCAACTCTTGCTCCTGCTCGTACACTAACTCCTATGTCTCAGCTGCTACTACTACTACTATTTCTACTACCACTTCTTCTGATACTACTAAACATACTCCAACTCCTATCGCTAGTTCCACTTCTTCTGCAACTACTCCTAATATTTGTACTAATACTACTATTGCAACAACTACAATTTCTACTCCTATTACTGCTACAACAACTACTATTACTACTATTACTGTGGCTGCAACTACTACCACTACTACTGGTATAACTACTGCTACTACTACTACTACTTTGACTACTACTACTACTACTTCGACTACTACTACACAAGCTACTGTTACAACACTATTACTACAACTTCGAGTACTACTACTGCTACAACTCATACAAGTATTACTATTACTATAACAACTACTACAACTACTACAACTGCTACTGCTACTCCTACTACTACTACTATTACTACCACTACTGCTTCTATTTCTATTACTACTACTACTACTACTGGTTCTACTACTACAACTACTACCACAACAACTACTATTACTAGTACTACCACCACTAATACAACTCTTGCAGCTACTACCACTACAACAACTACTACTACTACTGGTAGTACTACTATAACAACAACTATGGCTCCTACTCCTTCTCCTACTACTACTTGTACAACTTCTACTGCTACTACTACTACTAAAGTTCTACTACTACTGCAACAATGACAATAACAACTACTAATACAACTACAACGACCACTACTCCTGCTACTACTACTATTACTACTACTTCTTCTACTACTACTACTCCTCCTCCTCCTCCTCCTCCTACCCCTACTACTACTACAATGACTACTACTACTATTACTACTACTACTACTACTATTACTATTACTACTACTACTACTTCTAATACTACTACTACCACCACCACCACCACCACCACCATAACTACTACTACTCCTCCTCCTACCCCTACTACTACTACTACTACTGCTACTACTACTACTTTTACCACTACTACAATGACTACTACTACTACAATGACTACTACTACTACTATTACTACTACTGCTACTACTTCTTCTTCTACTACTACTACTACTACTACTACTACTACTACAACCTCTCGTACTCCTACGTCCCCTAAAATTACTTCTACAACTACTATTTGTTCCACCACCACCACGACTACTACAACTACAACTACTAGTTTTTTTACTACTAGTGCACAAAGTACTGCAACTACACTACTACAACAACTGCTACTAGTAGTACCACTACTACTCCTAGAAATATTAATTTTACTGCAACAACACTACAACTACTACAACTATTGCGGCTGCTACTACTAGTACTACAACGAGTACTACTACTGCTACTGTTGCTGCTGTAGCTGTTTCTACTCTTATTATTATTGCGACTATGACTAGTATGACTACTACTACTACTACTACTCGTACGTCCACCATAATTACTTCTACTACCACTGCTCCCAACACCACCACCACTACTACTACAATGAATCCAACGATTACTACTACTACGACTACTACTATTTCTAATACTTCTTCTACTACTACTACCACTACTGATACTACTACTGCTACTACTACTACAACTGCTAATACAACTTCTACTACTACAACAACTACTACTTCTACAACTATCACTACCACCATTACTCCAACTATTGCTACAATTACCACTGCAACTACTACTACTCCTAATGTTACTACAACGACTGCAACTTCTACTCCTGCCCTAACTCCAGTTCCTACTACTACCCATACTACTACTACTACTACTACAACTACCACTTCTATTACTACAATAACAACTACTGCTAAAATAGTTACTATTACTACTAAAACAACAACTACTGCAACTGTTGCCACTACTACTACTACTACTACTCCTCCTGTTACACCCACCACTGCTGCTAGTAATACTGCTACTGCTGCTACCATTACTACTTCTACTTCTACTACTATTAGCACTACTACTTCTACTAGCACCACTCCAACTACTACTACTCTGACTACTACTACTGCTCTTGCCACTACTGCTGCTGCCTCAGCTACTTCTACTACTGCTATTATTGTCACTATAGAACATGGTATTAATACTATTACTACTGCTACTATTACAACTACTGCTACTACTGCTACTATTACTACTACTGCAACTACTACTATTTATGCTGCTACTGCTACTACTTCTCCTCCTACTATTGTTACTGCTACTACAACTTCTACTACTACTCCTATTGCTGCTACTACTTCTATTGCTACCACTACGATTAGTGCCACTACTACTTCTGCTACTACAACTACAAGGGCTACTGGTACAAATGCAACTACCACTACTACTACATCACCTCCTACTACTATTACTATGACTACTACTACTTATACTACCGCTACTACTAGTATTACTACTACTAATACTACTACAACTACTTTTGCTACTACTATTGGTGCTACTAATACTACTAATGCTACTACTACTATTGGTACAACTAATACTTCTCCTACTACTATTAGTACTACTGCTACCTCTACTTCTACTACTCCTACTACTACTGCTGCTGTTGCTGCTGCTGCTGCTGCTACTGCTACTACTACTACTACTACTTCCACTACTACAACAATAACTACTACTACTTGTAGTACTACTTTGCTACTCCTCCAATTACTTTTACTACTACTACTATTGTTACTACTACTACCTGACTACTACACCTACTAGTACTACTACCACTACTTCTACTACTGTAATTACTACTACAACTACCACTATTGCTAAACCTATTACTACTACTACAACAACTACTACTACTGCTCTTACTGGTATGACTAATACTTCTCCTACTTCTCCTACTAATACTGCTACAACAACTGCTACTGCTACTACTTCTCCTCCTCCTCCTCCTCCTCCTACTACTACTACTACTACTTCTACTACTACTTCTACAACACCTACTATGACCACTGCTACAACTATAACTACTACTACTATTACTACTACTACTTGTACTGCTACTATTGCTATTCCTCCAACCACTTTTACTATTACAATTTTTTGCTCCTACTACTACCGTGACTACTACACCAACTAGTACCACTATCACTACCACTACTACTACTTCTACTACTACAATTACTGCTACAACTACTGCTATTGCTACACCTATTACTACTACCACAACTACAACAACAACTACTACTATTATTGTTACTGCTGCTGCTGATCCTTCAGCTACTACTACTACTATAGCTTCTGCTACTACTACTACTGCTACTGCTGCTACTTCTAGAGCTACTACCACTTCTACTATAACTGCAACTACTACTACTACTCCTACTACCTATACAACTACTACTACCAGTGCTACCATGACTACTACCACAACAGCAACAACAACAACTACTACCACTGCTGCTACTACTATTATAGCTACTACTATAGCTACTACTATAGCTACTACTATAGCTATATTTTCTACTATTGATACTACTGCTAATACTACTACTACTATTACTACTACTACGGCTACTTCTACTACTACTAAAATAACTACTAGTACTGCTACTACTGCTACTGCTGCTACTATTGCAACTACTGCTACCACTATTTCTACTGCTACTACTATGACTACTACTAATAGGATAATTACTACTACTGCAACTACACCTACCATGACTACTAATAGTGCTACTGCTACTCCTATTACTAGTACTACTACTCCAAATAGAAGTCTGAGTTGTAATAGTAGCAGTAGCAATAGTAGTAGTAGTAGTATTAGCAGTAGTAATTATAGTAATATTAGCAGTAGGAGTAATAGCAGTAGTAGTAGTTGGAGTAGTAGCACCATTAGAAGTACCAATAGTTGTAGTAGGTGTTGTTGTAGTAGCAACAGTAGTAGAAGTAGCGGTTGCAGCTATAGTAGTAGTAGAAGTAGTAGTTTTAATAGTGGTAGTTGTTGTTGTAGTAGTAGTAGTAGTAGTAGTAGCAGTAACAATAATAGTAGTAGTTGTTATATTTCAAGTATTAGAAGTGTTAGTAGTAGCCGTAGTAGTAGTAGTAGTAGCAGGAGTTGGAGCAGATGTAGTAGAAGTAGTATTGTTAGTTATAGTAGTAGTAATGATGGTACAACTAGGAGTAATAGCTACAGCAACTATAGTAGCAGTAGTAGCAATAGCAGTAGCAGAAATAGTAGGAGCAGTAGTAGCAGTAGCATTGTTAGTAGTATTAAAAGTAGTTATAGTAGTTGCAGCAGTAGTACTAAAAGATCTACGAGTAGTAGTCGCAGCTACAGTAGTAGTAGTAATAGTTGTTGTTGTAGTAATTGTAGTAGTAGTAAATGTAATAGTAATTGTAGTACTAGTAGTAGTTGCTGTAGTTGTAAAAAAAATAGTAATAGTAGCAGTAGTGGTAGTAGAAAGGAGAAGTATTAATAGTAGCAAAAGCCATCGTAGTAGGCACAATAGTAGTAGTGGTGGCAGAAGTTGTCGTAGTAGAATTAGTAGTAGTGGTCATAGTAGTAGTAGTTGTAGCAGGAGGAGTAGTAGTAGAAGTAGTAGCTATACTAGTCACAGTAGGAGGAGTAGTAGTAGTAGTAGTAGTAGTACCAGTAGTGGAAGCATAAGTTGTAGTTATAGGAGAAGTAGTAGTAGCAATAGCAGCAGCAGCAGGAGTAGTAGTAGTAGTAGTAGTCACAGTTGTAGCTGTAGTGCTAAGAGTATTAGTAGCAACAGAAGTTGCACTAGTAGTAGTAAGAGTATAGTAGCAATTGTAGTAGTTACTAGTACCAGCTATAGCAATAGTAGTAGTAGTTGTTGTAGCAATAGCAGAAGAAGTTGGTATAGTAGTAGTAGACGAAGAAGGTACAGTAGTAGTAGTAAGAGTATAGCAGCAATTGTAGTAGTAGCTGTAATAGTAGTAGTAGAGCAAGTTGTATTTGTAGCAATAATAGCAGAAGTAGTAGCAGCAGCAGTAGGAGTAGTATCACGGTAGTAGTAGCAGCAGCAGTGGTAGTAGCAGCAACAACAACAACAACAGTAGTAGCAGTAGCTACAATAGCAACATTAGTAGTTGTAGTAGTAGTAGTGTTAGTAATAGTAGTGGCAACAGTAGTAGTTGCTATAGTCATGGTGGTAGTAGTAACAGAAGTAGTAGTATCAGTAGTAATAGTAGCAAAAGTAGTAGTTGGAGAAATAGTAGTAGCAGCTGTAGCAGCTGAAGTAGTAGTAGTAGTAGCGAAAGGAGCAGCAGTAGTAGTACTAGTAAAAGTAGTAGTAGTAGTAGCAACAGTGGTAGTAGTAGTAGCTAGAGCAGCAGTGGTAATATGTGCAATAGTAGTAGTAGTAGTAGTAGTAGTAGTAGTAGTAGTAGTAGTAGTAGTAGTAGTAGTAGTAGTCGGAGTAGTAGTAGTAGTAATAATAGTAGCAGTCGTAGCAGTGGTAGCCATAGTAGAAGTAGTAGCTGAAGTAGTAGTAGTAGCAGTCATAGATCTAATAGTAAAATTAGTAGTAGTAGAAGTAATAGTTGTACAAGTAGTGAAAGTAGTAGTAGTGGAGTTAGTAGTAATTATGGTAGTAGCAACAACAGTAGTAGCACAAGTAGTATTAGTGGGAGTCACAGTAGTTTTAGTAATAGAAATAATCGCATTAATAAAGTAGTGTGAAAAGTAGCAGTGATAGCAGTAGTACTAGTAGTTGTGGTAGCTGTGGTACTAGTAGTAGTAGCAATAGTAGTAGTAGTCGCAGTGGTACTTGTAATAGTAGTAGTACCGGTTGTAGTAGTAGTAGAAGTACTAGCAATAGTAGTAGCAGTGGTTGTATTAGTAGCACTAGCATTCATATTAGTCACATTAGTAGGAGCTACAGTAATAGTAATAGTAGTAGTTGTTGTAGTAGTAGTAGTCATAGTAGCCACAGAGTTCATAGTAGTAGTAGCAGCAGTGGTAGTAATAGTAGCAGTGGCAGTAGTAGCAACAAAAGCAGTAGTAGAGGTAGTGGGAGTAGTAGTAGTTATAGGAATAGTAGTAGCAGAAGTAGTAGTTGGAGTAGCAGTAGAAGAAATAGTAGTTATTGTAGTGGCAGTTGCAGAAGTAGCAGCATAAGTAGTGGTAGTAGTAGTAGTTGTTGTTATTGTAGTAATAGCGGTATTAGTAGTAGTATTACGAGTAGCAGCAACAGCAGTAGTAGTTGTAGTAGTAGCGGTAGTAGCAGTAGCAGTAGTAGTAGCAGTAGTTGCAGCAACAATAGAAATAATAGTAGTAGTACCAACAAAAGCAGCAGTAGTAGTATGGTGGTAGTGGCGGCTAGAGTAGTAGCAGTAGTAGTAGCACGAGTAGTAATAGCAGTTGCAATAAAAGTAGTAGTTGTAGTAGTAGTAGGTGTAGTAGTAGTAGCAATAGCCATAATAGTAGTAGCAGTAGTCATAGTCGGAGTGTAGTAGGAGTAGTAGTAGGAGTAGTAGTGGTTGTTGTAGTAATGAAAGTAGTTGTAGTAGTAGGAGCAGTAATAGTAGGAGTGGGAGTAGTAGTAGTAGTAGTAGTAGTAGTAGTAGTAGTAGTAGTAGTTGTTGTAGTAGTCGAGGTTGTTGGAGTGTTACGAGTAGCTGTAGTAGTAGTACGAGTTGTAGTAGTAGTAGTAGGAGTAAGGGTATAGTAGCAGTAGTTGTTGTTCTTGTGGCAGTAGTAGTAGTAGTATTAGGAGGAGTAATATTTGGAATAGGAGCTGGAGCAGCAATAGTAGAAGGATTTGGGGTAACAATTATGGTAGTAGTAGGAGTACTAGTAGTAGTTGTTGTTGTATTAGTACTAGCAGCAGTAGTAGCAGTGAGAGTAGGTGTTTTAGTATTAGTAGTTGTAGTCGAAGTATTAGTAATAGTAGTAGAAGAAGAAGAAGTAAAAGTCGTAGTTGTAGAGGTAGCAATAGCAACACTAGTAGTAGAAACTATAGTGGTACTAGTGGTAGTTGCAAAAGTAGTAGCAGCTATATTAGTCGGAGTAGTAGTTGTAGTAGTGGTAGTAATAGTAGTAGTGCCACTAGTAGCATTAGCTATAGCAATAGTAGTAGTTGTAATAGTAATTGTCATAGTAATAGTTGTAGTGGTAGTAGTAGCAGTAGTTGTTGTACTAGTAGTAATTATAGCAGGTGTAGTAGTTGTAGTAGCAGTAGTAGTCGTAGTAGTTGTAGGAGTAGCCGTGGTAGTAGGAGTAGTAGTCAAAGTAGTAGTAGTAGCAGTAGGAGGAGGAGGAGTAGTAGTAGTTGTTGTTGTAGTACTAGTAGTTGTAGTAGCGGAAGTAGCAGTAATAGTAATATTAGTATTAGTGGTAGTAATAGTAGTGGCATAAGTAGTAGTAGGAGCAACAACAGCAATAGTAGTAGTTGTAGTATTAGTAGTAGTAGAAGTAGTAGCAGCAGTAGCACTAGTAGTAGTTGTTGTAGTAGTGGTAGTAGGAGTTGTAGTAGAAGTTGTAGTAGGAGTTGTAGTGGTTGGAGTTATGGTTGCAGCAGTAGTAGTTTTTGTATTAGTAGTAGGAGTTTGCCTAGGAGTTGGAATAGTAGTATTCGTGATAGTAGTAGTAGTAGGTGTAGTACTGGTATGAGTAGTTGCAATTCTTGTAGTGGAAGTAGGAGTTGGAATAGTACTTGATGTTGTAGTAGTAGTAGGAGGAGGAGTAGTAGTAGTAGTTGTAGGAGTGGTAGTAGCAGTAGCGGTAGTCATATTAGTGGTAGTAGTAGTAGTTGTAGTGGAAGTTGTAGTAGTAGTCATAGTAGTAGTAGTAGTAACAGGAGCAGTAGTAGTAGTTGTTATAGTAGCTAAAGTAGTAATTGTGATAGCAGCTGCAACAGTGGTAGTAGTAGTAGTTGGATTGTTAGGGGTACTAGTCGTACTTGGAGTAGTAGTAGCAGTAGGAGTAGTAGTAGTAGTAATAGTGGTAGTAGTAGTAGTAGTGGGGGTAATAGTAGTATTAGTAGTTGTTGTTGTTGTAGTAGAAGTAGTAATAGTAGTATCGGTAGTAGGAGCGATAGAAGTAGTAATAGTAGTAGTGCTAGTAGCAATAGCAGCATCAATTGTAATAGTAGTGTTTGTAGTAGTAGTAGTAGTAGTAGTCGTGTTGGTAGTAGAAGTAGGCGTAGTAGTGGCAGACTCGTAGTAGTAGTTGTTGTAGTAGTAATAGTAGTAGTAGTAGTACTAATCATGATAGTAGTCATAGTGGTAGTGATAGTAGCAGTAGTAGTTGGA
Organism: Trichopus zeylanicus subsp. travancoricus; assembly: GCA_005019695.1. NCBI lineage: Eukaryota > Viridiplantae > Streptophyta > Magnoliopsida > Dioscoreales > Dioscoreaceae > Trichopus > Trichopus zeylanicus. Next base: position 48,037 of record RXID01010138.1, read on the forward strand.
ATTGGAACAGTATTCGGAGAAGTAGTTGTTGTAGTGGTAGTAGTACTAGTAGTAGTAGGACTAGTTGTCACAGTTGGAGTTGAAGTACGAGTAGTACTATCATTAGTAGTAGTAGTAGTAGACAAGTAGTAGTAGGAGTTGTAGTAGCAACTATAGTAGTAGCAGTAGTGGTCGTGGTAGCAGCAGGAGTTGTAGCAGCAGCAACAGCAGCAGCAGTAGCAATATTAGTAGTAGTAGTTGTTGTTGTTGTTATAGTAGTAGTAGTGCCTAGCGCAGTAGCCGTACTAGAGTTGTAAAGCAGCGCATCAATAGTAGTAGTCGTAGTGGTAGTAGTAGTAGCCCCCAGAAGTAGTCTTAGTAGTCGTAGTAGCAGAAGTTAGTAGTTTAGATATTAGTAGAGTAGTAGTAGTAGTATATCGTGTAGTATAGTAGTATTCGTAGTAGTAGTAGTAGTAGTAGTAGTAGTAATAGTAGTAGTAGTAGTAGTAGTAGTAGTAATAGTAGTAGTAGTAGTAGTAGTAGTAGCAGCAGTAGTAGTAGTACTAGTAGTATTAATAGTAGTAGTAATAGTAGTCATAACAGTAGTAGCAGTAATACTAGGAGGGTTAGGATTAGTAGTTGTAGTAATAGCAGTAGTAGTAGTTCGGGTAATACGAGTATTAGGATTAGTAGTAGTAGGTGTAGCAATAGCAGCAAAAGTAGTAGTAGGAGTAATAGTTGTTATAGGTGTAGAAGTAGGAGTAGTAGTAGTTGTTGTAGGAGGAGGAGGAGTAGTAGTAGTAGTAGTATAAGTTGGGGAAGTAGTAGCAGAAGTAGTAGTAGTAGTAGTAGTTCTAGGAGGAGTAGTAGGAGTAGTTGTTGTAGTAGTAGTAGTAAGAGTAGTAGTAGTAGTAGTAGTAGTAGTAGTAGAGGTAGAAGTAGTAGCTCTAGTTGTAGGAGGTGCTGAAGTAGGAGTATTAGTTTGAGTAGTAGTAGTTGGAGTAGGGGTAGTAGTCATTCTAGAAGTTGTAGTAGCAGTAGGAGTTGGAGTCATTGTTGCAACAGTAGTAGTAGTAGGAGTAGTAGGTATAGTTGCAGTAATAGGAGTAGTAGTAGGAGTTGTAGTAGTAGTACTAGTAGTAGTAGCAGCAGTAGCAATAGCAGCAGTAGCAGTAGAAGTAGTAGTAGTAGTAGTATTCATAGTAGTAGTAGTAATACTAGAAGTAGTAGTTGTAGAAGAAGTAGTCGTTGTAGTAGTGGTAGTAGTAGTAGGAGGAGGAGGAGCAGCAGTAGCCACAGGATTACTAGTAGTATTAGTAGTAGTTGTTGCTATTGCAGAAGAAGAAGACGTACTAGTAGTAGTAGTAATAGGAATAGCAGTAGGAGCAACAACAGTGGCATCCGCAGTAATATGAGTACTACTAGTCTTAGTAGTAGTAGGCGCCACAGTAGGAGCAGGTGTAGGGCTAAGATTAGGACTAAGTGTAGTTGTAGTTGGAAGTGTAGTAGCAGTATCAGTAGCAATAGTAATAATAGTAGTGTAGTAGTAGTAGTAGTAATGGTAGTAGTTGAGCAGTAGTTGCAGTAGCAGTAGTAGTAGATGTAGTAGCAATAGTCGTAGTTGTGGCAGTCTAAGTAGTGGTAGTGGTTGTAGTCGCAGTAGTAGTAGTGGTAGTAGTCACAGCAGTAATAACAACACTAGTAGTATTAGTAGAAATATTAATAGTAGTAGATGTAGAAGTAGAAGTCATAGTAGCTATTATATAGTAGTAGTAGTAGTTATAATACTAGTAGTAGTAGTAGTTATAATACTAGTAGTAGTGGTTGTAGTTATAGTACTAGTAGTAGTGGTTGTAGTTTTTGTTGTTTCTTTAGTAGTAGAAGTAGTTGTCGTAGTTGTTGTAATATCAGTGTTAGTGGTTGTAGTAGTTGAAGTAATAGTAGTAGTTATAGAAGTGGTAGCAGTAGTAGTAGCAATAATTGCAGTAGTAGTAGTAGTAGTAATGACAGTCGAAGCAAAAGCAGTAATAACAGTATTGTAGTTGTTGGTTTAGTTGCAGTGGTAACAGCAGCAGCAGCAGTAGTTGCAATAGTAGTATTAGCACTAGTAGCAATCATAGCAGTATTAGTACTAGGAGTAGTAGTAGCAGTAGCAGCAACAATAGTAGTAGTAGCTGCTGCTGCAGCTATAATAGTAGTAGCAGCAGTAGTAGCGACTGTTGTCGCAGTAGTTGCAGTAGTAGGAGTAGTAGCGATAGTAGCAGTAGTAGTAGCAGTAGTAGTAGGAGGAGGAGGAGGAGAAGAAGGAGAAGTAGAGTAGTAGTAATAGTAGTAATAGTAGTTATCGCAGTAATAACAGTAGTAGAAGTAGTAGCAATGGTCATAGCAGCCATAGTAGTATTAGTAGTGGTGGTGGTCCTAGCAGTAGTAGCAGTAGCAATAGCAATAGTAATAGTGGCAATAGTAGTGGAACAAGTAGCAGCAGTAGCAATAATGGTAGTAGTAGTAGTAGTAGTAGTAGTAGTAGTAAAAGTAGTTGTACTATTTGTAGTTGTAGTAGTACTATCTGTAGAAGTAGTAGTAGCAATAGTAGCCGTAATAGTAGTTGTAGTAGTAGAAAGTAGTAGCAGTAATAGTAGTAGTAGTAATAGTAGCAGCAATAGTAGTTGTACTATTTGTAGTGGTAGCTGTAGTAGTAATAGTAGCAGCTGTAGTAGTAGCTGTAATAGTAGTATTAATAGTAGGCAAAGAAGTGGAAGTAGTAGTTGCAATAGTAGTAATTGTGGTGCTAATTGTGGTGCTAATTGTAGCAGCAGCAGCAGCAGTAGTAGTAGTAGTAGTAGCAATAGTAGTGGTGGTGATGGGAATAGGTGTAGGAGTAGTAGTAATAGTAGCAGTAGCCCCCGTAGTAAGAGGAGTAGTTGTACTAGTATTAGTAGTAATAGGAATAGTAGTACTAGTAGTAGTTGTAGAAGTAGTAGTAGTAGTAATAGGAGTGGCAATAGTCATAGAAGAAGTAGTTGTAGTTGTAGTAGTACTAGTGGCAGTAGTAGTTGAAGCTGTAGCAGTAGAAGTAGAAGTCATTATTGTCGTAGTAGTACTAGTAGTAGTGGTGGTAGAGGTAGTTGTTGAAATAGTAGTAGTAGTAGTAGTAGTACTAGTTGTAGTAGTAGAAGTAGAAGTCGTAGTTGCAGTTATAGTAGTAGTAGTTATTATTGTATTAGTAGTATTTGTTGTAGTAATAGTAGGAGCAGCAGTAATTGTTGTTATTATTTTTGTATCATGAGGAGTAGTGGTTGCAGTAGTAGTAGTCCTAGTTTTAGTAGAAGTACTAGTAGTAGTAGTAGTAGTACTAGTACTAGTAGTAGTAGTTGTAGTAATAGTAGTAGTTTTAGTTTTAGTAGTAGTTTTAGTTTTAGTAGTAGCACTAGTAGTTGTAGGAGGAGTAGTGGTGGTAGTAGTAGTAGTTGTATTAGTGTAGTGGTGGGTAGTAGTAGCAGTAGGTGTAGCTGTTGGGGTAGGAGTAGGAGTAGCAGTGATAGTCGGTGTAGTAGTTGTAGAAGTAGTAGTAGCAATAGAAGAAGTAGTACTAATAATAGTAGTAGTAGAAGTAGTAGTCGTATTAGTATCAGTGGTAGTAGTACTAGTAGTGATAGTAGCAGCAATAGTAGTAGTGGTAGTAGCAGTAGCAATAGCAGTCCAGTAGTAGCAATAGCAGTTGTAAAGTATAATAGTAGTAATAGTAGCTGTAGTAGTGGTAGCAGTAGTAGTAGTAGTTGTTGTATCAGTAGCTGTGACAATAGTCGTAGTAGTAGTAGTAACAATAAGAGTAGTAGCAATAGATGTTGTAGTATAGTAGTAGTAGGAGTATCAGTAATAGTATTTGTAGTAGTAATAGTCGTAGTATAATTCGTAGTAGTAGCAAAGTAGTAGTAGTAGGTGAAGAAGTACCAATAGGAGTTGGAGTCGGGGTAGTGGTAGTAGTAGTAGTAGTAGTAGTTGCAATAGTAGTAGTAGTAGTAGTAGTGACAATAGTAGGTGTAGTAGCAGTAGCAGTAGTAGTAGTTGCAGTAGCAGTAGTAATTATTATTATTGTTGTTGTTGCGATTGTTGTTGTAGTAGCAGTTGTAGCAGTAGAAGTAGCCATAGGAGTAGTAATAGTACTGGTAGAAGTTGTACTTGTTGTAGGTGTAGGTGTAGGTGTAGGAGTAGGAGCACGAGTAGTAGGATTAGTAGTAGTAGTTCTAGGAGTAGTTGGAGTAGTAGTTGGAGTACTAGTAGGAGTTGCAATAGAGGTAATAGCAATAGTATCAGTAATAGTGGAAGTAGTAGTAGGAGTAGTTGTAGTTGTAGTAGCAGTAGTAGTAATAGTTGTAGTTCGAGTAGTAGTAGTTGTAGTTGTAGTAGCAGTAGTAGTAATAGTTGTAGTTCGAGTAGTAGTAGTTGTAGTTGTAATATTAGTAATAGTAGCAGTTGTAGTAGTAGCGGTAGTTGTAATAGTTGTAGTTGGAGCAGTAGCTATAGTAGTAGTAGTAGTAGTAGTAGCAGCTGTAGCACTAGTAGTAGTTGTAGTTGTTGTTGTAATAGTAGTAATGGTAGTAGTTGTAGTTGTAATATTAGTAATAGTAGCAGTTGTAGTAGTAGCGGTAGTTGTAATAGTTGTAGTAGTAGTAGTATCAGTAGCAGCAGTAGCACTAGTAGTAGTCGTAGTTGTTGTTGTAATAGTAGTAATGGGAATAGTAGTAGTAGTAGTAGTAGTAGTAGTAGTAGTAGTAGTAGTAGTACTAGTACTAGTGGTGGTGGTGGTGGGAGTAGGTGTAAGAGTTGTACTAATAGTAGCAATAGTAGCTGTAGTAACCGTATTAATTGGAGCAGTTGTAGTAGTATTAGTAATAGTAGGAGTACTAATAGAAGTAATAGCAGCAGCAGCAGTAGTAGTAATAGTAGAAATAGCAGCAGCAGTAGTAGCAGTAGTAGTAGCAGCATTAGGAGCGATAATAGTTGTTGTTGTTATAGTAGTAGTAGCAGAAATAGGTGTAGTAGTCGTAATAATAGTTGCAACAGTAGTAGTAGTAGTAGTGGTTGGAGTAGTAGTACTAGGATTATTATTAGTAGTAGTAGTAGTAGTAGTAGCAGCAGTGGCAATAGTAATAGTAATAGTGGTAGTAATCGTGTTACCAATAGTAGTAGTAGTAGTACTAGTAGCAGTAGTAGAAGTTGTAGTAGTAGTACTAGTAGTAGTAGTAGTAGTAGTAGTAGTAGAAGTAGTAGTAGGAGTAGCAGTTGGAGTAGCAGTAGTAGTAGCTCTTGCAGTGGTAGTAGCACTATAGTAGTAGTAGTAGTAGTAGTAGTAGTAGTAATAAAAGGAGGAGTAGTAGTAATAGGAGTAGTAGTATTAGTGGTAGTAGCAACAATAAGAGTTGCCGTAGTAGTGGCAGTAGCAGTAGTAATTCTAGTATTAGTGGTCGTAGTATTAATAGTAGTAGGTGTAGAAGTAGCAGTAGGATTTGGAGTAGGAGTAGTAGTAGTAATAGAAGTAGTAATTTTAGTAGTAGGAGTACTAGCAGTAGTTGTAGTTAGAATAGTAACATGAATAGTAGTATTAGAAGCAACAAAAGAGGGAGTTGTAGTTCTATTCGTAGGAGCTAGAGTGGGAGTAGTAGCAGTTGTTGTTGTTGTTGTTGTAATAGTAGTAGGAGTAGGAGTAAGAGTAGTAGTAGTTGGAGTAGTTGTAGTAGTAGTAGCAGTATGAGTTAGTAGCGATAGTTGGAATAGGAGTGATAGTAGTAGTAGCTGCAGTAGTTGTAGCAGTAGTTGTTGTCGTAGTAGTAGCAAAAGTATGATTGGAAGTAGGAGTTGTAGTTGTAGTAGGAGAAGCAGCCACAGTACTAACAGTAGAAGTAGAAGTAGTAGTAGTTGCAGTTGTACTAGTAATAGAAATAGTAGTAGTAGCAGCAGCAGCAATAGTAGCAGTACAAGAAGAAGCAGCAGTAGTAGTAGTTGTAGTAGTAAATTGAGTAGTAATAGTTATAGTAGTATTTGTTGTAATAGTAGTAGTAGTAGATGTAGTTGTAGTAGTAGTAGTAGTAGCAGTAGAAGTTGTAGTAGTAGTTATGGTGCTACCAGTAGTAGCAGCTGTAAAATTAGTAGTGGTAGTAGTAGTAGTAGTAGTAGCAGCAGAAGTAGTACTAGTAGCCATAGTAGTAGTCGCAGTAGTAGTAGTTGTGGAAGTGGTTGTAGTAGTAGCAGCACTAGTAGTAGTAGTCATAGGAGTAGCAATAGTTGTAGTAGGTGTTGCAGCAGTAGTGGCAGTAGTACTAGTAGTAGTAGTTATGGTTGTCGTTATTGTTGTTATTGTAGTAGTAGTAGTTGGAGTTGTTGTAGTAGTAGTAGCAATATGAGTTAGTAGCGATAGTTGGAATAGGAGTGGTAGTAGTAGTAGCAGCAATAGTTGCAGCAGTAGTTGTTGTCGTAATAGTAGCAGAAGTATGATCGGAAGTAGGAGTTGTAGTAGTAGTAGGAGAAGTAGCCGCAATACTAATAGTAAAAGTAGGAGTAGTAGTAGTAGCAGCAGCAGCAGTAGTAGTAAATCGAGTAGTAATAGTTATAGTAGTATTTGTTGTAATAGTAATAGTAGTAGATGCAGTTGTAGTAGTAGTAGTAGTAGCAGTAGAAGTCGTAGTACTAGTTGTGGTGCTACCAGTAGTAGCAGTTGTAAAATTAGCAGTGGTAGTAGTAGTAGTAGTAAAAGCAAGAGAAGTGGTAGTAGTAGCCATAATAGTAGTTGCAGTAGTAGTAGTTGTGCAAGTGGTTGTAGTAGCAGCAGCACTAGTAGTAGTAGTCATAGGAGTAGTAGTAGTTGTAGTAAGTATTGCAGCAGTAGTGGCAGTAGTACTAGTAGTAGTAGTTATGGTTGTCGTTATTGTTGTTGTTGTAGTAGTAGTAGTGCCAGAAGTTGTCCAAGTATTAGTAGCAGCAATAGTAGTAGAAGAAGCAGCAGTGTAGCAGTAGATGTATTAGTAGTGGTGGTTGTAGTAGTAGTAGTTGTTGTTGTAGTGGTAGTGGTAGTAATAATAGTAGCAATAGTAGTAGTCGTAGTCGATGTGGAATTAGTAGTAGGAGTAGCAGTAGTAGAAGTAGTATTAGTAGTAGCAGTAGTAGGAGGAGTAGGTATAGTACTAGGAGTAGTAGCAGGAGCTATAGTGGTAGTAGTAGTAGTAGGAGTGTTAGTAGTTGTACGAGTAGTAGTAGAAGGAGGAGTAGTAGCCGAAGTAGTAGTAGTAGTAGGAGTGTTAGTAGTTGTACGAGGAGTAGTAGAAGGAGGAGTAATAGCCGAAGTAGTAGTAGTAGTAGGAGTAGTAGTAGTAGTAGGTGTAGTAGTAGCAGTAGTAGTAGGAGTAGTATATATTGTAATAGGAGTAGGAATAGTAGTAATAATAGCAACAGTAGTAGTTGCAGTAGCAGTCATAGTAGTTTCAATAATAGTAGTAGTAGTTATTGCAGAAGTAGTAGCAGCAGTAGTTGTTACGGTAATAGTTGTAATAATAGAAGTAGTAGTAGGAGTAGCACTAGGAGTAGTTGGAGTAGAAGTCATAGTAGTAGTAGTAGTACTAATAGTAGCAGTGGTAGTAGTAGTAGGAGTAGTTGTTGTAGTTGTACTAGTAGAAGTAGAGGCAGTTGTTTTAGTAGTAGCAATACCAGTAGCAGAAGTAGTAGCAGTAGTAGCAAGAGTAGTTGTAGTAGTAGTAGTAGCAATAATTGTATCAAAAGTATGACAAGTAGGAGTAGTAGTAGTAGTCGGAGTAGTAGTAGTAGTCGGAGTAGTAGTAGCAGTAGTAGTTGTAGAAGCAATAGTAGTCGTAGTAGTAGAAGAAGAAGCAGTAGTAGTAGGAGTAGCAGTTGTAGTAGTAGTAGTTGTAGTACTAGACGTAGTAGTAAGAGTAGTACTTGGAGTAGAAGTTCGAGTAGGAGTAGTAGTAGTAGTTGAGGTAGTAATAGTAGCAGTGGTAGTAGTAGCTGGAGTAGTAGTAGTAGTAGTTTTAGTAGTAATAGTAGTAGTAGCAGCAACAACAATAGTAGTAGTAGCAGCAGTAGTAGTAGTAGCTGTAGGAGCAGTTGTAGTAGTAGTATTAGTAGTAGCAGTGGTAGAAGTAGTAGAAGTAGTAGTTGTAGTAGTAATAATAATAGTTGCAGTAGTTTTAGTGGTAGTAGTAGTAGCAACAATAGTAATAGTGATAGTAGCAGTAGTAGCAGGAACAGCAGTAGTAGTAGTAGCAGTAGCAGTAGAAGTAGTAGTGGTTGTATTGGTAGTTTTGACAGTAGTCATAGTATTAGTAGTAACAATAAGAGTAGTGGTAGCGGTAGTAGTATAGTAGTAGTAGTAGGAGTACTAGTAATAGTATTTGTAGAAGAAGTAGTCACAATATTAATTGTAGTAGTAGTAGCAGTAGTAGTACGTGAAAAAGTACCAATAGGAGTCAGAGTTGGAGTAGTAGTAGAAGTCGGAGTAGTAGTAGTTGCAATAGTAGTAATGGTAGTAGTAGCAACAGTAGCAGTAGTGGCATTAGTAGTAGTAGTAGTTGTAGTAGTAGTAGTAGTAGTTGTTGTTGTTGTTGTTGTTGCGGTAGTTGTTACAGTAGTTGTTGTAGCAGTAACACTAGTCGTAGGAGTAGTAGTAGTAGTGGCAGTAGTCATTGTTGTCGTAGGTGTTGTAGTAGTAGTGGTGGCAGAAACAAGAGTAGTAGTAGTAGTTGTTGTAGTAGTAGTAGAACTGTTAGCAGTAGTAGCAGTAGTACTTGAAATAGTAGTAGCAGAAGCAGGTGTAATAAGAGTAGCAGTAGTAGAAGTTGTAGTAGAAATAATATTAGCCGTAATAGTAGTAGTCGTAGTAGGAGCAGAAGTAGTAGTAATATTAGCAGTAATAGTAGTAGTAGCCGTAGTAGCAATAGTAGCCGTAGAAACAATAAGAGCTGTAGCAGCAGCAATAGCAGTATTGATAGCAGTAGATGCAGCTGTAGTAGTTGTAATGGTAGTGGTAGTTGTTGTAGCAGTAGCGGTAGTAATAGTAGTAGTAGTAGTAGTAGTAATAGTAGTAGTACTACTACTACGATTACTAAAACTACTACTACTACTAATACTACTGTTATTACTACCACTACAACTACTAGAGCTATTGCTATTCCTACAACTACAATTACTACTACAACTACAACTACTACACCTACAACTACTCTAACTACTACTACTGCTATTTCTACAAAAACTACTGTTACTACTGCTATTACAATAACTAGTATTACTACTGCTACAGCTACTGCTACTACAACCACAACTGCTACTACTTTTACTCTGCTACTGCTACTTCTCCCATTACTAGTGCTACTCCAACTACTACTCCCCCAGCTACTACTACAACTACTCCACCTAATATGACTGGTACGACTACTATTGCTGCTACTAATATTACTACTACTACTCCCACTACTACTAATATTAATACTAAGAGTAATATTACTACTACAACTACTACAATTATTACAACTACGACAACAACAGCAACAACAACAACAACTACTACTACTAATAATAATACTCCAACTACTAAGACAACTACTACTAATTCTACTAGTTGTACAACTGCTACTACTATTACTTTCACTACTGCTGCTACTACTAATACTACTACTTGTACAATTACTACAACTACTACTCCTTCAACTGCTGCTACTACTACTACAAATACTACTTCTACTCCAATGCCTACTGCTCTTTCTACTACTCCTAGTCTGACTACCACTACACTACACCTACTGGTACTACTACTACTACTAAAACAACAACAACAACTACTACTACAACAACTACAACTCTTACTACTACTACTGTTGCTAATACTAATCTTGCTGCAACTATAGCTACCACTACGCCAACTATTACTACTCTTACAAAAACTCCTACTCCTACTCCCACTACTACTACTACATCTCCTCCTCCTCCTCCTCCTACTACTACTAGTATACTATTGCAACTGCTACTATGACAACTACACCTCGTCTTACTCCTACTACAACTACAACTGCACCTACTCCTACAACTGTTACTACTACTGCTACTACTACTACTCCTACTACTACTACTACTACTACTACTACTTCTCCTCCACCTCCTCCTCCTCCTTCTATTGTTACTACTACTCCTACTACTACTGCTATTGCTGCTACTACTACTACTACTATTCGTACTAATACTACTACTCCTACTCCTACCACTGCTACTACTACTACTACTAGTCCTACTACAACTCATACTCCTACTACTATTGCTTCTACTCTACTCCTCCTCCTACTACTTCTACTACCACCTGTACTATTACTGCTGCTACTACTCCTACTCCTACTTCTACTACTACTTCAACAACTACTATTACTACAACTACTATGACTACAACTACTATTGCTACTGCTACTAACAACAACAACTACTATGGCTACTCTTACTACTACAACAACAACTACTATTACTTCTGCTACTGCAGCTCCTACTACTGCTTTGACTATTACTACTGTTGCTGTTGTTGCCACTACAACTGCTACTACTACTACTACTGATAGTATAGCTTCTATTGCAACTATAACTGCTACTATTGTTACTACTACTGCTACAACTGCTACTACTGCTACTTCTGCTTGTATTGCTCCTTCTGCTGCTATTACTACTACTATTGGTACTACTACTACTGCATGTACTATTGCTAATAATACTACTTCCACTAGTTCAACACTATTACTAATGTTGCTACTCCTAATGTCGCTACTACTGCCACTACTACTACTACTACTACTACCACTACCAATACTACTAGTTCTACTATTGCTACTACTACTACTCATACTACAACTACTACTACGACTTCTGTTACTTCTGCTACAAGTACTACTACTACTACTATTGCTGCTGCTACTACTACTATAGCTACTACTGCTGCTGCTGCTGCTCCAACTGCTACTCCAAGTACTACAAGTACTACTACTACTACGGCAACTACCGCCACTACTACTACTACTACAACTTCTACTACTACTACTACTACTACTACTACTCCTACCACTCAACATACAACGACTCCAAATACTCTTACTACAAGTAAAACTACCGCAACTATTGCTACTTCTGCTACTGCTAATGAAGATGCAACTGCTGCTACCACTACTCCAACTATTACTACTCTTAACTACAACTCCTACCCCGACTACCACTACTACTACTACATCTTCGCCTCCTCCTTATACTACTACTACTAGGACTACTACTGCAACTGCCACTACGTTAACTACACCTTGTCTTACTCCTACTACTATTACTAGTACTCCTACTACTACTCCTACACCTACTCCTACTCCTACTACAACTACTTCTCCTTTTTCTACTGCTACTACTACTCCTACTGCTACTCCTACTCCTACTACTCCTACTACTACTCCTACTACTACTCCTACGCCTACTCCTACTCCTACTACTACTTTTAGTACGACTACTACTACTAATACTCCTACAACTACTACTAATAGTACTTCGACTAGTACTACTACTAGTTTTTCGACTGCTACTACTAATACCATCATCACTACTACCACTACACCTACCGCTACTACTACTAGTACTACTCCTTCTACTACTACTACTCCTCCTATAACTACCACTATTTTTTCTGCTACTACTATGACTCCTGCTACTACTACTAGTATGACTACTATTGCTACTGCTACTACTACTACTAGCACTACTATAGCTGCTACTGCTACTACTGCAACTAGTGCAACCTCTACCACTACTACAGCTCCTACTACTACTACAATACAGCTACAACTTCTACTACTAGCACTACTACAACTCCAACAACTTACACTATTCTACTATGAATAATACTAGTACTACTTCTACAAGTTCTACAACTACTCCTACTGCTACTATTACTCCTCCTAGTGCTACTGTTGCTACAACTTCTGCTACTATGTCTACTACTACTACTACTGTTACTACTTCTACTACTATTGTTAGTGCTAAGACAAGTACTCCTACTGCTACTACTAGTACGCCTACTAATGCTACTGCTACTACTAGTGCTGTTGCTACGACTTCTACTACTGCAACTACTACTACTACTACTGCAACTACTACTATAGCTCTTGCTACCACTACTAGTACTACTACTACTACTACTAATACGACTACAACTACTATTACTAGTACTACTACTACTACTACTACTACTCCTACAACTACTACTGTGACTACTACTACTGATATTACTGCTTCCACTACTCCTGTTGCTACTACAACTACGACTACAACTACACCGATTACTACCAATACTACTACTACGACTACTACTACTGATATTACAACTATTTGTACAACAACTTCTATTGCTATTACTACTACCACTACTGCTATAGTCACTCCAGCTACTACTAATACTGCTATGACTACTACTACTACTTCTGCCACTACTACTACTACTTCTGCCACTACTACTAGTTCTACTATTGCTACCACTACAGCAAGTAATTCTATTTCAACTCCTACTACTCCTCCTACTACTACAACAACAACTACTACTACTACCAACATTGCTTATACTACTGCCCCTACTCCAACACGCACTCCTTTTACAACAAGTACGACTAGTACTACTACTACTATTACTACTACTTGCAGAGTTACTACCAGAACTATTAGTACAACAACATTTAGTAGTACTACTACTACTACCACTACTTCTGCTAGTACTACTACTGCTACTACTACTAGTATTGCTACTATCGCTACTATAACTACTACAGCAACAACAACTCTTGGTGCTGCGGCATCAGCATTGGCTGCAACCCCTACTACTCCTACAACTACTCCTACTTCTATTACTACTACTACTACTACTACTACTACTACTACTAGTACTAATACATGTATTACTACTACTACTACTACTACTACTACTAATAGTACTACTACACAAATACTACAGCAACCACTTCTACTGAAACTTCTACTGCTACTACTACTACAACTAGTACTATTATTTCTGCTACTACTGTTGCTAGTACTACAACTACTAGTGTGACTACTAGTATTACTACTACTACACCTATTACAACAACAGCAACAACTACTACTACTACTACTTCCTCAACTACTATTACAACTACTATTCTACTACTTCTTTAACTACTATTACTACTACAACTATAGCTACTACTACTATTCTTGTGATTACTACTACTATTGCTACTACCACTACTATTACTACCACTACAGCTATTACAACTACTGCTACTACTACTAGGGCTATTACTAGTACTACTACTACAACAACTACTACTATTACTATTATTACTATGACTACTACTACTACTACTACTACTGTTGTTGTTGTTGCTGCTACTACTACTATTACTACTGCTGCTACTACTGCTACTACTACTACTTCTACTACTAGTTGTAGTACTCCTACTACAACTACTATCACTACTATTACTACTGTTGCTACTGCTGCTGTAGCTGCTGCTGCACCTACTATTCCTACTTTTACAACAACTACTACTATTATTACTACTTCTACTACTACTACTACTACTACTACTACTACTACTACTATTGCTGCTACTACAACAACTACTACTGCAAGTACTACTACGACTCCAACAACAGCTACAATTACTACTTGTATACTACAACAAATACTACTATTACAACTACTACAACTGCTACTACTGCAACTGTTACTCCTACTACTACTACTACTACTACTAGTGCTACTACTACTACTACTACTAGTGCTACTATTACTACTACAACTACTGATATTTCGACTGCTATTATTATTACTAACACTACTACAACTCCTGCAACTACTACTACCATGACTACTACTACTACTACAATGACAACAACATTAACTACTACTACTACTACTATGACAATAGTTACTGCTGCTGCTACTACAACAACTGCTACTACTGCTACTACAACTACAGCTACTCCTACTACTACTACTAGAACTACTACTGCTGCTTCTTCTCTTACTACTACAACTACTGCTGCTGCTGCTGCGACTACTGCCTCTAATACTACTACGACTACGACTACAACACTTACAACACCTACTACTACTAGTACTACTATTACTGCTCCTAACGCTACTACTCCTCCTACAACTACTACTGCCATGATTGCTACTACTCCTGCAATAACAACAACAACAATAACTACTACAACTACTACTATTACTAGTTCTGCTACCGCTACTACTACAACAACTGTTGCTGCTACTACTGCTGCCGCTGCTACTACTACTGCTACTGCTACTCCTCCTACTACTACTACTACTGCTGCTGCTGCTACTACTACTATTACTACTACCATTTTTACTACTATTACTACTATTAACACTACTACTTCTCCTGCAACTACTACTACCATGACTAGTACTTCTACTACAACAACAATAACTACCACTACTACTACTACTAGTACTGCTACTACTGCTGCTTCAACTAGTACAACAATAACTACTACTACTACAACCTACTACTACTACTACTACTACTACTACTACTACTACTACTACTACTACTACTACTACTACTACTACTACTACTACTACTACTACTACTACTACTACTACTACCGTTACTTCTATTACTGCCAATTCTACTACTGCTAATACTACAACTACTATTCTTGCTACTGCTAGTACCACTATTACTAGACCTATTACTACAAATACTACTACTACTACTACTACTACAACTTTTACTACTACTACTACTACTATGACTGCTACTATTTCTACTAATGCTTCTACTACTATTACTACTGCTACTACAACTATTACTCCTTTTATTGCGATTGCTACTGCCACTACTACTGCTACTGCTACTACGACTTCTGCCACTGCCACTACTCCTACTTCTACTTCTATTACTACTACTACTGCAACTAATTCTATTACGACTCCGACTACTCCTACTCCACCTACTACCACTACACCAACTTCAACTATTACTACTACTACTGCTCCGACAATTACCCCTACTCCTACACCTACTCCTATTACTACAACTACTACTACAACAACAACAACAATTTCTACTACTACTATTTGTACTATGACTGCCAGAACTACTTTTACATCTACTTTTACTACTAAGACTACTACTACTTCTGCTACTACTGCTACTACTACTACTACTACTACCACAACAACTACAGCTACGACAACTACTAATGCTACTGCTACAACTAGAACAACAACTATTGCTGCTGCGGATGTTGTGGCTGCAACTCCTGCTACTACTACTACTACTAGTAATACTACTACAACTACGACTCCCCCTCCTACAACTTCTACAACTACCACAACTACTATAGCTTCTACTTCTACTACTTCTACAACTACTACAATAACTACTACTACTATTACTACTACTATTACTACCACTACTGTTACTGCAACCACTACTACTGCTACTACTACTTGTACTACTACTGTTGCTACACCAACTACTACTACTACACTTATTACTACTAATACTACTGCTACTGCTACTATTACTACAAATACTTCAGCTACTATAACTACTACTACTACAACTACAACTACCAGTAGTATTACCTCTTTTACCACTGTTATTACTACTACTATTGCTACTACTACTGCTGCTACTACCACCACTGCTACAACTACTACTGCTACTACTACAATTACTACTCTAGCTACTACTACAAGTTCTACTATTTCTACTCCTACAACTTCTACCACTACTACCATTGCTCCTACGACTTCCCCTACACTAGCACCTATTACAACTGCTACTACGAGTACTACTGCTACCAGTGCTACTACTTGTACAGCTACTATTACGATGACTACTACAACCACTTCAGGTACTACTACTACTTCTACTACTAGTAATACTACCACCACCACTACTAATACTACTACTTCCCCTACTGCTACTACTACTTCTGCTACCACTACTACTTTTGCTACCAATAGTACTAATACTACTTCTACTAGAACTACAACAACAACTACTACTACTTTTGCTGCTGCTGCGGCATCAACTCCAACTACTACAACTACTACTCCTACTTCTATTGCTATAACTGCAACTATGACTACTACTACCAGTACTTCAACTACTACTACTACTACTACTTCTTCTACTACTACTACTACTTGTAGTACTACTACTTCTACTACTACTACTACTACTACTACTACTACTACTACTACTACTACTACTACTAGCATTGCTACTACTTCTACTACTACTACAACTACTACTGTTGCTACAAATATTACTATTACTACCACAACTATTACTGCAAATACTTCTACTACTACTACAACAACTACTACTATTACTACAACTATTGCTGCTACTGCTTCTACTACTATTACTACCACTACTACTACTACGGTTACTACTTCTACTATTGCGATGACTACTGCTACTACCACTTATGCTACTGCCACTATTGCTACTACCTCTACTGCTACAACTACTTCTATTGCCACTCCTACTACTCCTCCTACTACTGCTACTACGACTACTCCTACTATAACTATTACTGCTACTACTGCTCCCACTACTACCCCTACTCCAATATCTACTACTGTTGCTACTAATAGTACTACTACTACCACACCTATTATTACAAATACGACTATTAGCACTACAACTACTACTTTTACAACTACTACTACTATTACTACAACTATTGCTGCTACTGCTTCTACTACTATTACTACCACTACTACTACTATTGCGATGACTATTACTACTACTACTGCAACTTATGCTACTGCCACTATTACTACTACTTCTACTGCTACAACTACTTCAATTGCCACTCCTACTACTCCTCCTACTTCTACTACCACTACTCCTACAACTATTACTCCCACTACTACCCCTACTCCTATATCTACTCCTGTTATTACTACTACTACTACAACAACAACAACAACTATGAGAACTATATTATAACTGTTACTGCTGCTGTTTCTTCTGCAACTACTACCACTACTGCTGCTACTGCTACTACTATAACAATTACTACCAATGTTGCTGCTACAACTGCAACTCCTAGTACTACAACTACAACAACAACAACAACAACAACAACTACTACTACTACTACTAATGCTACTACTACTAGTAATGCTACTACTACTAGTAATGCTACTACTGCTAGTACTACAACAACAACAATTACTACTACTACTACTGCCACTAATGCTACCATTGCCAATAATGCTACTACTACTAGTACTACAATAACAACAACTACTACTGCTACTATGGCTGCAACTCCTAGTACTACTTCTACTGCTGCTACTACAGCTACAAATCCTAGTACTACTACTACTACGATTACTACTACTATTGCTACTACTACTACTACTATTATTATTATAACTACTACTACTACTACTATTAGTATTGCTACAACTACTCCTCCTCGCCCTCCTCCTCCTACTACTACCACCACTGCTACCGCCACTACTAGTGTTACTACTACTACTACTACTCCTACACCAATTCCTACTCCTCAAACTACACCTACTATTACATCAGCCGCTAGAATTATCACTACTCCTATCAATGCTAATACTACTAATACTATTACTATTACTACTACTACTACTACTACTACTACTACTACTACTACTACTACTACTACTTCTGCTACTACTACTGCTACTACTACTACTACAACTATTGCTGCTGCTACTACTACTACTCCTGCTTCTACTACTATAGTAACTATTGTTACCACAACTACCTCTGCTACTACTACTACTCTTACTACTACTACTGCTACTACAACTACAGCTCCATGATTAATACTATTACTACAACTACAACTACTACAGCTGCTACTACTACCACTCCTCCTACTAGTACTACTACTACTACTACTATGACTAATACTACTAGTACTACTACTACTTCTGCTACTACTACTCAAACTCCACCTTCTACTCCTACTTCTATTCCAAATCCTAGTACATCTTCTACTGCTACTAGGACTTCTACTATTATTAATACTCCTGCTACTTCTATAACTACTACAACTACTGCTGATGCTACTACTGCTGCTACTACTGCTAATACTAGTACTACTACTGCTGTTGCTGCTACTACTTGTGTTCCTACTACAATTACTACCAGTATAATTAGTACTACTTCTATTCGTGCTACTACTGCTTTAGCGCCTACTACTCGTACTGCTCCGACAACTGCTGTTATAGCCACTCTGAGAACTACTATTGCTGCTACTACTACTCGTATTACCACTTGTACTCCTACTCCTATGACTATTGCTACTACTACTACTCATACTAGTACTACTGCTACTATAACTCATACTACCACTCCTACTCAAACTCCAACTCCTACCACTTCCTTGACAAGTACAACTACTACAACAACTACTACTCCCACTACTACTGCAACTACTTCTATCACTAGTTCTACCACTACTGCTACAGTTACTCCTATCAGTACTGCTACTACTATTACCACTACTACTACTATTGCTACTACTTCTACTACTAGTACTACTACTACTACTACTACTTCTTCTATTGCTAGTACAACTTCTACTACTCCCACTCCAACTTCGACTGCTACTACTACTCCTATTACTACAACTACTACCACTACTCCAATTACTATTACTCCCACGCTAATTCTTACTACTACTACTAATACTACTAATACTACCATAACCAATACAACAACTACTACAACAACTACTAGTAATGCTACTTCTACTTCCATAACAACAACAACTAATACTACTCCTACTCCTCCGCCTGCTACTACTACTACTACTACTATTCCTGCAAATGCTACTACTACTCCTAGTCTATCTCCGAATCGTACTACTGCTATTAGTACTACTAATAGTACTCCTACTGCTACTCCTACTACTCCAACTCCTACAACCACTTCTACGCCTACGGCTACTACTACTACTATTACTACTAATATTACTATTGCTACTAATACTACTTTACTACTACAACTACTACTATTACAACTCCCACTGCTACTACTACTACTACTACTACTACTATTATTGCTAGTACTACAACTACTACTACTATTACTACTACCTCTACAATAATTAATCCTACTACTACAACTAATTCTATTGCAATTACTACTAGTACTACTACTAATACTACTGCTACAACTAATGCTACTACTACTACTTCTACTACTACTAGTAGTACAACTATTATTACCACAATGAGTACTAATACTACTACTACTCAAACTGCAACTACTACTACTACAACTACTACTACTCCTGCTACTACTACTACTATGACAACAACAACAATGACTACTACTACAACTAGAACTGCAACGTCTACTACCACTACAACTACTACCTCTACTACTACTACTGCAACTACTACTACACTATTACTACTACTAGTTCTACTACAACTACATATACTACCACTGCTCCAACTATTACTTCTACTACTGCTGTTGTTGCTGCTACTACTACTACTACTAGTCCTACTACAACTACAATTACTACTAATACGACTACTACTACTACTTCTACTCCTAGTCCAAAAACTCCTCTCACAACTACTTATGCTACCAGTATTACTGCTACTACTACTCCTACTACTGCTGCTGCTGCTACTACTACTACTACTACTACTACTACTACTACTACTAATACCACTACTACTCCTGCTACTACTTCTAAAACTACTACTACTATGACTACAACTACTATTGCAACTACTATAATGACTACTTCTGCTACTACTACTATTGCTATTAGCTCTACTAATACTATTACTATTGCTACAACTACTACACTACTAATACAACTTCGACTACTACCACTGCTACTACTTCAAAAACTACAACTATGACTACTATTAATACTACAACTACTACTACGACAACTAGAACTACTCCTACCACTACTACTACTACTCCTAATGCAACTTCTTCTACTATTACTACTGCAGCTCGTACAGATATTAGTACTATGACTACTAATACTACAACTCCTACGTATACTACTGCCACTACTACAACTATTACTACTTCGACTACTACAACTGCTACAACTACGACTATTTCAATCACTACTACTACCACCACGACTACTACTATTACAACAACTACTACCATTACAATTACTACTACTATTACTACTACTGTTGCTACTTGCTACAACTACTATGGCCACCTCAGCCACTACTACTACTACTATCGCTAATAATGCTACTACCACTAATGCTACTCATACTACCACTGCGGCTACAACTACTACTTCTACTGCTACCACTACAATAGCTGCAGCTACTACAATAACAATAACTACTACTATTATTACTACTACTACTACCACCACCACCACCATCACCACCACCACTACTACTACAATAGCTATGGCTACAACAACTATTGGTATTGCTACAACTACCACTACTGCAACTAATACTATTTGTATTATCACAACTACTACCACAATTGCTACTGCTACTACTACAACCACTACTACAGCTACTGCTACAACTAATACCACTACTACTACTACTACTACAACAGCTACTAATGCAACTATTGCTAATGCTACTACTACTACTGCTAGTACAAAGTCTACTACCGCTACAAACACTACCTCTACTACTACTTTTGCAACTACTACTACTACACTATTACTACAACAAGTTCTACCACAACTACAACTACTACCACTCCTACAACTATTACTACTACTACTATTATTATTACTACTACTAATACTACTACTAGTCCTACTACAACTACACCTACTACTAATACGACTTCTGCTACTACTTCTACTCCTACTGCATAAACTACTCTCACAACTACTTATGCTACCAGTATTACTGCTACTACTACTAGAACTACTACTACTATGACTACCACTACTACTGCAACTACTACTGCTACTACCACTATTACTACTATTACTATGTCTACTACAACTACACTACTACTACAACTTTGACTACTAGCACTGCTACTACTCCAAAAACTACAACTATGACTACTATTAATACTAATGCTACTACCACTGCTACTACTGCTACCACTACTACAACTACTACTATTTGTACAACTACTACAACTCCAACAACTACAACTGCTACTACTACCACTGCTACTATTGATACTCCTAGTACTACTCCAAGCACTACTATTAGTACTGTTGCAGCTACACCTACTACTATTGCTATTACTACTACCATACTACCCCTACTACTTCTACTACAACTACCACTACTATAGCAACTACTACTGCTTCCACTACTACTGGCACTGCTACTAATGCTACTGCTACTTCTACTACCACTACTATTACTAGTACTTCCACTCCAACTACTACTACTGCTACTCCTCCCACTAATACTACTACTACTAATACTACTACTACTACTACAACTACTATAGGTGCTACTACTTCTACTACTACTACTTCTACTACAACTCCTTTTGCTTGTACTACTACTACTAATACTAATATTACCACAACTATTGCTACTACTGCTACTACTACTACTACTCTTCCTCCCGGTACTAGCAGTCCTACAACTGCTACTACTACTACTACAACATCTACAACTACAACAACTACTACTACTATTACTATTAGTACTACTACTGCTACTACTAGTACTATTACTACTTTTACTACCATTTTCAGAACTACTACTACTTGCTGCTACTACTACTATTGCCACTTCTGCAACTACAAATGCTGCTACTACTGCTACTACAAACAAGGCCGTGGCCACTACTGCTACTCCTACTACTACTACTACCGCTACTGCAACGACTACTACATCTGCTACTACTGCTACTACAACTACCGCTACTAATATTACAACAACAAAAATAACAACAACTACTACTACTACTACTATTACTACTACTATTGCTACTACTACTGCTACTACTACCACCCACTACTAATACTACTACTACTACTTCTACTACTATTACCACTACTACTACCACTACTTCTACTACTACAACTACTACTATAGCTACTACTAGTTCTACCACCACTACTACTATTGCTACAACTACTATAACTAATACTATTGCTAATGATACTACTACTGCTGCAATTGCAACTACTACTACTTTCGCATTTGCTACTTCCCCTACTACAGCTATTGCTACTTCCCCTACTACAGCTACTGCTACTACTAATACTACTACTACCACCGCTGCTGCTGCTGCTGCTACTCTTACGACTGCTAATGCAACTACTACTACTATTACTACTGCTAATACTACTACTACCGCTATTACTATGACTACTAATACTACTGCTGTTGCTACGACTGCAAGTGCTACTACTACTGATACTACTACAGCTACAATGTTTGATACAACTACTACTACAACAACCACTACTGCTGCTATTACTTCTACCACTACTACGACTACTAATACTACTAGCACTATTACTACTACTACTACTACTACCACCACCACTGTTACCACTACTACTACTATGACAACTACTACTGCAAATACTACCTACTACTACAACTACTTCTAGTACAACTACTATTACTACTTCTACTGCAACTATTGCTACGACTACAACAACTACTGCTACAACCACTACAATGACAACTTCTATTTCTACTCCTACTACTACTATAACTACTAATATTACTACTACCACTGCTCCTACTACAACCCTTACTCCTACACCCACTCCTACACTCCACTACCTACTACTACTACTACTACTACTACTTGTATTCCTAGCAACTACTTCTACTATTGCTACTACAGCTACTAGTACTACTACTATTGCTGCTACTACTACTACTACAACTAGTACTACTACTACTTCTACTACTACTACTACAACAACAACAACTAATGTTACTGCTACTGCGGCGGCAACACCTACTACTACTACTACTACAACAACTTCTATTACTACCACTACTATTACTACCACTATAACTACTACTAGTACTTCTTCTACAACTACTACTTTTACTTCAACTACTACAACTGCTACTATTACTACTACTACTACTACTACTACTACTACTACTACTTCTACTTCTACTACCATTACTAACACTACTACTATTAGTACTACTACTGCAACTAGTACTGTAACAACTACTTCTTCCATTACTACTACAGCTTCTACTACTGCAACTACGGCTACTACTAGTAGTACTACTACTACACCTATTACAACAAATTATACTACTACTACAACAACAACAACGACAACTAATACTACTATTACTACTTTTGCTTCTGCTACTATTGCTACTACTACTACAACAACTGCAACTACTACTCCTATTATTGCGATTACTATTATTTATACTACTAGTACAGCTACTATCGCTTCTACAACTGTAACAACTGCTACTACTACTACAGCTATTACCACTACTATTACTACTCCTCTCGGTACTACTAATACTATTACTACTACTATTGCTCCTACTACTACCCCTAATCCTACACCTTCTACTGTTGCAACTACTATTACTACTGCTACTACTCTTTGTACTGCTACTACTACAACTACTACTGCCACTACTACAACTACTACTGCCACTACTACTGCTACTTCTACCTCTATTGCTACCAATGCTACTACTACTACTACCACTACTGCTACTACTGCTGCTGTTGCTACAGCTGCAACTCCTGGTACTATTACTACTAATACTACTACTATTGTTACTAAGACTACTACTAATACTACTACTACCACTACTACTGCACCCACTCCTACTACTACTACTGTTACTACTCATATACTAGCTCCTACTCCTAAAATTAAACCAACTATTATTTTTGCTACTAGAATTACTACTACTACTATTACTGCGACTACTACAACTACTATTACCATTACTACAGCTACTACTATCTCAGCAGCTACTACTACTTCTGCTACTACTACTACTGCTACAACAACTATAACTATTACTACTACTGCTGCTACTACTACTACTACTTATGCCACTACTACTATTGCTAATACTGCTACCGCTTCTACCTCTACTACAACTACTTCTACAACTACTACTACTACTATTACTACTACTACTATTACTAATACTTCTGCAACTACAGCTTCAATTACTATGACTACTACTATTACTATGACTACAACTACTACACCTACTACAACTACTACTACCGCTACTACCCCTACTGCTACTAGTACCACTACTTCTACTACTACTACTACTAGTGTGACTAATACTACTAGTACTAGTACTACTTCTACTACTACTAGTCCAACTCCAAATCCTACACCAACTACTAGTCCAGATACTACTACTTTTGTTACTGCTACTATGACTTCTGCTGCTATTACTACTGCTACTACTACATCTACTCCTACTACTATTACTACTACAACAACAACAACAACAACTACTACTAGTACTCCCATGACAACTACTACTGCTACTATTACTATAGCTACTACCACTGTTGCTACTGCTGCTACTGTGCCTACTACTGCTACTACTCCAACTATTGCTAATTCGGCCACTCCAACTACTACTACTAATGCTAATACCACTACTCCTATTTCCACTTGTACCCCTACACCCATGACTTGTACTACTACTATTCCCCCTCCTCCTCATCCTCCTCCTCCTCCTAGTACTATTGCTCCTACTCCTACTTCTATTACTACTACTACTCCTAATGGAACTACTACTACTACTCGAACTCGGATTGCCACTCCTACTCCAACTCCTACTATTGCCACTGCTTTGACAACTGCAACTGCTACAACCACTACTACACCTACTACTACTGCTACTACTTGTACTATTGCCACCACTACTACTGCTACTTCAACTATTATTACTATTGTTACTATTATTACCACTACTACTCTTATTGCTCCTGTTGCTACTGCTACTACTACTACAACAACAACAACACCAACTACTACTACTACTACTACTACTACTACTTCTACTTCTATTGCAGCTACTGCTACTACTACTACTTCTATTACTAGAATAATTGTTACTACTCCTACTCAAACTCCTTCTGCTACAACTACTCTTACAACAACTACTACTACCACTGCTCCAATTACTATTGCTCCAACTCCTACTCTTACAACTACTACTCATACTACTACAACTAATACTACTACTACTCCTACTCTGGCTCCCGCCACAACTACAATTACTCCTGCTCCTACTACTGCTACTATGATGCCAACTCCTACTCCTACTCCTACTCCTACTACTGCAAGTACTAGTACTACTATTACTACTCATACTACCATTATTACTACTAGTACTACTAGTTGCAGCATCAACAACAATAGTAGTAGTAGCTGAATTTGTATTAATTGTGGTAGTAGTAGTAATAGTCATAGTTATAGGAGGAGTAGTAGTAGTTGTAGAAGTAGTTGTAGAAGACATAGGAGTAGTAGTAGTATTTGTAGTGGTATTAGTAGTAGTAGGAGTAGGAGTAGTTGTTGTAGGAGTTGTAGTTGTGGTGTATTAGTAAGTAGTATTAGTTGTTTTAGTAGTCATAGCAGTAGTTGTTGGGGAAGTAGCAGCCGTAGTAGTAGTATTTGTTATTGTAATAGTTGTAGAAGTAGTTGTAGTAGTCATAGTAGTAGTTGTGGTTGTAGTTGTAGTAGTAGTAAAAGTAGAAGTAGTAGTTGTATTATTGTTATTATTATTATTATTAGTAGTAGTAGTACTACTACTACTACTAGTAGCAGTAGTTGTTGTAGTTGGATTAGTAGTTGTGGTAGTAGTAGTAGTTGTATTATCAGTTGTAGTAGTAGTGTTAGTAGTAGTTATTGTTGTAGTAGCACAAGTAGCAATAGTAGTAGTAGCAGTAGAAGTAGTAGTAGTAGTTGTTGTTGTTGTTGTTGTTGTAGTGCTAATAACAGTAATAGTAGTAGAAGTGCTAGTAGTCATAGTAGAAGTAGTAGTAGGAGTAGGAATAGTAGTAGTAATAGTTACAGAAATAGTAGTTGTTGTAATAGTCAAAATTCTAGCAATATTCGTTCTAGTACAGTAATAGGAGTAGTTGTAGGAGTGTAATAGGACTAGGAGAAGCATTAGTAATAGCAATAGTAATTTTAGTATGAGTAATAGTATTAGTACTCATAGTTGGAGCAGTCATAGTAGTAGTAGGAGTAGTAGTAGGAGCAACAACAAAAATAGTAGTTGTTGCAACTGTTAAAGTAGTAGTAGTAGTAATAGTAGTGGTAGTAGCAGTAGTAGTGGTAGTAGTACTTCTAGAAGTGGTAGAAGAAGTCATAGTAGAAGTAGTAGTAGTAATAGTATTATTTGGAGTAGTAGTAGTAGATGTAGGAGTAGTAGCATTAGTCATAGTAGTAGTAGTAGTTTTAGTATTAGTAGTAGTAATTGTAGTAGTTGTAGTAGCAAAAATAGTAGGGTAGTAGCAATAGCAATCGCAGTCATAGTTGTAGTGGAGGTAGTAGACATTGTAGTAGTAGTAGTCATAGTGGAACTAGTTATAGTAGTGGTAGTTGAAATAGTAACCATACCAGTAATAGTAGTAGTAGTAGTCATTGTAGTAGCTATAGTAGTCGTTATAGTAGTCATAGTAGTTATAGGAGTAGTAGTTGCTGTTGTAGGATTAGAAGTAGTTGTCGCAGTATTAGTAGAAGTTGTAGTAGTAGTAGTAATAGTAGTAGTAGTAGGAGAAGCAATAGTTGTAGTTGTTGTTGTAATAGTAGTAGTCATATTAGAAGAAGTAGTCGTATTAGCAGCAGTAGTAGTAGCAGTAGTAGTAGTAGTTGTTGTTGTTATTATTGTTGTTGTTGTTGTTGTTGTAGCATCAGTAATAGTAGGTGTAGGTGTAGTAGTAGTAGTAATAGTAGTAGTAGTAGTAGTAGTTGCAGAAGTAGTACTAGTAGCTGCCGTAGTGGTTGTAGTAGTCATTGTAGTAGTAGTAGTAGTAGATGTTGTAGTAGTTGTAGTAGAAATAGTAGTAGTAGTTGTAGTAGTTGTTGTAGTAGTAGTAGTACTAGTACTAGTAGTAGTAGTATTAGTAGTATTAGCAGCAATAGTATTAGAAGTTGTAGTAGATGTTCTAGTTGTAGTAGTAGTAGTAGTAGCAATAGTAGTAGTAGTAGGAGTAGAAGTAGTTGCGATAGTAGTAGTAGTAGTAGTTGTTGTTGTTGTTGTTGTAGTAGTAGTAGTAGTAACTATAGCATTAGTGGTACTACTAGGAGAAGTATTAGTGTAGTTGTAAGGGTAGTGTTCTAGCAGTATTAGTAGTTGTACAAGGAGAATTTGTATTAATTATAGTAGTAGTAGTAATAGTCATAGTAATAGGAGGAGGAGTAGTACCAGTTGTAGTTTTAGTAGCAGTCATAGGAGTAATAGTGGTATTAGTCAAAGTAATGGTAGTAGTATGAGTAGCAGTAGTTACAATAGGAATGGTTGTAGTGGTAGTAGCAGTAGTAGTAGTATTAGTAGTACTAATAGTAGTAGTTGTCGGAGTAGTAATAAGTCAAGTAGTAGTAGTTGAGTAGTAGTGTAGTAGTAGTAGCAGTTGTAGTAGGAGTACTAGTCATACTAGTAGTACTAGAAGTAGTAGTGTTAGTGACAACAGTAGTAGTAGAAGTAGAAGCAGCTGCAGCAGCAGTAGTAGCTGTAGAAGCAGCAGCAGTAGCAGCAGAAGTAATAGTAGTATTACTAGTAGTAGCAGTATTAGTTATTGTTTAACAAGTAGTAATAGTACTACTAGTCGAATTAGGAGTAACAGTAGTTGTTGTTGTACGAGTGATTGTAGCAGTACTAATAGCGGGAGTAGCAATAGTAGTAGGAGTAGTAGTATTAGAAGTAGTAATAGTTGTAGTTGTAGTAATAGTAATAGCAACAACACTAGTAATAGTAGTATTAGTAGTAGCAATAGTTGCAAAACTAATATTAATCGTAGTGGTAGTAGTAGAAGTAGGAGTAGGTGTAGATGTAGTGGTAGTAGCAGTAGTAATAAAAATAGCTGTAATAGTAGTACTGACAACAGCAGCAGCAGAAGCAACAGTAGTAGTAGTAATTGTGGTGGTGGTAGTAGTAGTAGTAGAAGAAATAGAAGTAGAAGTAGCAAAAGTAGTAGCAATGATAGTCATAGCAATAGTAGTTGTAGTAGGAGTTGTAGTTCTAGATGTAGTAGAAGTCGTAGTAGTTGTAGTAGCAGTAGTATTAGTAATAATAGTAGTTGTAGGAGTAAAAGTAATGGTAGTAGTAATAATAGTACTTGCAGCTATAGTTGTAATAGTCGTAGTAGTAGTTGTAGAAGTAGTAGTAGTAGTACCAGTAGTAATAATAGTGGTGCTGGTGGTGGTAGTAGTACTAGTAGTAGTAGCAGCAGTAGTAGTATTAGTATTACCAGTAATAGTTCTTATTGTTGTACTTGTAGTAGTAGTAGTAGTCGTTGTAGTAGGAGAATTAGGAGTAGTATTAGTTTTTGAAGTAGTAGTAGTAGTATCAGTTGTACTAGTAGCAGAAGTTGTAGCAGAAGTACTAGTAGTTGTAGCAGATAAAGTTATTATTGTGGTCGCTATAGTAGTAGTAGTAATACTCATAGAAGTAGTAGTAGTGGTCGTCCTAGAAGTAGCAACAGTAGTAGTCACAAGAGCAGCAGCAGCAGTAGTAGTTGTAGGAGTAGCAGTAGCAGCAGTAGTAGTAGTAGTAGCACTAGTCATAGAAAATGTAGTTGTAGTAGCACTAGTAGCAGCGACAACAATAGCAGAAGTAGTTGTGTTGTAGAAGTAATAGTATTCACTGTAGTACTAATAGTAGTAGTAGTTGTTGTAGCAGTAGCAAATGTTGTTGTAGCTATAGTTGTAATAGTTATAGAAATAGTAGCAGTAGCAGGAGTTGTAGTAGTAATAGTAGTAGAAGTAGTAGGAGTATTTGTAGTGGTAGTAGCAGGAGTAGTAGTAGGATTAGCAGTAGAAGTAGTAATAGTAGCAGTAGTAGTTGCAGCTATAGTAGTCGTATTAGAATTAGGAGGAGTAGTAGTAGCAATAGGAGCAGTAGTACGAGTAGCTATAGAAGTAGTAGTAGTAGTAGAAGTGATGGTAGTAGAAGTAGTAGTAGAAGTAGTAGTAGCAGCATCAGTAGTGGTAGTAGTAGTAGTAACGATAGTAGAAGTAATGGTAGTAGTTGTAGTTGGTGTATTAGGAATAATAGTGGTACTAGACATAGTGGTAGCAGTAATAGTAGTTATAGTAGTTGTAACAGTTGCAGTGATAGCAGTAGTAGTACTACTAGTAGTAGTAGTAGCAGCAGTTATGGCTATAGAAGCTGCAGTAGCACTACTACTAGTGGTACTAGTAGAAGTAGTTATTATTATTTTAGTAGTAGTTATAGTAATAGTAGTAATAGCAGCAGCAGTAGTAGTAATAGTAGGAGTTGCCATAGGAATAGTACGAGTACTAGTAGGAGTAGTAGTAGTAGTAGCAATAATTGTAGTAGCAGTAGCAGTAATAGAAGAAGTAGTAGTAGTAGCAGTATTAGTAGTTGGAGGAGGAGGAGTGGTAGTAGTAGGAGGAGGAGGAGTAGCTATTGTAGCAATAGCAATTATAGTAAGAGTCGTAGTGGTTGTTGCAATATTAGTAATAGTAGCTGTCGGAGTGGTAGTTGTAATGCTAGTAGTAGTAGTTATTGTTGTTGTTGTACTAGTAGTAGTAATAGTGGCTTTAGTAATAATAATAGAAGTAGTAGTAATCATTGTAGTCTCATTATTAGTAATATTAGCATTTGTAGTAGGTGTATTAGGCGTAGTGGTAGTAGTAATTGTGGAAGTAGTAGTAATAGTAGTCGAACTATTAGTTATAATAGCAGTAGTAGTAGTAGTAGCAGCAGTAGTAGCAGCAGCAGTAGTAGTAGTAGCAGGAGTAGTATTAGGAGTAGTAGAAGTTGTAGTAACAAGAGTAGTTATAGTTGTAGTAGTAGGAGAAGTAGTAGTAGGAGTAGTAGCAGGAGTAGTAGTAGCAGCAGTGGTAGTAGTAGTTGTAGCAGTAGCAGCATTAGTACTAGTCGTATCAGTAGTAGTTGTAGTAGTAGTAGTAGAAGTAGTAGTGGTATTAGTAATATTAATCGTTGTGGTAATAGCAGCAGCATTTCTAGTAGTAGTAGTAGTAGTAGTAGTAGTAGTAATAGTAGTAGTAATAGTAGTAGCAGCAGTAATTGTATTGGTTGTAGTAGTAGTAGCAGGTGTTGTACTAGTAGTAATAGTAGTAGTAGTAGTAGTTGCAAAAGTAGTACTAGTAGTTGCCGTAGTGGCAGTAGTAATAGTAGCAGTTGTTGTGATAGTCATAGTAGTAGTAGTAGTAGTAGTAGTAGTAGTAATAGTAGTAGTAGCAGCAGCAGCAGCAGTAGTAGTTGAAGTAGCAGTAATAGTAGTAGTCGTAGTAGTAATAGTAGTAGTAGTAGTAGTAATAGTAGCAGTAGTTGAAGTAGCAGTAGAAGTTCTATTTGTAGCCGCAGCAACAGTAGTAGCAGTAGTAGTAGCCATAGAATTAGTTGTAGTAGCAGTAGTAGTAGTAGTAGTAGTAGTAGTTCTAGTAGTAGTAGTAGTAACAATTGTGTTAGTAGTACTAGTAGTAGAAGTATTAGTTTAGTGGTAGGAGTAGCAGTACTAGTAGTATTAGTAGTTGCAGTAGGAGAATTTGTATTAATTGTAGTAGTAGTAATAATAGTCATTGTAGTAGTTGTAGCAAGAGTAGTAGTAGTTCAAGTACTAGTTGTTGTAGCAGAAGTGTTATAGCAGTAGTAGTAGTTGTTGGAGTAGTACCCATAGTAGTAGTGGTAGTTGTAGTAGAAGTAGCGGCACTTGAAGCAGCAGCATGAGTAGTAGCAGTAGTACGAGCAGTAGTAGCAGTAGAAGTAATAGTAGTAGTAGTAGTAGTAGTAGTAGTAGTAGTAATACTAGTAGTTGAAGAAATAATTGTAGTAGTAGTAGTCGTATTAGCAGTAGTAGTAATAGTAGTACTTGCAGCAGTAGTTGTAATAGTTGTAGTAGTAGTAGTAGTAGTAGAAGTAGTAGCAGTAGTAGTTCTTGTAGTAATCGAAATGAGTAGTAGCAAAATTAGTACTAGCAATAGTTGTAATAGTTAGTACTAGTAGTAAAAGTAGTGGTATTATTTGTAGCAGTAGCTGCAGTAGCAATAGTAATTATGGTAGTAGTATGAGTAGTAGTAGGAGTAGTAGCAGTAGTCGTAATAGTAATAGTAGAAGTAGCAGTCGTAGCAATAGTAATTGAAATAGCAGTAATGGTAGCAGCAACAACAGTAGTAGTAATTGTAATTGTAATAGGAGGAGAAGGAGAAATAGCAATAGAAGTAGCAGAAGTAGTAGCAGTAATTCTAGTAGTAGTAGTAGTTCTTGTGCTCAGAGTAGTACTAGTATAGTAGTTGTAGTAGCAGCAGTAGTAGTAATAATAGTAGTTGTTGGAGTAGAAGTAAGAGTTGTAGTAATAGTTGTAGTAGTAGTACTAGTCGTAGTAGTAGTACTAGTCGTAGTAGTAGTAGTTGTTGTTGTTGTTGTAGTAGTAGTTGTTGTAGCAGTTGTAGTAGTAGTAGTAGTAGTAATAACAATTGTTGTTGTTGTTGTAGTTTTATTATTATTAGTAGTAGTAGTAATAGTAGTAGTAGTTGTAGCAATAATAGTAGTAGTAGTAGTAATATTGGTATAGTTGTAGTACTGCTAGTAGTTGTAGTAGTCGTAATAGTAGTATTAGTTTTAGTAGTAGTCGTTGTAGTATTAGCTGTTGTTGTAGTACTAGTAGTAGTAGTAATACTCGTAGTAGTAGTAGTAGTGGTCATTGTAGTGGTTGGAAGAGCAGCAGCAATAGTAGTTGCAAGAGCAGCAGCGGCAAGTAGTAGTTGCAAGAGCTGCAGCAGTAGTAGTAGTTCTAAGAGCAGCCGCAGTAGAAGTAGCAGTAGTCGCAGCAAATGAAATTGCAGTAGCACTAGTAGTCGTGGCAATAGCAGCAGAAGTAGTTTTGTTGTAGTAGTTATATTATTAACTGTTGTAGTCAAAATAGAAGTAGTAGTAATAGTAGCAAGAGTAGTTGTTGTTGTAGATATAGTTGTAGTAGGAGTAGAAGTAGTAGCGGTAGCAAGAGTTATAGTAGTAATAGTAGTAGTTGTAGTAGTAGTAGTACAAGTAGAAGTTATAGTTGTAGTAGTTCTTGTTGGAGCAGTCGTTGGTTTAGTAATAGGAGTCGGAGTAGCTGTACTAATAGTAGTAGTAGGAGGAGGAGGAGTAGTAGTAGTAATTGTAGTGGTAGTAGGAGGAGGAGGACTAGTAGTGGTATTAGTAGTGGTAGGCGTAGTAGTAGGATTAGCAACAGAAGTAGTAGTAGCAGTAGCAATAGTAGTAGTAGCAGTAGCAGTAGCAGCAACAGCTATAGTAGTAGTAGTAGTAATTGGTGTAGTAGTATGAGTAGCCGTAGAAGTAGTAGCTATAGTAGTAGTAATGGTAGTTGAAGTTGTTGTTGTAGTAGTAGTAGTAGTAGTAGTAGGAATAGCAGCAGCAGTAGTAGTAATAGTAGTTGCTGTAGTAGTTGTAGTAGTGATAGTAGTAGTTGTAGTAGTGATAGTGGTAGTTGTAGTAGGTGTATTAGATGTAATAGTGGTAGACCGGCAGTAGTAGCAGTAAAAGTAATTGTTGTAGTAGTAGTAGTAGCAGCAGTCGTGGCAGTAGCAGCTGTAGTATTAGTGGTACTAGTAGTTGTTGTTGTTGTAGTAGTGGTTGTAGTAATAGTAGTAATAGTAGTAGTAGTAGTAGTAGTAGTAGTTGGACTAGCAGCAGTTGGACTAGTAGTAATAGGAGCAGCAGTAGGAACAGTACAAGTAGTTGTAGGAGTAGTAGTTGAAGTAGTAGCAGTAGTAGCAGTAATAGTAGTAGTTGTAGTAGTAATAGAAATAGTAGTTGTTGTAGCACTAGTAGTAGTACAAGTAATAGTAGGAGTGGTAGTAGTAGTAGTAGTAGTAGCAGCGATACTAGCAATTGTAGTAGTAGTAGTAACAGCAGTAGTAGCAGTAGTTGCATTAGTAGAAGTATCAGTAGTAGTAGGAGCAACAATAGTAGTAGTTGTATTAGTAGTAGTACATGGCTTAGTGGTAGTAATAGCAGTAGAAGAAGTAGTTGCATTAGTAGTAGCAGCAGCTGTAGTAGTAGTCGTAGCAGTAGTAGCAGTAATAGTAGCAGTAGTAGCAGTAGCAATAGTAGCATAAGTAGTAGTAGCAGTAGTATTATTAGCGATAGTTGTAGCAGTTGTAGTAGTAGTAGTAGTAGCTGTAGTACCAGTAGTAGCGGTAGTAGTAGTAGAAGTAGTTGTAGTAGTTGTAGCAGCAGTAGCAGTAGTCGAGGAGGTAGTAGTAGTAGTAGTAGTAGTAGTAGTAGTAGTAGTAGTAGTAGTAGTAGTAGTAGTAGTAGTAGCAATAGGATTAGTTGTAGCAGTAGTAGTAGCAGCAGCAGTCGTAGTAGTCGGAGATGGATTAGTAGTTGTTATTGTGGGAAAAGTGGTTGTACTAGAAGTAGTTGTAGTAGTAGTAGTAGTCGTAGTTGTAATAGTAATTGTAGTAGTAGCAGCAGTAATAATAGTAGTAGTAATAGTTCCAATAGTAGCAGAAGTAGTAGTAGTAGTCGTAATAGTAGTCATAGCAGTAGTCATAGTTGTTGATTCTTGAATAGAAGTTATAGTAGCTACAGTAGCAGTAGAAGGAGAAGCTATCGTACTAATAGTAGCAGAAGTGGAAGTAATAGCAGTAGTGCCAGTAGTAGTAGAATCAGTATTTGTAGCATAAATAGTAGAAGTAGTAGTAGTAGCAGAAGTAGAGATATTAGTAGTAGGAGTTGCAGTAGTGGTAGTAGGAGTAGCAGTGCAAACAATAGTAGCAATAGTCATAGTAATAGTAAAAGTAGTAGTAGCAGTATTATTGTTATTATTATTATTATTAGTAGTAGTAGTAGTAGTAGTAGTATTAGTAGCTGTCGTAGAAGTAGCAGTAATAGAACAATTAGTAGTAGCAACAATAGTAGTTGTTGTTGTTGTTATTGTTGTTATAGTGCTAGCTGAAGTAGTAGTAGTAGAAGTCGTAGCAGCAATAGTAGTAGTAGCAGCAGCCATAGTTATAGTAGTAGTAGTAGCAATAGCTGTAGCAATTATAGTAGTAGTACCAAAATTTAGAAATAGTAGTAGTGGAAGTTGTAGCAGCAGCAATAGTAGTAGTAGTAGCAGAAGTAGTAGTAGTTGTAGTTTTAGTAGTAGAAGCAGTAGCTACAGTACTAGTAGTAGTAGAAGTAGTAGCAGTAGTAGAAGCAGTAGAAGTAGTACAAGTAGTAGTAGTAATAGGAGTAGGTTTACGTGTAGCAACCCAAGTATTAGCAGTAGTAGCAAAATTAATAGAAGTAGTAGTAGTACTAGTAACAGTAGCAGAAGTAGTGGTAGTAGTAGTAATAGCAGCAGCATTAATAGCTTTAGCAGTAGTAATAGTAGTAGTTGGAGCACTAATCGCATTAGTAGTATAATAGCAGTAGCTGTAATAGTAGTAATAATACTAGTAGTAGTAATAGTACTAGTTGTAGTGGTAGTAGTAGAAGTAGTAGTCATAATTGGAGTAGTAGTGGTAGTTATAGTAGCTGTATTAGTAGTAGTAGTGGGAGTAGAACAAGTTGTAGTAGCAACAGTAGTACTAGCAGTAGCAGTAGCAATTGTAGCAGTAGAAATAGTAGAAACAGTAGTTGTGGTATTACTTTTAGTAGAAGTAGAAGTAGCAATAGAAGTGATAGTACAAGTATGAGTAGCATTACGCGCAGGAAATGATGTAGTAGCAGTAATAATAGAAGTAGTAGTAATAGTTGGAGTAGTGGTACTATTTTTAGCAGTAGTAGAAATAGTAGAAGTAGTAGTAATAGCATTAGCAGTCATAGCTTTAGTAGCAGTAATAGTAGTAGTGGGAACACTTGTTGCATTAGTAATAGCAATAGTAGTAGTTGTAGTAGTAATAATAGTAGGAGTAGTACTAGTTGTAGTACTAATAGTAAAAGGAGTAGTAGTGATAGTTGTAGCAGTAGTAGTAGTTGTTGTTGTTGTAGTAGTAGTAGTAGCAGCAGTAGCAGTAGTAGTAGTAATAGTAGTTGTAGTAGTAATAGTAGTTGCAGTAGTAGTTGCAATAGTAATAGTAGTAGTAGTAGTAGTAGTAGTGATAGTAGTAGTAATAGTAGTAATAGTAGCATCAGTAGTAGTGGTAGTTGTAAGAGCATTAGTAGTAGTAATAGCAGTAGTAGTGGTAGTCGCAGCAACTGTAGTTGTAGTAGCACTAGTGGTGGCAGCAACAACATCTGAAGTAGTAGTGTAGTAGTAGCAGTAGTAGTTGTAGAAGCAATAGTCACGGAAGTAGTTGAACGAGCAGCAGCAATAGTAGTAGAAGTAGTCGCAGCAACTGTAGTTGTAGTTGCGCTAGTAGTAGCGGGAATAGTAGTTGAAGTAGTAGTGTTGTTGTAGTTGTAGTAGTCACAATAGTGGTAGTAGTAATAGTTATTTTAGTTGTAGTTGTAGTAGTAGTAGTAGTAGTAGCAGTCGTTGCAGTAGCAGCAGCAACAGCAGTAGTAGCAGTAATCGGAGCAATAGTTGTGGTAGTGGTGGTAGTGGATGTCACAGCAAAATAATAGTAGCAATAGTAGTTGTCATAATAATAGTAGTAGTTATTGTTGTTGGTGTAGAAGAATTAGTAGTAGTAATAGCTGGAATAGCAGTAGCAGTAGTAGTAGTGGCAGCAGTAGTAGCCATTGTAGCAGTTGTAGTACTAATAGTAGCAGTAGCAATAGCCATAGTAGTGGTAGTAGTGGTAGCTATAGTGGTAGTAGAGGTGGTTGTAGTAGTAGTAGCAGCGGTAGCAGTAGAAATAGTAGTAGTACTCGTAGTAGTACAAGAGTTAGTAGTAGTCATTATTGTGGGGAAAGTAGTAGTAGTAGTAGTTGTTGTTGTAGCAGTTGTAGCAGTGGTAGTAGTAGTCGTAGTTGTAGTAGAAATAGTAGTAGTAGCAGCTATAGTAACAATAGTAGTAATAGTAGTAGTAGTAATAGTAGTAGCAGTAGTAGCAGAAGTAGTAGTAGTAGCCGTAGTAATAGTCAAAGTTGTTGTGGCTATAGTAGTAGTAGCAGTTGTAGTTGTAACAAAAGCAGTAGTACTAAGAGTAGTAGTAGTGGAGGTAGTACCAGTAGTACCGGTGGTAGTAGTAGTGGTAGTTATAGCAGAAGTAGTAGTGGTAGTGATAGCAGAAGTAGAAGTATTACCAATATAGTTATAGGAGTAGTAGCAGTACTAGAAGTAGTAGGAGAAGTAGTAGTTGTTATAATAGATGTAGTAGCTATAGTAGCTACAACAGCAGCAGCAGCAGGAGTAGTGGTAGTAGAAGAAGTAGTAGTTGTTGTAGTAGTAGAAGTAGCAAAAGTATAAGTAGTAGTAATAATATTAGTAGAAGTTCTAGTTGTAGTAGAATTAGTAATAGTTATAGTTGCAGTATTAGTAGCTGTAGGAGGAGTAGGAGTAGTAGTTTCAATAGGTGCAGAAGAAGTTGCAGTAGTAGTTGTAGTATTAGGAGTAGCCATAGCAAAAGCAGTAGTATTAGTAGTAGTAGTGACAATTGTAGTGGTAGTAGATGTCTAGCAGCAACAACATTCGTAATAGTAATAGTAGCAGTAGTAGTAGCAATAGTAATAATAACAGTAGGTGTTATAGCTGAAATAGTAGTAGTTATAAAAGTAAAAGTAATAGTAGCAGAAGTAGTAGCAGAAGAGTGGTAGCAGAAGTAGTATTAGCAGCAATAGTCATCATAGAAGTAGTAGCAGTATAAACAGTAGGAGCAGCAGCATCAGTAAAAGTAACAGTAGCCGTAGTAGTAGCAGTAGTAGTAGTAATAGTGTTAGTAATAGTAATAGTAATAGTAGTATTTGTAATAGTAGTATTATAGTAGTGGTATTAGTTTTAGTATTAATTATAGTAGCAGAAGTAGTAGTAGTAGTAGCAGTAACAACCAGGGTAGTAGTAACAGTTGTAGGAGGAGGAGGAGGAGGAGGAGGAGGAGGAGGAGGAGGAGGAGGAGGAGAAGGAGTAGTAGTAGTAGTAGTAGTAGTAGTTGTTGTAGTAGTAGAAGAAGTAGTAGTAGTAGATGTAGTAGCAGTAGTTGCTATAGTTTTAGAAGTAGTAGTAGAAGTAGGAGTAGTAGTAGTAGAAGTAGTAGTAGTAGTAGTAGTTGTTGTTGTTGTTGTTGTAGTAGTAGTAGTTGTTGTTGTAGTAGTTGTTGTATTAGTAGTACTAGTAGTGGTAGTGGTAGTCATAGCAGGAGGAGCAGAAGTAGGTGCTGCAGCAGCAGTAGCAGCAGTAGTAGTAGTAGTATTAGTAGTAGTAGTAGAAGAAGAAGAAGCAATAGTAGCAGTAGTTGCAGTAGTTGTTGTGATAGTAGTAGTAGTAGTTATTATTATTGTTGTTGTTATTATTGTTATTGTAGTAGTAGTAGTAGTAGTAGCAGCAGCAGCTGCAGCAATAGTAGAGGCAGCAATAGTAGTAGTAGTCATAGTAGTAGTAGGAGCATGAGTAGTAGTAGTAATAGTAGTAGAAGTAGCGGTAGTAGTAGCGGTAGTAGCAGTAGCAGTAGTAATAGTAGTAGAAGGAGTAATAGTAGTATTGGTACTAATAGTAGTGGTGGTGGTAGTAGTAGTAGTGGTAGCAGCAGCAGTAGTAGTAGTAGTAGTTGTAGTAGTAGCTATAGAGGTAGCAATAGTAGTAGCAGAAGGCGAAGAAGTAGTAGTAGCAGTAGTAGTAGTGGTAGTTGTAGTTGTAGTAGTCATAGTAGAAGTAGGAGCAGTAGTAGTACTAGTTGTAGTAGTTGTTGTTGTAATAGTAGTAGTAGTAGTAATAGTAGTAGTGGCACTAATAGTAGTAGTAGTCAAAGTAGTAGTGGTAAAAGTAGCAGTAGCAACATTATTGGTAGCAGTAGTAGTATCAGTACTAGAAGAAGTTGCAGTAGTTGCTGCAGTAGCACTAGGAGTAGCAATAGGAGTTGCAGTAGCACTAGTAGTAGTAGTAGCAATAGTAGCAGTGGTAGTGGTAGAAGTAGTAGTAGTAGTAGTTGTTGTTGTTGCTGTTGTAGTAATAGTAGTAGCGTAATAGCAGTAGCTGTTGTAGCACTAGTAGAAGCAGTAGTAGTAGCAACAGTCATACCAATTATACTACTAATGGTAGTAGTGGATGTTGTGGCATTAGTGGTGTTGTAGTAGTATTAGCAATAATAGTTGTACTAGTAGCCACAACAACAGTGGGAGCAATAGTAGCTGCCACTGTAGAAGTAGTAATAGTAGTAGTACTAGTAGCAATAGTAGTATAGTACTAGTAGCAACACCAATTATAGTTGTACTAGTACTAATATGAGTAGTAGTAGTAGTAATAGCAATAGCAGCAACGACCATATTTGTGGTAGCAGCCATAGAAGTAGTGGCAGCAGTGGTAGTAGTGGTGGTAGTAGTAGTAGGAGTAGTATTAGTAGTAGTCATAGCAGTAGAAGCAGAAGTAGCATTTGTAGCTGTAATAGTGGCAACAGCAGTAGCAGCTGCAACAACAGTAGTAGTAGTAATAGAAGTTGGAGCAGCAGCAATAGTAGTAGTAATACTAGAGTAGTAGGAGTTGGAGAAGAAGTAGTAATAGTAGTAGTAATCGTAAAAGGAGGAGTAGCAGTTGTCATAGTAGAAGCAGTAGTAGTGGCAGTAATAGTAGTAGTTGTTGTTGTAGTAGTAGTAGTAGTAGTAGTTATTGCTATTGTAGTAGTAGTAGTTGCAGTAGTAGTTAGCAGTAGTAATTATTTTAATAGTAGCTGGATTAGTAGCAGTGGGAGTAATACTAGTTGTAGTAGTTGTATTTGTAGTTGTAGTAGTAGGAGAAGGAGCCGTAGTAGTAGTCATAGTAGTAGTCGATGCTGTATTAGTTGTAGTACTAGTAGTAGTAGCAGTAGTAGTAGTAATGGTAGTAGTTGTGGTACTACTAATAGAAGTGGAAGTAGTAGTGGTAGTTGTAGAAGTAGTAGTAATTGTTGTAGTAGTAGTTGTAGTTGGACTTATTGTAGTAGTTGTAGTAGTGGTAGGAGTGGTTGTAGAAGTTGTCGTAATGGTAGCAGAAGAAGTAGTAGTAGTAGTAATAGTCGAAGTAGGAGTAGCAGTAGCAGTAGTATTAGTAGTAGTAGTAGAAGGAGTAATAGTAGTAATAGTAGTAGTGGAAGTAGCTGTAGTAGTGTTAGTAGTACGAGTTGTGAAAGTAGTACTAGTAATAGTAGTAGCAGTAGTAGTACTAATAGTGAAAGTAGTACTAGTAGTGGTTGTAGCAGGAGTAGTTGGAGTAGAAGCAGTAGCAATAGTAGTTATATTGTAGTAGTCGTAGTGATAGTAGTAATTATTATTGTGGTAGTTAGAGTAGCAGCATCAACAACATTAGTGGAAGTAGCAGCACAAGTAGTAGTGGCAATAGTAGTAGTAGCCATCGTTGTAGTATTAGTAGTGGTAGTAGAAGAAGAAGTAGTAGTGGCAGTAGTAGAAGTGGTTATCATAATACTAGTAGCAGAAGTAATAGTAGTAGTAGTTATTGTAGCAGTAGTAGTAGTCGTAGTACTAATTGTAGTAGTTGTAATATTAGTATGAGTAGCAGTTGGAGCAGCATTAGTATTAGCAGTTGTAGTAGTAGTTGTTGTTGTAAAAGATGTGGAACTAGTAGTATTTGTAACAGTAGCAGTGAGAGTAGCAACAGTTGTAGTAGTTGTTGTCATTATTATAGAAGTAATAGTAGAAGCAGGGGTAGTTGTTGTTGTAGTAGTAGTAGTAGCAGAAGCAGCGGCAGCAGAAGAAGAAGTAGTTATAGTAGCAGGAGTAGTTGTAGTAGTCGCAACAACATCAGAAGCAGCATCAGCAGCAGCAGCATTAATATTAGTAGTAGTAGTTATAGTAGTAGTAGTGGCAGTTGTACTAGTAATAGTAGTAGTAATTGTAGTGGTAGTAGTAGTAGTAGCAGCCGCAGTAGCAACAGTAGTAGTAAAAGGAGTATTAGTAGTTATAGCAGTAATAGTAATAGCAACAATAGTAGTGGGTATAGTCGTAGTTGTTGTATTCAAAGTAGTTGTCGAGGTAGTAGTTGGAGTAGGAGGAGTAATAGGTGTTGTAGTAGTCGTGGCAGTACAAGTCGGAGTAGTCATAGCAGTAGTAGTAGGAGGAGTAGTAGTAGTTGTATTAGTAGAACGAGTAGTAGTAGTAGTAGCAACAATAGCCGAAATGGTAGTAGTAGTAATAGCAGTAGTAGCAGCAGCAACAACAACTATAGTAGTAGTAATAGTAGTAGGTGTAGCAATAGCAGTAGTAGTATAAGTTTTAGTAGTTATTGCTATAGTAATGGTAGTTTTAGTATTGGTAAAATAAGTAGTAGTAGTATAAGTTGTAGGAGTTGTAATAGTTATAGTAGTAGAAGAAGTAGTAAAAGTAGAAGTAGTAGCAATAATATTCAGAGTCAGAAAAGTAGTAGTAGTAGTAGTAGCAGTAGAACTAATAGCAGTAGTAGTGGTAGCAGGACTAGAAGGTGTAGTTACAACAACAACAATTGTAGTAGTAGTAGTAATAACAAAAAAAGTTGGAGTAGTAGTAGGAGCAGTAGTTGTAGTAGTAGTAGTAGTAGTCATAGTAGGAGTAGGAGCAGGAGTAGGAGCAGGAGTAGCAGCAGCAGTAGTTGTCGTACTAATAGTAGTAGTAGTAGTAATAGGAAAAGCATTAGGAGTGGTATTCATAGTAGCAAAAGTAGCAGTAGGGGTAGTATTAGTAGTAGTAGTAGTG
This sequence comes from Trichopus zeylanicus subsp. travancoricus, assembly GCA_005019695.1. Taxonomy (NCBI): domain Eukaryota; kingdom Viridiplantae; phylum Streptophyta; class Magnoliopsida; order Dioscoreales; family Dioscoreaceae; genus Trichopus; species Trichopus zeylanicus. Next base: position 88,997 of record RXID01010138.1, read on the forward strand.
GTGGTAGTAGTAGTAGTAGTAGCAGCAGCAGCAGCAGTAGTAGTAGTAGTAGTAGTAGTAGTAGTAGTAGTAATAGTAGTAGTAGTAGTAGTAGTAGTTGTAGTAGTAGTAGTAGTTGTAGTAGTTGTAGTAGTAGTAGTAGTAGTAGTAGGTGTAGTAGTAGTAGTGTAGTAGTAGTAGTAGTATAGTAGTAAGTAGTAGTAGGTAGTACGTCGTATAGTGCGTAGTCGTAGTAGCAGTAGCATCACCCAGCACAAAGCAGCAGTGGTAGTAGTAGTGGGGGTGGTGTGGTATAGTAGTAGCATAGTAGGTAGTATTAGTAGTAGCAGTAGTATAGTAGGAGAGGCGGAGTAGGCGTAAGTATTAGTAGTAAGTACTAGTAGTCGTACGAGGACTCGAAGGTGTAGTATACCACACCGCAGCAATCAGTAGAAATAGTCGTAGTAAGACAAAAGTAGATTGGATAGAGTAGTAGGAGCAGCAGTTGTTTAGTAGAAGAAAATATAGTAGTAGTCTATAGTTGTAGTCATCGTAGGAGGAGGAAGCAGAGTATAGTAGTAGTACAGCATAAGCATTGTCGTACTAATAGTAGTAGTAGTAATAGCAAAAGCATTAGGAGTTGTAGTCGTAGTAGCAGAAGCAGCAACAAGAGGAGGAGGAGGAGGAGTAGTAGTAGTAGTAGTAGTAGCAGTAGCAGTAGGAGTCGTAGTAGTAGTAGTAGTACCTGCAGTACGAGTATTAGTGGTACAAATAGTAGTAGCAGCAGCAGTAGTGCTAGCTATATAAGTTGTAGTAGCAATAGTAGCAGTAGTTGTCATAGTAGTAGTGGTAGTGCTGGCAGTAGGAGTCTTTGTGGTACTAGTAGTAGTAGTTGTCATAGTTGCAGTAGTAATAAGAGTAGATGTAGGAGTAGTAGTAGTACTTGTAGTAGTAGTAGTAGTACTAGAAGGAGTACTTTTACTAGTAGAAGCCATAGTAATAGTTGTAGTTGTAGTAGCAGTAGTAATAGTTATAGTAATAGTAGTAGCATTATGAGGAGGAGTAATAGTAGTGGTGGTGGTGGTGGTGGTGGTGGTAGTTGTAGTTGTAGTCGCGGTAGTAGTAATTGTTGTAGTAGCAGCCGTAGTGGTAGTGTGGTAGTGGTAGTAGTAGTAGTTGTTGTTGTTGTTATTGTCGTAGTAGTGGTAGTACTAGTTGGAGTAGCAATATCGCTAGAAGTAGCAGTCGTAGTAGTAGAGCAGCAACAGCTGTACTAGTTGCAGTAGTGGCAGGAGTACCAGTTCTAGTGTAGTAGTAGTTGCAGTAGCAGCTATAGGAGCCACTATAGCAACAACAATAGTAGTAGTAGTAGAGGATGTAGTAGTAGTAGGAGCAGCAAGAGCAGGAGTAGTAGTAGTACTAGTAATAGTACTAATAGTAGTGGTGGTAGTAGTAGTGATAGTAGTAGTACTAATCATAGTAGTAGTAGTAGTAGAATTAACAGTTGTAGTAGCAGTTGTAGTAGTAGTAGTAGTAGCAGTAGGAGCATTAGTGGTACTAATTGCAGTAATAGTGGTAGTAGTGGTAGTAATAGTAGCAGCAGTTGTAGTAGAACTGGTTGTACAAGCAGTAGCAACAGTTGTAGTAGTAGAGGTAGTAGTAGTTGCAGTAGTAATAAGAGTAGAAGTAGGAGTAGTAGTTGTACAACTGGTAGCAGTGGTAATACTCGAAGGTGTAGTAGTAGTAGTTATAATAATAGTAGTAGTTACAGTACCAGTAGTAATAGTTATAGTAATAGTAGTATCATTAGGAGTAGGAGAAGTAGAAGTAGAAGTAGAAGTATAAGTAGTAGTAGTAGTGGTGGTGGTGGTGGTAGTTGTAGTAGCAGTTGCGGTAGTAGAGTTGTTGTACTAGCGGTAGTAGTGGTAGTAGTAGTAGTAGTTGTTGTTGTTGTTGTTGTTGTTGTTGTTGTTGTACTAGTAGTAGTAGTGGTGGTGGTGGTGTACTTGTTGGAGTAGCAGTAATGCCAGAAGTAGCAGCAGTAGCTGTAGTAGTAGTAGCAGTGGCAGGAGTACTAGTTCTAGTGTGGTAGTTGTAGCAGTAGAAGGTATTCGAGCAGCTTTAGTCGCAGCAATAGTAGCAGTAGCAGAGTATGTATTAGTAGGAGGAGCAGCAGGAGCAACAACAGCAGCAGCAACAGAAGTAGTAGTAGTAGTACGAACAATAGTACTAATAGTAGTCATAGTATTAGTAGCAGCAGCAGGAGTAGTAGTAGTAGTAGCAGTAGTAGTACTAGTACTAGTACTAGTAGTAGTAATAGTAGTTGTTGTTGTAGTAGTAGTAGCAATAGCAGTAGGAGTATTTGTGGTACTAATTGTAGTAGTAGTGGTAGTAGTAGTAGTAGTCGTGGTGGTGGTGGTAGTAGTAGTAGTAGTGGTAGTAATAGTAGTAGTAGTAATAGTAGTAGTACTTGTTGTAGTAGTAGTGGTAGTACTGACAGGAGGAGGAGGACTAGTAGTAGTAGTAGTAGTAGTAGTAGTAGTATTAGTTGCAGTAGCAATAAGAGTAGAAGTTGGAGTAGTAGTAGTAGTAATAGTGGTAGCAGTGGTAGTACTGGAAGGAGTAGCAGTAGAAGTCAGAGCAATAGTAGTAGTTATAGTAGCTGTCGTAATACTTGTAGTAATAATCATAACATTAGGAGTAGTAGTAGTAGAAGTAGTAGTAGTAGTAGAAGTAGTAGTAGTAATAGTTGCAGTAGTAGTAGTTATTGTAGTAGCAGTATAGTGGTAGTCGTAGCAGCAGCAGCAGCAGTAGTAGTTGTTGTTGTTGTTGTAGTAGTGGTGGTAGTACTAGTAGGAGTAGCAGTAGCGCTAGAAGTAGCAGCAGATATAGTAGTAGAAGCCACAACGTCATGACTACTAGTTCTAAGGTAGTAGTAGTAGCAACAGAAGTTGTAGGAGCAACTATAGCAGCATCAATAGTAGCAGTAGTGGAGGATGTAGTAGTAGTAGGAGTAGCAGTAGCAGTAGTAGTAGTAGTGCAAGTAATAGCACTAATAGTAGTTTAGTAGTAGAAGTAGTATTAGTAGTAATAATTGTAGTAGTAGTAGTTGTTGTTGTTGTTGTTGTAGTAGTTGTAGTTGTAGTTGTAGTAGTAGTAGTAGAAGGAGCATTAGTGGTGCTAATTGTAGTAGTAGTGGTAATAGTAATAATTGTAGCAGTAGTAGTGGTTGTGGTAATAGCTGTTGTCGTAATTGTAGCAGCAGTTGTTGTAGTAATAGTAGCAGCCGTTGTTGTAGTAGTAGTGGTTGTACTGGCAGGACTAGTAGTAGTAGTAGTATTGGAAGGTGTAGTAGTAGTTATAGTACTGGTAGTAGCAGTGGTAGTATTGGAAGGTGTAGTAGTAGAAGTTGTAATAATAGTAGTATTTATAGTAGCTGTAGTAATAGTTGAAGTAATAGTAGTAGCATTAGTAGTAGTAGAAGTAGTAGTATTAGTAGTAGTAGTAGTAGTAGTAGTAGTAGTAGTTGTTGTTGTTATAGTAGTAGTAGTCACGGTAGTAGTAGTTGTTGTACTAGCGCTAGTAGTTGTAGTAGTAGCAGTAGTCATTATTCTTGTTGTTGTTGTTGTTGTAATAGTGGTGGTAGTACTAGTAGGAGTTGCTGTAGCGCAATAAGTAGTTGTACCTGTAGCAGCTGTAGTAGTAGTAGCAGCTGGAGTACTAGTTCGAGTGTAGTAGTTATAATAGTCGAAGCTGTTGGAGCAGCTATACAAGCAAAAATAGTTGCAGTAGGAGAGGATGTAGTAGTAGTACGAGCAGTAGGAGCAACAACTGAAATAGTAGTAGGAGTGCTTGTAGTAGTACCAGCAATAGTACTAATAGTAATGGTAGTAGTACTGGTAGTAGTAGTAGTAGTAGAAGGAGAAATAGTTATAGTAGTAGTGGTAGTAGTAGTAATAGTAGTAGTAGTAGTAGTGGTAGTAGTAGCAGTAGTAGTCGTAGAATTATAGTAGTCGTAGTAATAGTAGCCGTAGTTCTTGTAATAGTAGTGGTAGTAGTTTTAGGAGTAGCAGTTGTAGTGCTGTAACAATAAGAGTAGAATTAGGAGTAGTAGTAGAAATAGTAGTAGTAGTGGTAGTACTGGAAGGAGTAGTTGTAGAAGTCATAGCAATAGTAGTACTTATAGTAGCGGTAGTAATAGTTGTAGTAATAGTAGTAATATTAGGAGTAGTAGCAGTAGAAATAGTAGTATTAGTAGTACTAGTAGTAGTACTAGTAGTAGTACTAGTTCTAGTGTAGTAGTTGTAGCTATAGAAGCTATAAGAGAAGGTATAGTAGCAGCAATAGTAGCAGTAGCAGAGGGTGTAGTAGTAATAGGAGCAGCAAGAGCAACAGCTGCAGCAGCAGCAGGTGCAGTAGTCGTAGTACTAGCAATAATACTAGTAGTAGTATTAGTAGTAGTAGCATTGGTAGTTGCAGAAGAAGTAGTAGTAGTAGTAGCAGCAGTAGTTATTGTTGTTGTAGTAGTAGGAGTTGTAGTAGTAATTGTAGTTGTCATTATCATTGATGCAATAGTGGTAGTAGTAGTAGTGGTAGTAATAGCAATAGAAGTAGTAGTAGTGGTAGAAGTAGTCGTAGTCGCAGTGATAGTTATAGTAGTAGTAGTAGCTGTAGAAGTAGTAGCAGAAGTTGTAGTAGAAGTTGCAGCAGTAGTAGCAGTAGTAGCAGTAGCAGTTGTCATAGTAGTAGTATCAACAGTTGTAGCAGTAGTAGCGGCAATAGTAGTAGTGGTAGAAGTAGTAGCAGTCATAGTAGTAGTAGTAGTAGAAGTGGTAGCAGTTGTAGCAGCAGCAGAAATAGTAGTAGTAGTCATTGTAATAGTAGTAGCAGCAACAATTATAGCCATAGTAGTAGTAGTAGTAGTTGCGAAAGTATTATTAGAAGCCGCAATAGCAATAGGCATAATAGAAGTTGTAGCAATAATAGTAGAAGTAGTAGTAGTAGTAATAGTAATACTTGTAGTAATAGTGGTTGCTGTAGTTGTACCAGTAGCAGTAGAAGTAGCAGTAGTAGCACTAGTAGTAGCAGTAGTGGCTAATGTAGCTGTTGTAGTAGTAGTAGCAATAGTAGTAGTAGTGGTGGTAGCAGTAGTAGTAGTAGTTGTTGTTGTTATTGTTGTTGTTGTTGTAGTAGTAGTAGTAATAGCAGTAACTGTAGTCGCACTAGTAGAAGCAGTTGCCGTAGCAGCAAAAGTAATACCAATAGTGCTAGTAGCGGTTGAAGTAGATGCAGTAGCGTTAGTAGTGTTGAAGTAATAGTAGCAATAATAGTTGTAGTAGGTGAAGTAGTGGTAGTTGTAGTCATAGCAATAGCAGCAACAACATCTGGAGCAATAGCAGCAGTAGCGACCGAAGTAGTAGTAGAAATAGCAGTATAGTACTAGTAGCAACGGCAGTTGTAATAGTAGTAATAGTTGTAGTAGCTGTAGTTGTGGTTGTTGTTGTTGTATTACTAGCAACAACAGCGACAATTATAGTAGAAGTAGTAGTACTAGCAACAGCACCAACAGTGATAGAAGTGGTAGTAGTACTAGTAGTAGTAGTAGTAGGATTAGTAGTAGTGGGTGAGTAGTAGGAGTAGTAGTTGTAGTAGCTGCAGCAGCGACAGTAATAGTATTAGCAGTAGTAGTAGTTGCAGTAGCAGTAGAAATGGCAGCAACAGTAGTAGTAGTAGTAATAGAAGCTAGAGCAGTAGTAGTTGTAGAATTAATAGTTATAGTAGTAGGAGTTCGAGGAAAGGTAGTAGTAGTAATATTAAAAGGAGTAGGAGCAAGAGTATTAGAAGTAGTAGTAGTATTAAAGCAATAACAACAGTAGTAGAAGTAGCGGTAGTAGTCGTAGTGATAGTAGTTGTAGTAATAGTAGTAACATTAATAGTAGCAGTAGTACTAATAGTAGTAGCAATAGTAGTAGCAGTAGTAATAGTAGTAGCAGCAGTAGAAGTAGTAGTAGTAGGAGTGTAAGGAGTGCTAGTTGTAATAGTAGTAGTAATAGGAGTATTAGGATTTGTAGTAGTATTTTTAGCAGTAGCAGTAATAGTAGTAGTAGGAGCAGTAGTGCCCGTCGATGTTGGAGTAGGAGTAGTACTAGGAGTAGTAGTAGTAGTACTTATAGTAGTAGTAGTAGAAGTAGTAGAAGTATTCATTGTTGTAGTAATAGTAGTAGTAGTAGTAGTAGTAGTAGTAGTATTAGTAGTAGTATTTATAATAGTAGTAGTAATAGTAACAGTAGTAATAGAATTTATAATAGTAGTAGTGTTAGTAGCAATAGTAATAGTAGTAGGAATAGCAGCAGCAGCAGCACTAGAAGTAGTAGTAGGAGTGCTAGGAGTAATAGTAGTAGTAGGAGTAGTAGTAGTGTTAGTAATAGTTGTAATAGTAGTAGTTGTAGTAGAAGTATTAGTAATAGCAGCAGTATTAGTAACAATAAGAGTAATACTTGTAGTAGGAGTGATAGCGACAATCAGTATAGGCATAGGAATCCTAGTAGTACGAGTAGTAGTAGTAGTAGTTGTTGTTGTTGTAGTACTAGTAGGAGGAGGAGGAGGAGGAGTAGTAGTAGTAGTAGGAGTAGTAGTAGTAGTAGTAGTAGTGTTAGTGTTAGTAGCAGTAGTACCCAAAGTACGAGTAGTAGTAGTAGAAATTGTGCTAGTAGTAGAAGTAGTAGTAGTAGTTGTTGTTGTATTAGTAGTTGTATTAGTAATAGTAGTAGAAGTAGTAGTAGAAGTATTAGTAATAGTGGTAGGAGCAGCAGCCACAACAATTATTGTGGTATTCATGGCAGTAGTTGAAGTCATAGTAGTAGCAGTAGAAATCATCGTTGTAGTAACGGTAGTAATTATTGTTGTTGTTCTCGAATTAGTAGTGGGAGTAGCGGTTGTAGTAGTAGTAGTTGCAGTAGTAGTAGTAGAAATAGTAGTAGTAGTAGTAGTAATAGTAGTAGTAGTAGTAGTAGCAATAGTAGTATCACTAGTAGCTGCAGTAGCAGCAGTTCTAGTAGTAATAGTAGATGCACTAGTAGTAGTAGCAGGAGTAGGTATAGGAAAAGTGGTAGTACTAGTAGTAGTAGTAGAAGTAGTAGCAGCATCAGCAGTAGTACTGGTAGTAGTAGTAGTAGTATTTATAGAAGTAGTAGTAGCAACAGTAATGGAAGAAGTAGCAGTTGCACTAGTAGTAATGTAGTAGTAGTGTTAGTAGTCAAAGTAGTAGTAGTAGTAGTAGTAGTAGTGGTAGAAGTAGTAGTAGTAGTAGTAGTAGTGGTGGTGGTGGTAGTAATAGTGGTATTAGTAGTAGTAGTAGTGGTAGTAGTAGTAGTTGTTGTAATAGCAGCAACAGTACTAACAGTAGTATGAGTAGTAGTTGTAGTAGTAGTGTTAGTAGTACTAGTAGTAGTAATGTAGTAGTAGTAGTACTAGTAGTAATAGTAGTAGTAGTAGCCTTAGTAGTAGTAGTAGGAATTGTAGTAGCAGATTAGTAGTGGTTG